>VZRV01009350.1:1271445-1600150 GCA_013398115.1 Falcunculus frontatus
TATATATATATATATATAAAGTATGCAAGTATATATAAATGTAAGTATTAAAAATGTAATTATTTTTTAAATAAATTGCTTTAAAAACTCCCCAAAAAATAAGAGATTGTTAGGAGATACTAAGCATATGGATTTACAATTATTTAAAGATGATATTTGAGCCACGGAATTTTATATTTTCAAAATGAAGGAAAAGTGATCTGTTGAGAAGGATTTTACTGGACATAGTCTTTAATTTCAGAGAAGAAAATGGTGTAATAGGGAAATGACCACGAAAAATTTGATGCTGTTTTCAATTTTGAACAGAGTATAAGAACACCAATACACATTTGGGTTTTTTTCTCATCTTTCTCCTTTACCCTTCCTGTGGTGGTGTATTTGTGCCTTGCTATGTTTAATCCTTCAAATTTCTCTTCAGTATTTGTATCCTGCTGCTGGTTTTTTATCCACCTACACTGTTAAATAGATAAATTGCTAAATCCCAACAAAATGGAAACTACATGGCTAATGTTTTGATTTCTATGTACACTGCAGTGTAATTTAGCCCCTGAAATCAGAAAGTGGATACATACAAGTCATGACTTGTGACTATCAGGACATACTGGGAAGCTGTCTCATGTTTACAGGCAGCCTGGGTTATTTTCAGGCATTTCATCATGTTTTCTGCAACCCTGTATCTGTGTTGATCTAAAAAAGAAATTTAAAAAATAAGTGGTGGAGGTTATTTTCGTGAAGAGTTTTTGAAAGTGATCACTCTAAACTTCAAATTAAAATTGTGCTTCTTTTTAAATAAAAATATTCAAGTTTTATGTTGTGCAAGATAAATATGTCTTCACCTCTGCAACCAAGGTCCTAAGCAGAGTGTTAGAGACATCAAAACAAGTTGCACGCACAGGACACCCAAAAGTTTGTTTTGTTCATATGCTGCAGCACAGTTTGCTCTTGTCTGAATGTAGTTTTCATTTCAGAACATATTACTAGAGGCAAGGTAGTCTTTCAGGTTTGTTTACTGCCCTCTCACTTCTGTAGCACAGCAAACAAAGTTCCACTGATGGGAATGGTCTGGGCGAGTCAAGGTTACATATGTGGTGAGCAGTGTGAGGGGCTGGCAGGAAGAAAGATAATTATAGATAGAAAAAATGGGAAACACCCTGCTCTTCACATCTGCAGTCAGTAGAAGAGTGTGCAGGGAGAATTAATGCTTGCACAGGATCTGAGCGGGAGGCTAATTGGGATATAACAATTCACTGGGAAATTAATTGGCCTAACACTGATTTGTATTGTAGTATTTGATGTGGCAGTTTGAGACTGTGTCCTCAGATAATGGTGCAGCATAATTATTCCAATGGAACATGGGCTATCACCTCAGATATTTTCAGGAAAGCACACTGGTTATAGCAGGGCCAATTTGTTGTGCCAGTCAGGAAAGTAGTAACTGTCAAACTTTGCAAAATAAAATATTCAGCCTCAGTTAATGAACAGCATTGGCTTAAATTATGACAAATTATAACTCAAATTTTGCCAAATTCAAGCACCATAGAAGGTTAAAGAAAACACACCCCATAGCATACAAGAGACGTGTGTTTGGCTGTATATGTGTGCATGCAGAATATGTAGGACTGCATATATTCTCCTGTGTGCAGTCAGCCCTATTTACCCTATGCCCATCTCTTCAAGCTTTGGACTAAAAGGCAATGACCCCATTGAGGGCCAGCGTGCAAGAATTGTATTCTTATGTATTTCTGTCCTGCTCTACTCCTGTCCTGTTTTGTTCTACTCATCCCTTTATGCTGCAGTGCTTGTGCACTGTACTCAGTACAAGAAAAACATAACACTCAGAAAAACTTTATGAGGGATAGAAAGTTCTGAATGGATCCCACTGGGACAATATGAAAACCACTGCTCCTTCCTGATCAAACTAATTACTGCTTGATAAATCACGTTCATATTAGACATATGAGGAAAATTTGATTAGCAGTCTATATTTCTGTGTAAATGCCATTATTTTCCTGTACACTTTTTCACCCAGTGCAATTTTACAGAGAGTGAGAAACCACACAATGTTCATTCTTTTTCCTACAGTACAAATAATTCTTTTAAGTAACTCCATGCTTTGAAATAAGCAAAGAATGTAATTGTGGCTTTAAGTCTGACATAGCAATGCAACACCACATTTTATCAGCATTTTACAAAACTGAATGTATTTTAATATTACCACTAGCAGGAGGATCTCTTTTCTATCATACCTCCTGAGCAAGGGTACAAGAGAAATTCTGCCACTGACTTAATTCCTGCTGAGCTCAGACACAGATCTGTACACTCTTTATCTTCCGTCTCCTCTACTGCAATCAGTTCCGATGAGCAACAGGTGTTCAACTTTATATGTTGATTTTTGCCTTTCATGTCGTCTTCCCTTCCTTGCTATGCTCCATATCAAACATTTTAGATCTCAAAGGTCATTTGGTACGCCAGCTATCAAACCTTCTGTAGTAACTAGCTAAATCAATTTACCCAATGGCTGTAAGTCATATTCGGTTTTATTGTATCTGAGAATACTCTTTAATGGTGTTCTTTTAAAAACACAAAATATTTAAGTAGGTTTGATTCAGTACTCATCTACCTTGCCATTTTAGCCACTCAGGCACATCTGAGTCTGAGAAAACACAAAGAAAATAATGAGTTTCATCTTCATTGTATGTTAGAAAAAAAAAAGGTTTATTCTTTTTTTGTGTTTACGTATAGTAATTCTCCCTAAAGGTCTAATAAGTGCACAACTGGCCTTTTTAACATACAAATATGGAGAAAGCTCAAAATTGATGCTTACCAGATAGGCAAATCAGCACTTAATATGCAATTCCCTAATCAACGATATTTTCTCGATAAAAACATCACTAAGAACATGAGTATTCACCTTGGTCCTGTTAAACCATCGTACTTTGTGAGTGTATATAGTAAGGTTTATACAGTAACTATGTGTTGCTGTGCAGCAGTACTACTGATGTGAGCCTGAGCTCTGCTGACCTCAGATCATCCTCTTGAAGGTCCCAGTAGATCAGGTTGGTGCTAGTGTGAGGGAGTCAGGGCAATTCTCTCAAAAAGGATTGCTTAATATTATCTTGTGCAAAGCACTGTAATAAAATAAAAAAATAATAAAACTAAAAGAAACATTCTAGATTTTATAGCTCAGACTTGTTCCCAGTGGTGTCTCATCTTAGCTACTTTATGGGTGAGGTAGTGAAGAACGCCACTGAATACTTCCCCGTGGAACAAATGACTTTAATTAATTTTGGGGGAGAACCACTTCCTTTCTCCACTTACGCTTCTTTGTGTCTTTCTTGGATTCAAAAAAATTTGCAGGCTTTTAAAGTCAATTCAGATTTAATAAGTCATGAAGCAAACCTTTTATATATAAAGTTGATATGAAGGAAAAGACCTTGATTTCAGCAGGTAGGTACTCCCATTTTCCAAACTGCAAAAGTGATCAGAACAAAAAGAGTTTACTACCTTTCCTTTTTGTTAAACTTAAAACCCAAAGGATATATTTATTTTTAGAGGTACTATTTCAAGTAATATGGACAGGTACACTGACTGTGTTTAGTAACAGAGTTGGGTATTTGGCTTTACTTTTTATGTCACTTCTTTAATTTCTCTCACTGAATAAAAAAGTGGGATCTGCCAGACAAAGAATATGGTGGAGCTCAGAAATTTGCTTGAGGTGCATTTTGTAGCACAGTAATAAGTATAACTTCTCCTGTGGTCTGACTGAGAGAGTTCATACTTGATGTAACTGGAAGGAAAAATAAAGATGAAGAAAAAATAGTATGTGCTGCTGCTACACAAACAGTGTTGAGAGCTGTCATAGATTCATGAAAGATTAAAGCACAGAGATGGATATTATGACTTGCTATTGATGAATGGCAGAACCAAGGCTATAAGATCTCACACTTTTTGTCCTCTAATAACAATTCTGTTTCTGCAGAGGGTTCGTGGAAAAGAGGGTTGGGTTTCTTCAGGGGAGGAGGCGATTTCCTTTTTGTTTTATTTCATCTGGATAAGATAACAAAGAATATAAAAATCCCGTTGACATGTCATATAGTAAAAGGTAATGGTGACTCTGGAGTATAAGAGATTTTTGCCTTTTAAAGGATTTAGATCTTGCTCAAGTTTGCACTTGGGCATGAGCCTTGCAATCTGTAAACAAAGTTGCAGACTCGACCCACTGAGGGTGGGTGCTCAGCGTTTGTCAGGATCAAGTATTATGTTGGCTTTGGTTTTCTACTACTTTGAACTTCCATTCTCATGCTTTGGCTATTTCCTGGCCTTTCAAGTTTTCTCTCTGTTTTGGATACTTTTCTGTTTAAAAACTTTCCTATTGATCCTTCTTCAGTTCTATTTGAAAGCTCAGTAGGCCTAAGAGTTGTTTCTTTGAATCTTTCAACCAACTAAACTGAGTTTTCACCCCCACTTATCTTTAGCAAGCTATTCTTTGATATGCTTTCACTCTGGCTCCAGAGATTGCTTCCCTCTTTATCATTCATTTCATGCTGGTGAAGAAGTCACTTTCTGAGTGCACATTGCCTTAAGCTGTTGTGAAATGGATAGAGCCAGCAAAATAGTCTCCATTTGTTGAAAATTATACTCAGTGGTCCACAGTTTTCTTTTTTCTCTTTTTTTTTTAAATCCCAGAGAGAATAAAAGTATATTTTTTTTTTACCTGAGGAAGAGGAGAAAAAAAATACACATTCTTAGAATTTATTATTAAATGCAATAAAACTCTGCTAGCCTGTCTTTTGTTGCTGTTGAGGATATTGTTAAACGTGAAACCAGCCATTAGTGCTGTTGTGTTTGTACTGTAGCTTTCCTTTGACAGCACTAGCTGAATGCACCAGTCTAGCTTTTAGAATCAAGTTTAAAATGTTGTCACCCA
The DNA here is from genome assembly GCA_013398115.1 of Falcunculus frontatus. Taxonomy (NCBI): domain Eukaryota; kingdom Metazoa; phylum Chordata; class Aves; order Passeriformes; genus Falcunculus; species Falcunculus frontatus. The sequence continues at coordinate 1,276,373 of VZRV01009350.1, forward strand.
TTTAAAAGACTTGATTTTTCATCAAATCTCTATAGCAGGAAAAAAAGATACTGGATAAGGACATAGCTTAGAATGCTGCAGAAGAATATTTTTAGACCTCAACATCAGAAGAATGGCATTGCTGTGCAAATAAATAACAGTTATAACTTTTCAAACTGACTATGAAGAATTTAAGTCATTGACACACTACGTCTACTTTTAGTGTAAATTTCATCAGTGTAAACCAATATAAGTTATGTCTGCTTTGAAATACCAAATTGATGTAAAAATCACAGCAATCTGACTTTAAATGACTGATTTCAAAGTCATTTTATTATTGTCTGCTTACTGGCTAACAAGTGACAAAGCACATCTTAAATTTTAAACAGAATGTTAATTTCTATTTACGCATCTGTTCTACCTTCACCAGATTTGTTGAATAAATAGCATTATTTCAGACATATTCTGTATAAACAATTAGACTCACTTTTTTCTTGTAATTCTATTTATCCACTTGTATTTGTAATGTGTTTTATGCTAAAGCTTCTCTGTAATAAGCAGAGGACATTGTGGATTAAAATCTCAACATCATTATGTACTGAATTGCCTGTATTAAATAAAGCAAAATATTATAGAATATATTGAAAGAAAATAAAGAATGCATATGTATTACTTAACCTTTCAATGTTCTAAGACTGAAAAATGTACAGTGTACAAGAAAAAAACAAGAGAAAATTTTTTTACTTATTTCTGGGTTTACACTCTCTTACTACTCAAAAAAAAACAAACCCAACACAGACAACGTAACAGTAATTATTTCTTTTACAAAACTATATAAGCAACCGAGGAACTTCCGGGATCACTGAGTTGGAGCCCTGAACATTGTGGGCAGAAGTAGTTCTGAAGTTGTCATACACATCTGTTTCTTCAGTGCTGGATTTGATATGCAAAGAACAAACATAAAAACACCGGTAAATAAATGTTGTCTCACAGAGGAACATGCCAGATATTCCAGCTCCTCCTTCCTCTATCTGTTGACAACTGGTGAAAATAAGAAGACAGCTGAAATTTGGATTGGTTGAAGAGCCTGGACTATGTGTAAAACTAGGCAAGAGAGTACTGAGATGTCTAAATATGTAAGAAATAGAAGAATCTGGGTGGGGTGGAACTCAGTGCTGGAAGAAAATGTGATGAGAGATGGGCAGATGCATGGGAGAGGCAGCACTGAAAGGGATTTGAGTGTGCAAATAAAAAGCAAGAAGCATGCAACTAAACAGGAAAGCTGATAAAATGGAATGGATTCATAATGGTATGGATGAAAAGTCAACTTAGAACCTCTGTGGTGAATCCACAGAGGAAGGATGTGAGTACAAAACCACTAGGAATCATATTTGACGAAAGAGGAACAAAAGCTCTCACAAATTTTGAAGGAATAAAGTAGCTTTTGGCTCCCATCTGGATGTTGGATATAGTAAATGGTGGTGACACAGTGTGCAGTGAGCAAAGATATGCTCAAACAGGACAAGTTTTAATAAAGTAACATCAACGAGCTTCATGTGGAAGACTGAGAAGTTATTAAGGTCTTCTACAGACTTATAGGCGCTCAAATATTTTTTCAGAAAAAAAGGCTGATTTACAGTGGAAACATCCTCACTGTTTCCTGTATCAGATGACTCATGAGCTTTCTAGCAGAACTTTAACTAAGTTTCTAAATGTAATTTCTATCTTGATGTAATATTTCCTCTGGGGATTTGAAATAAGAATTTGTTCTAGTAACAAAGCTTTTGGGGGTTTTTTTATATTAAAAATTATTTTTTTATCTTCCCTTTGAAAATTATAAGTGCATTAAAAACTGAAAGCAAAAATAGAAATGTTAGAACAGTTTATAAGAATAGTAGTGATTGATGGTGATGATGATAGTGTTCGTGGGACTATAGGTCCAACGCATTCATTTACAATTTAAAAAGCATCTTCCCAGAACAAGCATAAGATGAATTTCCTCAGTTAAATGCCACCTTCGTGTCTGAAAAAAATAATCTTTTAATTTCATGGTTGCAATAAAAATGGAATGTGGGGCTGAAATACACTTTTCTTTTAAAGAAACCACTTTCTTCATTTGGTTGATTGGTTGGTTGATTGGTTGGTTTTTGTTGGTATGATTTTTTTCCAGCAAGAGAACCTCATTTACCTATAAATTTAGTGTTGGAAAGTTTAAAGGAAACACTGGGACTTTCATAATATTGAAAGTAAAACCGAATGAGCCTATCCCAGATCTCAGCTGTCTGGGTTGACTTCTGCACCTGTCAAGCCTACAATAAAGTCAGCAAAATCTTCAAAGAAAGATCTGTTTTCATTTAGGCACAGGAACATTCTAAGGCCATAAAGGAACAAGAAAAAATAGAAAGGACAGCAAGTAAAATCCAATATTTTTCATTTTAAAGTTCACTGCAGTTCATTTTACAGACAACCAAGAGACAAGCAGGCATAGGAATAATATAATGCAGCAAAATTTTGTTGCTTGCTCTGAAGCAAACAGAAACAAGTTTTAGATGTACTTTTTTACTGATATTTTCAGACATATGTATAAGAATAACACGTATCTTTCATCCCTTATGAATGCTGCACATACTGTAAACTTTGCAGTGTGTGCAATAAGAAGATGTAGAAGTTCTGGCAGAAATGTGCATAATTTGCATGTGTTTATCAAAATATCTGCATGATCATGTATGGCCTGGGAGCTTTAATATAATCATTTTCTGCTTGGACTTCTCAAGAAAATACATACTATTCTTCAAAACATCTGAAACAGGCAATTTTGACTATTCATGTTTAACTGAGACTTCAAAATCACTACAGTCTCTGCTGTCTCACCTCTTTCTGGCTATGATTTTAGTTTTGACATATTGCTAAAAAAGAAAGAGAAAATCATAGTTTTGAAAGTTCTGACTAAAGTTAAACTAATGATGTGAGAAGGGGCCATTCAGGCATAGTATTGCCATTTAAACCAAAATCAATCAGCTCAATGTTTGTCATGCAATTTGTCTTAAAATATTGCACCCACACACATCCTGAGGAAGGAGATACCAGACCCATGTACAACAAAGGTTCTTGTGGTGTTTCCATTGTGCTCTAAATAGGAGAGTCTTCAAAGTCAAATTATAGCTAAATAAGCACAAATTCACCTGAACCTGCCCATCATTATTTAAACTAATCAATCACTAATTTGATAGCAATGGAAAGAATTTCAGTTAGTAAATTATTTTATAAGAAGTCGTTGAATAGTTATCTGGGCATACAACAGGTAGAGAACATTAATTTAAGTCCTTAAACTGATTGCTATCTGATCAACTTTTGTGTTTTGAAAAAATGTTATTCGCCAATGCTTTTGAGTGTTTTGGAAGTTAAATTCACCTAAGATGATAGAGACAACTGAAATACTTGAGTTGAACTCAAGATTTGTTTTCCAAATTAAATAAAATTATTTAAATATTTGGTCATCAAAGGTTTTAAGTTACTCTCGGGCCCATTTCAGGTTCAATTTTTTTGGTTTAAATGATGACTGTCATACCATTCTGTTTTCCTCTGGTATTCCAAGAGATGCTTTCTGTACAGATCATTTAATTAATATGCAGATATTTTGTTTAGTAGGGCCTTGGAGCTCAGCACAGCGGGTATTAGCATGCTGCTTTTAAACAAATATTTCACAAATTTGTGTATCTAAAGAATTATTCTCTACTGATATCTGACTTCTAAAGTTAATTTATCCGTGACCTCAAAAATGCACTGAGAATATCTGCAGATGAGGGATATTAGGTTAGCATGGTATTCTTCAGTTAGCATTAAACTGTGAAGCTTCAGTACTGCAGCTCCATATGTTAGGAATCAAGGGAACTTCTTCTAAATAAATATGTGCAATAAGTGCATTAAAGAATTTGACAAAGTATTCTGTGATTTATAATCTTATGTTGATAGGAGGGATGAGCCAATTTTCTGATTAATTTTTCTCAGGTTATTTCAAAGCCCTGTAGCAATGCAAATCTGTGCAATGCTTCATAATATATTAAGAATATGACATTTTTAATCTTCACTTTAGGGAGTCATCAAAATTTAGGACTTAGTTAATGTGACAGGATTTGTATTGCTGTTATGAAAGTATTGAAGACCAGATGCAATTATGCTTCTTCATGGTATTTACCAAGGCACAGACATACAAATTACTCTCATTTCCTTTAGCAAAACAAATTGTGTTTTTCTGCCAGTTGGGACTGTTGTCCATAAGAAGCTGTTGTTCATGTAAGAAAGTATAAGTAACCTAAAAACATTCTAAATTACCATTTTGGTTTTTTCAAAACTGTTAATTTGTGAGAGAGTTATCATAATATTAAAAGTAGAAATATAACAGCCTACTAGAGGTGGTTCAAATTAAACTGAACTTCAATTAGCATAGGAAATTACTGTTTTATCTGTTTAATCTCTAAAATGGTGTAGAGCAATTAAATAATATAAAAATAATAATGGAACCTTGCAATCATAGACTAACAGGTTGGAAAGGACCTCAAGGATGGAGTGCCAGCAATAGGTTGTACAAATAGGGAATGAAGAAACAAAAACTGAAGAAAAATGCATTTCTAGTTCGCAATGCAGGTTTTTATTTGATTTCACAATAACAATTTAAAACAAATTTATTTTCTGCACCACATTCTGCAGGAACAAAATCTTCATTCACATACTGTCAACTTTTTAATTGTAAGACGGAATCAAGCCTTTCTAACTCGTTCCAAAAATTAGCATAATTGGAGAGGAGTTTGGAATTTGTTCTTGAGTTCTATACTCAGGCACAAATATTATAAAAAATCCAATCAAAGCATTCTGATGGAACTCATCACATCCTCCTCTAGTCAAAATTATGGAAACTGAGGAAGATTAAATGTATCAGGAGAGTGTACTGGCACTGGAATAGATTACATTTTAACAGTTTATTTTATTCTCCCTTCTCATGTGATTAAATGTTGGCTGAATTATTCTGCATACACAAAATAAGAGCCAATGAAGTGGCTACCTCATGTATTTGCAACCAGACTTTGTTTGGTGACATGTAGAAAATTTTAAACTATTTTACTCAGCCTCTGAAGTCACTATTGCACCATGATTTCTTAGTAAAACTACTCAGTCACTGAAGAGAAAAAATAATCATAACAAACATATTTTAGAAACATTTTCAAAATAAATGTATCTTAAGATTGGAATACTACATTATTCTGAAACTAAATTTGAAGCAGCTTTCCCTGAAATTCTTAAGGGATTGAATCTGATATCCTGAGAAAGTAAACTCAGAAGAATAAGCTGTCAAGAACATGTAAATAATTTGGAAGTCTTTACTTGTGGGCTAAAGATCAGCAATAGAAATTTTTTTCCCATCTCTCATTCTTTTGTCTCTCATCAGGAAAGAGGCTTTCAGAGCATTGCCAACTAAAATGACCTATTTTCCCCTTATATTTCTTTAGATCTCCTCCTTTGTACCTAGAACAGGGTGCTGTGATTTTGATTGCTCTGTAATCTGAGTTCTTAAAGCATTTCTGACTAATATTAAAAAGTTAATTTACCTAAAAAGACAGTCTAATTGTTTAATATTTCAATCATTATTCATATATCTACAATGCTTTGCTCTTATAATTTGTATTTACATATACTTCTTTACATGATACTTTAATGCGTTGTTACAGAATTTTTCATCTTGGGGCAAATAGTTCTGTATTTATTTCCTAATGTGTGGTGGTAGTAGTGGTGGTTTGCTGCAATCTACTTTGATGTAATAAAATATTTATTTGGTTTTGAATCTGAAGTAATCTTTTCTGAGAAAAGAGGTGGAAGGCTATTTTGATCATTTTAATTAGATCAAAACTTATTTAAAATACTTGCTGTAAGTGCAAAGCTTGAATTTTACTTTTAGTGTCTATTATGATAACAGTGAACTCTGTAAATTTCTGTATTTTAATAGCCAATGCTTCCATTTTTAACAGCCAATGAATAAACGAGACACATTTGATTATAAACGGCAGTTTTCAGAGGAATTTGTCATTAAAGCAGCCAGATGACTGAAAATAATTTTTTACACTAGCAAAAGAGGCAAGGAACAAATAACGAATTTTGATGTTGATGATGAATGAATAAGTGACAGCTAATGTTTCATTCAGTAGACTGAGTTGTCATTGTAAACACAGTTATTTATCTTTGAAATATTTATTTATTCATGAAAGATCCATTATTAAAAGGATAACTATTTATGAGTTTGGACTGATTTTAGAAAACAATTTCAAATGAAATAAAATGGAAATAAGGAAAGGGGATTTTTGTTTTTATATAGAGTAGTCAACAGCTGTTTGCCTGATTAACATTGTGGTTTTGGAGTGCAGTTTATTCTCCATTGTTTGTAGTTAAATAATGGGTGATTTTATTCTGTATTCTAGCCTGACTATGATTGCAATTTAATGTATCCATTTTCAATATTAATATTTATATTTCCAGATAATGGCAGGACAGAATAAGACATAAACCCATCAGAGAACAGAATTCAAACTGAAATTTGTCTAGGCGAATGGAAGGTCATTGTGGGGAAAAATGGGAAGTACAGTTATATTTCTTTATTCTGGTAGAAATAACAAATGAAAGGAGTGACAGACTAAGTTCTAATAAAAACAAAGACATACAGTGGACACATATAAGTTATTCCACACTCTCCCCAAATGGCCCAAGTTCCTGCTGGGACATATAAAGTTTGTCCTACAGGAAAAATGAAAAAAAGCAAAACCACCGAAAAACCCACAACAGACAATGAAATGTCAAGCCCCAATCTTTTAGCAACCTTAATTGTCCAAAGAGATATATAAAATCCACTTTTCAAAAAATGATTTAATTTAGTCAAAATACGAGAAGATTTAGACATTATTTTTAATAATATAAGAGCTGCATGAGGTAATAGATACAAAAATCTCTAAAGTAAAAATAAAAATAAAAATTATTTTAAGCCTAGAAAAAAACGTTCTTCTATAAGATTAAAAAAAAAGTTTATTTTATTTTACCAGAAGTAATTTATATTAAATACCACTTAAAATAGATGTTCCAATCACATACGTTTATATTTGAAAATTTTGTATGTATTTGAGCAACAGTTAGAATTTGACAGGGATTTTTGGTTTCATTTTTTGCCACTAAACAAAATAATTCTTGCTTATATTTGCATGCCTTTTGTTTGAATAGCTGTCTTTCTCTAGCAAATTTTGAAAAATTACTTTATACTGAGTATGTTCCCAGTATTTGTATAAGATTTCATATCAATGACTGGTGGTTGAATGAATTTACCACTTGATTTAATGGTCTCTTCTGACATTCATTCCTACCTGTTGCTCTTCCTGAACACCTGTTAATGTGTTGTTTTGCTCTTTGGTGATAGTAGTGTTTTTGTGCCCTAATCATGGACTACTGTATTAGGTGTAAATAAACCCAGAGCAAATAACATCTCCTGTACCAAGGGCTCACAGTCTATAAATGGAATTGTGAGACTTTCACACATTATTCACTCCTCTTTTTTATTGTTTTTCCTTCTGTCTTTTCTTTTTCACTTATGTTTTCCAAATGTATTCTTGCAGAGTGGAGTGGAAGAACAGAAGATTATTGTGGGGTTTTCTTTATTCCATTTGAACATAAAGCTTTTCACTTGGCTGATTTATAGGAAAGGAATAAATCAGTCATGAACACTATGACAATAGACCTTGACAGTGTTTAAACACCTGCAGTAAGAGCCAAATAGAGGATTTTGATTATTTCAGAAACTAAATTTATAGGAAATCTAAGTTAACCCTCAGTGTAGTAGCTAAGCAGTGTTGGTGTCTGGTGCATTCAAGTTTTGGGTTTTCAAATCTGAATTGCGCAGCATGTGGGGTTTTTTATTATCTAATAGCTCTATTACCACCAATGGAAGAACTACTAAAAGATCACCTGCATCATGGTAAACTCCACAGATGTCAGGGAACTCATTACAGCTTGACAACACACAACTTCTCCTGAAATGTTTTCATTGTGTGGATTTTTCTTTGGGAGAAACAGAAGTTGGTCACCATCAGGCATATATGTGCTCTTAGTGTCTTCACAAGTGGTTTCACCACACAGAGTATGTGCTTCCAAGTTCTGTAACTGTTGGAACAAAAACTACTGAGATGTTCAGAAAAATTGTGTTTCTTTTTTTTTTTCTTAAGCAAATCTCATCAGATTTTCTCTATTTATTATGGCAAGGTAGCAAAAGATTATTCAGTCTGTTATGGTGAAGTGCAATGTTTGATTGAAGTCAGGAGAGAGGATTTAGTATCACCATCTATTTAGGCAATGACTGCGTAGGATGCCAAATATGCAAGTAGGTAAACAAACCATTTATCAAGATACAAGGTTTCCAGCACAAAATCTGCAGCAGCCTTAAGAAATATAGCTAAGCTGTTCCAGTTGATTTGAAAAACACATAGCTCTCCATTTTAGCGGATAGTAAATATGCTCCCCTAAAATGGTTGCACTTTTACTTCAGTGTAGTAATTTATTTTTATTTATTCATTTTTGTCAAGAGCAGGAATTGACCTAAGATTTTTTTTTTATTTTATTTTTTAAAATTTATTGGAGGATAATCAATGTCTTAAATTAATTCCAATTAGCTGCTGGTATTTCAAACTTTTTCTGTGGTGAGCTTAAAAGTCCCTTTGTGTTCATCCTTTCTAAGTATATGTTTTCAGTTTCTGAATGATGCACTATGATGCCAAGGGCATAAAAAATTGAATTTTTAAATTTTTCAGCAGTGTTCACACCATACCACCTATTATTTGGATCCAAGTGAGATGTAATCTAAAAAATAACGTAGAAGACAGAAAATAACAGGATGCATTGTTCATTTACCCTTCAGGAATGTTTTTAAAATCTGATAGCCACAAAAAAAAAAAAAAAAAAAAAAAAAAAAAAAAAGAAAAAAAAGAAAACCAATAACAACAAAAGAAAAACATTACAGCAGGAAAAGTTCTAGTGCATCATGTCTTAGCTTCTAAAGAATAAAAAGTCTGATTCACAAAATAAAAGTAAATATTGATAAAAACAGTGGGTAATCTGAATTCACTTTGTATAAGAGGCTAACGGAAGAGCACAGGAAGACTTTTAATTAAATTGCAATGAAAACAAAAGGAGAGGATAAAATTCCCCAAGTTCTTCTATTTGTAAAATCCGGAAGCAGGAAAAAGGAGAAGGTATTCTTCATTCACAGGAATGAATATAAAAATCAGGAAAAAACCACATTTTCCAAACTACAGGAAACATAACATCATATTGGAAATTACAATATAAAATAAAGTAAGGATTTTCTCCATAACTCTAATGCTTAGAAATCACAAGAGCCAACAACCTCCACAAAAAAACCCCTTCCACTCAATAAAAAAGTCATTCTTTCATCTGTTTTTTGTTTTGGTTTCACCTATAACATCTGTGCCAATGCTATTATTCAAATTTATACTTCAGATTTTAACCGTCTTCCTGCAAAAATAGGAATTATTGCTCTCTGGATGAATCTCAGTAATTAATATTATATATACTAATTTAAATCCAATTCTTTGGAATTATTTCTTTCTCATTTTTAAAGCTGTTTCCTGCTGAGAATTTTTAGGAACACTGAAGTACCATTCCAATCTAAACCATTCTGTACATCTCGAAATCCTGGCCAGACATGCTGATTGATGGGGTTTTAATACTACTTTTCTAAGCAAAAATAAGCCTGTGTTTGATAATTGGTGACTGCAAAAATTGTGGAACCCATTCTGGTTGTAAAGACTTTCCTGGGGGGAGTTTTAAGGGATGAAACAAGCCTTTGAAAAACTGAGGAGATGGATAAATCTTTGATTTTGGCCTACGGGGATCTTGCTAATTTCTGAGCCAAGTCAGCATCCATTTCTGAAGTCAGCCCTGTCTGAATAGGATGGGCCAGAAGGAACAGGTGGACCTTAGAAAAAAGTTCGGCACTACAGATGGGTTCTGGTACAGAGGAGGTTGGGCCAAGAGGAGAAATAACTGTAATGTTTATCAGGAAGACAGCACTTAGATACTACTGAATTGCCAATTCTGTGGCCATTAATTTCTATAGTTGATAAAACCACCTTCCTTGGCTCATCATCCTGTTTCTCCATTTTGGAACAAGGTCAGTAAGAACTTTATTTATTTCTCCCTGCCCTCGTCTTCTACCTATAGGCACAATCCAGCCTGTGGAGAGCTGTTGGGAAGAGACCATTAAAGTTTTTAGTTTCTCTTTCATCTCTGATTAGCTTTGCAAATTCGGTTCAGTTCAATCCCTAGAGCTCACCCTGTCACCATTGCCTTTCCACACACACTTGTCTTCATTAGGAAAGATGAAGGGACTGAGAAACTTGAGAACAAATAATTGTAATAACGCTTATCTGATCTTGAATATTCTAGTATTCAATGAACATAACGTTTTCCTTTTTTACCTTAATAAATGTCTCTTTCTTCTTACAGCCTTACATTAGCAATTAAAGATAACGTCTTTTTCCTATTCCTTCTCTGGAGTATTTTCCTGTTCTTAATACCTCAATTGTAACAGCATGGTGTTGTACTAATATATACCACATATAATCAAAATTTTATAGTCTAGCTCATTGATAGTAAAAGGTATACTTCAAAAAAGTTTATTCTCTCTGGAGTAAAATCAAATTTTATATTAAAAGTTTTGAGCACTCATTTTCAAATCATAAATCTCATACCAACTGTTGAATATTTTTTTAGAGATGATAGCTTAGATTATTTTAAAAAGTCAGCAGCTACTGTTTCCTTTCAAAATGAGTTTGTTTTCCCACAAAGAGTAAGACATGCAAAATGAAACCTTTAATTCACCTGAAAACAGTGTATATCAGTATAGAGACGCAGATTCCAGGTAGAAAGAAGTTTTGATTTTTGCTTAAAAGAACCAAAACAGTAAATACGTAATTAGAAATATGTCTACAATTTCCTCGGATGCACCTTCACTTTGAACTCTCCACACACTTTCCCTTTTCTCACTCTACTTTTTATGTTCCCCATTATTTTTTTGGATTAACTTGTTTAGATACATCATAAGATACATCTGCTGTAAAGAACAGCATTGAAGGATTAACTCAGCCTAGTTTCCAGATGCTTTAATTTTTCCCAGTTCAGGATTTTGAACCCTATCTGTTTCCCAGATCTGTCACCCTGTTGGTTGCAGAGATCACCTCTTTGGTGAGCTTGGGCTACATAGTGAAAAATCAACTGGGAAACAGATGTGCATCATGTGCATTAGCAGCAGTTTATCGAAAATCATGGAGTCATGGAATCATAGAACTACCATGGCTGGAAGGGACCTCAAAGACCATCTCATTCCAGTTTTCCTGCCGTGGGCTAGGACACCTTCCACTAGACCAGGCTGATCCAAGCCCCATCCAACCTGGCCTTGAACACTTCCAGGGATGGGGCATCCACAGCTTCTCTGGGCAACCTGTGCCAGGGCCTCACTGCCCTCACAGGGAAGAATTTTTTTCTGATATATAACCTAAACCTACTCTCTGACGGTTTGAAGCCATTCCCCCTTGTCCTGTCACTCCAGGCCCTTGTAAATTGTCTCTCTCCATCTTTCCTGTGGGCTCCCTTCAGGTACTGGAAAGCCACAATTGGGTCACCCCAGAGCCTTCTCTTCTCCAGGCTGAACAATCCCAATTCTCTCAGCCTTTCCTCATAGCAGTGCTGCTCCATCTCTCTGATCACCTTGGTGGCCTCCTCTGGACTGGCTCCAACAGGTCCATATCATTCCTGTGCTGAGACCCCAGAGATGGATGCAGCATTGCAGGTGGGCTCTCAGCAGAGGGGGCAGAGGAGCAGAATCCGCTCCCTCACCTGTCCATGGGGCTTTTGATGTCTACGAATGATTTTGAATCAGTGTCGAGCATATGTTGACAGAGAGGACAGCTCTGGCTGTTCTCCAAGGTCCTTCTTTCCTGCTGCTCTCCAGATCCATTAGAATATCCTGCTTTATATTAATAACGGATGGTAGAAAAAACAGAGGATGCTCAAGGGATATTTTCTATTTGTGCAGAAGGAGTGCAAGCTTCAAACTGGTGCACACCATAAAATGCAAACCTCGTCTTCAACCTGCCTTTTTTGCAACATCAGTGGCAGGAGAACCTCTCCAGACCTGACAGAAATATGGAGCTCTGCTGTTCCTGAAAAAAGGATTCTGTCTATGACGTAGTTAGCTACCATCAAGAAAATTAACTGTATCCTAGCCAAAGTTAGACCAGGTGAGAATGTTCCTAATTACAGTCTACAACATTTTGGTTGAGAAGAGGGAGGAAGGGATGGTCCAAAAATGTTAACACTCAGTAGGGGCTATGAACACTCAATCTCTCTTGACACCCTTTCCTTAAATTATAACTAGAGGGATCCTTTGAGAGGGTGAAGAGTTTGGATCTTGCCGCACTAAACCTTAAGAGTGATTACATTTACAGAATCTTGGAATGCTTTGGGGTAGAATGGACCTAAAAGAACATCCAGTTCCAAGGTCCCTGCCATGGGCAGGGACACTTTCCCCTAGACTCACAGCAACCATTTAACCGGGCCTTGGTTCTGCACCTTGATGAGTTCTGTACTTCTGCTAGCAATAAAAATATTACCTCAGATCAATATTATTTTAAAATATTCATGCTGAAGCCCACCAAAGGGACAGTGTTGTAGAATTAACATAAACAATTTTACTATAAGATCAGACTTTTTCACAGTAAAATCCAGTGCACATGTTCTGGGGAAAGACAGTTCCAGAAGGGTCTTCCATAAGTTCCTCCCTAACTTCCTGGTGGAACTGAGATGTGGTCAGAGGGAGGCAACTCAGAAAGCAGAATCAAGCTGGGAGGGATTTTAGTTAGAAATGCTGTCTGTATTTTTTAGTTTGCAGCAGATAAAGTTCCTTTTCTGGGGAGAAGCCACATCACTTATGGCCAGCCTGGGTATCAAAGAAGTGCTTGTCTGTGACATCTCTTGTTGATCCCAGGGTAGTTTATAGAGGACAGATATCACACCTCAGGTGATCTTTGTGGGAAAAGAAGACAAATTCTCCTGCCAGTGGCACAGACATAAGTCCTGGGGACATGGTTTATTGGTGGACATGGAGCTGCTGAGTTAGCAGCTGAAAGCAATGGTTTTAGAGTTCTTTTCTAGCCTTAAGGATTCGATGATTCTAATATATGTTTTTTGTGAGTAAAATGCAGCTTTTTGTTTGCAAAACAACAGAAGTATTGCTTAAAATTTTCCTGATTTGTTTTCCCAATATACTTCAGCCATTTTGTGCTTCTTTTCTTAGACATTCAACTGGTCTTTATACTGCGTATAGTAATTTTCTTGTGAATGAGAAAATATTGAACCTTCCCTCAAGGAAGTTTCCTAACAAAGCACAATAGAGGCACATGTGTTGCCCTTTGGGATGTACATAAAGCATGAAAAAAATAGAAAACTAAAACTCAATTAAATTGAAACATCACACATTAAAGAATAAAAGTCAGAACTTTTGTGTCTGTTCCTGGCCTTTCATTCTTTTCTTATGAAATGGTGACAAATATTTTGTGACGCTCCCTTTATAACATATCTTAAAGGCTCCTTCAGTATTTTCTCATGTGAAAACAGAAAATAGAAAACAGCATCAATAAAACATGAAGAATCAAAGTTTGCATCAAGACAGGCATTAAAAAATTAAAGTCAGTCACATTTAAAACTTTTTGTTATCCAAGATGTTTGTGATCTGCTCTCCTTTTAGTTCTCTATTTTTGCTCTTACCAGGTTCTGCAGCTTTTACTTTATGTTGCTCTTTCGCCTCATGAACCAGGATCTGCTCTTCCCCATTCTCAGTGGCCTTCCGTCACTGGTGATGTATCAGCAATGTCTCTTGCAAGCTGTTCTATAACTGCTTCCTTGTTCTGGTATTCGCCCATTTCCGAGGTGCCCCAGCATGCACTGCCTTCAACACATCATAAAATACGGCATTAGAAAACAACCAGGCAAGTTCTATCTTCTCATTTTCCTTATTTTAATATGGGAGAGATACTATACACCAGTGGAGATTTACTTCTTATCATATACTAAAAAGACTTAAAGATAGTTCAGCTAAAAAGTCATTAAATAGAGAACCTAAAAAAAAATCAGCTGTCACATTGTGTTTCTGTTTATAAACTCTTTGAGAATTTATTTGAATCAAGATTCAAAACTAGGCATCAGGTATTGAAAAATAGTAATTGAAATAGAAGTGGTTCAGATAAAGAGGATTCATTGAAATTCCACTCAGCAGACATTGCATGATCAAAAATACAATCAAAAAGACAAGCTAAAATAAGACATGCCATAGACTAGAGAAAATGTTATGAAAATACGTAAGTTTCAAAATCTTTACCCCATACAATAATTTTTAAAAGTACATAGATAGGCTATACAGATACAGTTGCCTTATCTGCCATCAAATAAATAGGAAAAAGTTTATCTTTGAGTCTTTTATTATATGCTGATGAATATACACTTATGACACAGTAATTTCAAAAATCTTTGTATTAGTTGTCTGAATCCTGTGTTCTTGTTTTCAAGACCACTGAGAAAAGATTTGTTTCTCTTACTTTCATCTAATTTTACTTTTTTTTTTTTTTTTTTTTTTTTTTTTTTTTTTTTTTTTTTAAAGTAGGGACTCCACAGGTTTTTATAGAGTCCTAATAGAATAATTTTTGTCAGTCTATGGACTAAACCCAGGTTACACAAAATAAAATGCAGCTATGATGAATCATTTATTCTGCCAGCTCAGGAACTGAGTGATGATAGATTGTTAATTTAGTTTAACCCTCCATTTGATTTCTAGATAGGTAATTTTAGATTTCAGATATCTCACGCTCTAGAATATATATACTTATGTTAATCAAACTGTTGCTGGTATTTTGATTTTCAATTTTGGCTCACATTAAAAAATAAATTTTTGAGGAAAAATCCTGAAATTATTGTTACATAGATTTTTCAACATGTTTTAAAGATAGTTTCTTTCGTAAAAGCTCAAAGAAAATCTTGGAGATGCTGAAATTTCATCAAATTTAGAAAAACACCCCGAACCAACAAACCAAAACAAAATTAAACAAACCTAGCAAAGTAAGTTATTTCTTTATAGAATTATTTCACACTCAGGCCTCTGAAGAAATTGAAAGAGATTCTTAATTCCTTGTTACCACATCCACAAGTGCAAGGATCCTTCAAGTTATGAGTAAAAACTAATTTTTGCAAGCCATGATAAGAATACTATCCAAGTTATTTTCCTGTTTTATCTTCTGTCTCAACCAATAATAATAATCTGAATATAATCCAGTGATTGGTTGTATATTTATTGGCAGCATTCCCTTGTTTCTTCTGAAGCATGGACTTCAGAGCAATCTTTGAATTTGTTTTTGTAAAGTGCTTGGTCCTATACAGTATAAAAAGGAAAATGTGTTCTTGTTGTAAGCAGACAAAATAAATAGTACAGATCAGATACAAGCTGAACCAGATGACCTGCAGACCTCTATAAGGAAATGTATCCACTTATTCTTTCTCATTTTAATTTGATGGATGACTCTATTTTCAATAAGTTTTCTAGGAGATTTTTGTGAAGAGTGCAGTTGAGCAGATCAATTTATTATCATAGGGCATCAAACACAATTGGTGTTTCACAGTTCAAAGTAAGCCAGTATGGCAGAAGGAAGTGGGTTCATGAAGGGGAGCAGAAGCCTTATGTGGTTGACTTTCTCACAGGACATCAAGCAAAATGATCAAAAGCAGATGATCCAGGAAGGATTTTCAAAAACAGCACTGAGAAATGAAATTATGAACATAAAGCACATAATGCAAGAGATTTTGTATGTGGTTTGCACCTATGAATGCTGTGTTTCTAAAGCTAATAAATACCCCTTTAAAATTTGAGTTTATCTGTTACAGTAAATAAAATGTCCCAAAATTCAGAGACTATCAGTCGCATAATAAAAGCAAAGTGTCAACGAGTGTCAAATACAGGCAATTTATCACAGTGAGTTTACACCAAAAAAAAATCTAGTTCCATCCCATCATTTTTTTCATTAGAGTATAGTAATAAAATGACTGTTTTGTAGTCTTTGTAGTGCTTTCATCACTTTCCTTCTCAGGGTTCATCACCAATTACACAGAGAACAGAATACAAGTCTGTTTCGCATTCCAGAAATTCAAACTTAGTTCAAACTACACTTTTTGAACACGTTTTTTGAATATTCTTGGCTATTACCTCATTTTTATCCAGGTCTATACTTTCTCATTTCCAGCAGTGTCCCAAACCAGAATTGACAAGAGAATACAGGAAAAGTTTTGTACTGTCACATCCTATTTGATCAGAAGGAGGATTTGGCACACCTAGTATGTTCTCATTCTCTATAAATCTTGTAATGAAGAAATAGCTGCTGATTCTGAGCGTTACACACTCAGGCCTTTCGTGAAACCTGCAGGAACAGCAGAAACAGGCCTGAAATATCTCACCTAATTATAAAGGGCCATTCCTCTGTGAGGACGGTAGAGATTGACAGGTACGTAAATAGCTTGGAAAAGGGGAGAAAATATGCTCAGAGTTCTTAACTACTGGGCTCCTCTCTTTACCATTTAAGGGCACATTAACTTTCTCTTTAAACAGAACTTTTACCTTTTAATACCTTCCATTCTGCAAAATGAGAACAATCATATTTTTTTTATTTGTAGGTGTACATATTATAAATAACAACTATTTAATGAAACCAGTGTCCTTTCAACAAGCAAAGTTCATACAAAAGTATGGAATACACATTTAAAAAAAAATTAATTTGTTTTTTTTAAAAAGTCTTTATGATCTATTTCTTCCCTTCCTGCTGTTACACATCTCATTAAATCTAGTCTTACTGTTTTCTTCAGCAGTTTTATTCTATTATCTTCATTACTATATAATGAACTGGAACGTCATTTCTATATTTATATTATATTTTAGCTAATAAACCTGTTTTTCTGGAGACTTGTTTAAGCTTCAATACTCTACTAATGCTTAAGGGTCTATATCTGAAATGATTTCTGTAGTGAAGACTGATAAGGAGTGTTTAGAAGTCTAGCAGAATAGTCTATTGTTCTTATCAGAAGAAATAAGCCAGTATTTTAGATGAGATAAATGAGTGCAGTTCTACCAAAGTCAATTAAAGTACATGAATTTTGTAGCTATGACTAAGGGTAAGATTCTAGCGTCAGAGTACAAAACCAAAAACACTCTTGTCAATCAAGAGGGTGATTGGAAGATAATTCTACTTTGAGGTGTAAACAAACTTTCTTGCTCTATCAGATCTCACTTACCCTTCATATTGCTATACGTCATCTGAAAAGAGCAACAAATATTTAACTCTGACAGCTTTTAGCAAACATATGTATATCATGTAAGGGAAAAAGAAAACCAAACCCAAAAAACCAAAATCAAAAAACCAAAAACAGTTAAAAATGAAATTGTTTCTAGGAGGGAGGCATTTATTTGCATGTGTTGTATCTGTATATATAAATATATGCACATATACACCAGAGAATTTGAAATTTCTGTCATGGGAATGTTTTAAAGACTGGCAAAACTGTATTTTATACTTTAAATTTTTATTAAATTAGTTTTTCATCAACATTTTTCTTGCTAGTTGTCACTCTATACATTATTAGTCATCATCATGATCTGAACAAAATTTTTTGCCTTCAGCAGTTAAATTTTTAATTAGCTATGAGGACACCACCATGGTGCCATATAGTCGATGGATATTGTTGATGGCTGAGATCCTTGGTGGTTCTTCTTTGCCAAGTTTGAGTTTTCTTGAGAGCTCCTTGGTGGGAGAAGTCGAAACTTAAGTGGGATTATCTTCCCTGAGTTTCCTTGCTGATATCTGGTGTTTGATACTACCAAAAGAAATGCCATCTGCTCCCTGTATCTTCTATTCTTTTTTGATGCCTGTCATCCTCTGTTTTCAGCTGCATTTCCTGCCCATTTGTCCTTCATGCTTATCTTCTTCTCTGTCTGGCAGCTCTTGGTTCCTTGGACACCTCCTATGTGCCACAACACCCATCCTTGTTTGCTCCTTCGGGGGTCACATTGCTCACATGCTTATGTGACACATTCATGAATGATGTTGCCATCACAAAGCATACAATGTGGTTTGCTCCATTTCCACAGTACTTTTATATTCAGGTTCAGAGCAAGTTGTCCTGATGAGTATATTTATAATTTACTGCTGTCTGTTTTGGATACATATATGCTGGAAAGAGGTATAATACAATAAGATACCATATTGAAGAATTTTTTTTGAATGGTTTTAGGTTTATTTGAAATTACTTTCTGCAGCTTTGTCCAATGATTACAGTAATGTGAAAGAGGTTCTAGAAGCATGCTTTACTTTTTCTCTCTCTTGGTCTCACCAATAAAAAGTTTCCAAGCACTTGCACATGTTGATGAGCACCCAGTTTCTGAATTCAGAGCACATCCAATTATAAGGTGCTTTATATTCAGCCAGTGCTATTCAAGAAGTATATTTTAAATCAGTTGTATCTTATCAAGGCAATTTATATTGCCCTCCTACAAGTGTGGAAATGATTTACAGTAAGTGTCTTTACCTCATAAAATAGCTAAATGAGTTTTCTGCTTCAGAAGTGCTTAAATCATGCTACTTCCTCCATTTATGAAACAATTTATGTTTTCAGATACACAAGCATAATGGCATCAAAATCTGTTAATTGTGGTATCTCTTTTTACTTGCTCTTAATTTATATCCCTGTTTGGTTTAATCTTTTTTATTGTCTTTCAAAACTCTCTTTCACATTATAGCTTTATTTATTATAGGGAGTCCTATCTACATCACTGTTACTGTTAATTACTTGTGAATTGCATGGTTTGCTGTGCCTTTCAAGAGTTTCCTTTCTAATGACTGACCTTTCAGACAGAAACATTAGTGCAAATTGTAGCATATTTTTAACTAGTGTTTGCAACAGCAGTTTTAACTTGTTATTTTGAAAAATGATTGGCTTTATACTTTTTTTTCCTTGAGTGGTTATTAAAAGATTTTAGCCTTGTTGGGATACAGCCAAGAAAAAAATATTGTGGGGTTTTTTTCCACAAATACTAATCAAATACATTCTCTACCCCAGAATACAGACAAGGATGGAAGAAATTAAGTCAGTTTCTTCCCTTTCTTCATCTTTTGAAGATGGAAAACTAGGGCAGAACCTCCTAAGTTACTTCCCCAAGGCCATGTGACCCTCCTGAAATCCACTTTGACTTTAAATGCTTTACCTGTAATATGAGCTTGTTGACTTTACCATGGAAAAACTTGTGGCCTTATCAAACAGAGGAAACTTTTTGCAGCTCTAGAATACCACTCTCAAGCACAGTGCTGTCTAACTCTCCAGCTCACTTTTCTGTATATTGATGCTCAGAATGCCTATGTAAAAGCAAGAATCAAATTAAATGTTTTAAGCCATCAGTCTTCATCTATGTCATATATTTGAACAATGTTTAGAAACACAACGACTGATAAGATTTCTTAAACATACTAAATATACATGTAGACAGCATGAGTGCCTGCATGAGCTCCATTATCTCAGTGGTAAGGAAAAAGTAAAATGTTCCCTGCAAGGCATCTGTATTAAATGATCGAAGGGCTTAAAAATACTATTTGGTAATGTTTAAATACTGTAATCATAATGCAGTAAAGGAGTGACATAAATGTTTTTGTGGCTTACAGAGTAAAATTTGCTACTTCCGAATAAAGTCTTGCTTGTCAGTACTCTTTCACATATTTTTAAAAGTATGACATATCACTACAATTTTACTCACTATTGGTCTTATTTTCCTACTGGTTTAGGACATAGAAGGTAAGGAGGAAAGTAGCTTTTACTAACTCATAGTGTATGATACTGTATTTTAAGCAAATGAAATTTTACACCTTTATATTAACACAGTAAATTTAAGTTTGATAACAACCAGCAGAGAAAATTGAGCTGCAGTGGATGAAATCACCTCAACCAAGAACAAGTTTGCTACATAGCAGTCAAAACGACCTGAGAGAGCAATTTAAAGAATGCTTAAAAGCATATTCTTGTGCTGCCCAGTCTAAAACATAAAACACAGGTTTCTAAGCTGTCTTTGTAGCATTAATTTTAATAAGTGAATTCTGGCTTCACAGACACTACTTTATTTAGCCTTTGAGACTGAAGCAGAATGGATTCAGAACATCTATGCCACAAATGCAAGGGTTTGACAGTTTTGGGAATAGTCCTTCAAAACGCTTGGGAGTTGTTCCAGAGAACCGAACGCTACATGAAACTTGGTTGGCATCCGTGATATGAGACCAGCTCTTGATCTACATTGCAAGTAAAAGAAAGAACTCTTGGGACACTCTTCCTGCCAAAAGGAGAGAGGATGTTTTTGTAGGGAAATATTAGTGTTTTCCCTTTAATGCTAATTTACAATGTGTACATTTGCGCATACCTGAAACAATATCCAATCCTGTTTGGAGGACATCTGTTGTTTAGACAGTCCTAAATGAGGGAAAGACTATCTTTTTTTGACTGGTGATGTCAAATTTGGGAGCCTATGGAAAAAAATTAAGGACATGGTAGTAGATATCAAAATGTTACACACTTCCAAAATATGTACACTAATGTGGATCATCAGTGATTCAAGAAATAACTGGAGTCTTCCACAAAGTATACTGAAAATATATTGGGTCCCTCCACCAGTGCATATGTAAGCTAAGACATTGCACTTTACAAGATTGATGAATGTGTAATGCTCCTCTGGCTTTGTCACTTGTTTCATACAAACCAGACCTGCCTGGGAGTTTTGACAATATTTTTCACCAACCCTAGATAAAGAAATTATCAAAAGAGCCATGATGCTCGGAATCATACAAGGAGACTTCAGTTCCTACAATTCCTTTCATTCTCTCTACAATTACCTGAAAGGAGATTGCAGACAGGTGGGGTTCGGTGTCTTCTCCCAGGTAACAGGCCATGGGACAAGGGGAAGCAGCCTCAAGTTGCACCAGAAGAGATATAGACAGAATATTAGGAAAAATTTCTTCACTGACATGTTGGTCAAGCATTGGAACAGGTTGCCTAGGGAAGTGGTGGAATCACTATTTGTGGAGGTATCTAAAAGATAGATGTGGTGCTTAGTGACACGGTTTAGTGGTGGACTTGGCAGTGCTGAGTTAATTATAAAATGATAAAATTATATAATTATTAAGGTTGGGAAAGACCTCCAAGATCATCAAGTCTAACCTTTGACTGAATACCGCCGTGCCCACTAAGCCATATTGTAAAGTGCTATGTCTACTCCTTTTTTGAGCACTGACTTAGAAGTCTTCTCCTTCCTTAATAATTCTAGGATTTAATGATTCTATGATCAGGGAAGCAAAATCATAAAGGAGGAAAATTTCATTAATTGAATGTATAAGTTTTTTGATCGACTGTATACACCACTACCACAAGGCAGATCAGCTCCTTTTTTGTAACATGTTTTCAGTAATCCTGGTGGCCACATGGACACATTTTTTATAATGTCTGTATCTTCCTCTACAGTTTGCCCAAAACATCCTGATTTCACGTGCATGCTGACTGCTCAACTGGTTCAATATTTGGATGTACGTGTCCATGCACGCGTGTATGAGTGTTCCTGTCAGATGTGCTCTCCCCACGGCATGGGGTTGCTCACCTGGTTGTTTTAGAGCTTATCTAGTTAAACAGGTAGGCTTGTGCGGGAGGTTTTAGGTAGAGATTAGCTAAGTCAATCACCAGAACAGGCAGTTTGATTTACTAGTACTTCTCTCAAAGATGCCTTTTATGCCAAGCCCTGGGTAATAGAGCACAGAGAGGATGGGTGGTACTGAAGGCTGCAGCCCACAGGGTAGAGGTTTAGTGCAATCACCTTGCTGTAAAAATACCCTGTATCTTGTCACCACTCCTGACCTGTATAACCATCTCCAACAAGTCTGTAAGAGTACTGGAGAGGCACAACACCCCTCGTAAGGACTATTCCTATCTGAAATCTTGGCGGACTTACGTGCGGGTATTTTCACCACCGCCACTTTTTCCTATAGATTGTGAAATTAACTGTTGAAGGCAACTTCAGCATAGAATTCTAGAAGAATTCTACAGGAAGAGATTAAAAAAATTTTTCATCTTGGAATTTCTGACTATAAACAAACATTCCTTCTCTCAGTCTCTCTGGTAAGATCGATGCAGGTAGGCATTGCTAAAGTAGTGACATCACTGTGGGGAGGGGGTGTGTTGAGTGGAGAAGAGGGAAAGAGAGACTGTTAACACACTAAATAGCTCTATTGTTAATGAGTGAAATCTTGGCATTTTCTCATTAACTTATTTTCACTGCAGATACTCCTCCAGAATGTGAGTTGCACTAGGGACTCTCATGTCTGAAAGCAAGATTGGGATTTCACTCTTCGCATTTGTGACAGATGTGAAATGGTTAAGTTGAGAGAAACATCATAGCTACACTTTTCAAAACTATTTGATGTTTTGTCAATATTGATTCAGGCTTCTCAGTGTCAGTAAAGTAAAAAATAATAAAGTTCTGTTGCTGCAGGGACATGAAAAAAAGATGTTTGATTGATTCTTCCATTATCCAATAACAGTTATTATGGAGCAGGGAATAAAAATGGCAATTATATTCTTACTTTATAGAGGAAAAAGAAGGGAAAAGAAACTGTTCTAAGATTTACAGAGTTGACTTATGAGAGTTGAAATATGCCAGAAACAGGAACTGCAATGATTGGTCTCACAGCCCTGTTTCTAGAAGCACAGGCATTTAGCCATAACATTTGTATTCAGCAATTGAAACTAATATGAAGTGATGTTTAGCTATATTGAGCAAATAAGTGTATCCAAAACCAGAATGCACATTAGAAAATGGTATAGTTGTGTGCCCATTAGTGTGAAAAGTAGATTTAAAGAGATAAAAAAGCCTGCAGACATTTTTCAATGGTTCCTTTTTGCTCAGATTAAATTTAATCACAATAAAATGTTTCCCAAACACTCAAACACATTATGAGGCACTTCTTATTTTTATACCTGCAGATAATAGTTGCTCAGAGAGTGCTTTTTCTTCTTCAGTGCTTTTCCTTATTTTCACATACTTATATTTCAGAGACAGAAACACACTTGCGCAAAACTTATTTCTCAGTCTGTGAAAAAAGAATCTCTGGATTTTTTTAAACTCTGATATTATATCCAAAAAACATAACTTTCATTGCATCAACCGGTATTTTGAGGAAAAAAAAAATATGTATTTGACTCTAGACATAAACTCCACAATTTTATATATATATATANTATATATGATTTGGAACAACCCTCCCTTTCCAACTCTACAAAAAAACCAATTAAATGTGCTACCTATCTTTTTCCTTTTTTTTTTAAGACAGCCTCTAGATATGCAGTGGGAAATGGAAGTAAGGATATGTTAGCTGTTTTTGTTTCTTGAGACAAAGCAAAATAATTTTGCCGAATTGTCCTTTAATTCTATTAAAACATCACCGAAGGCTGCAATTTTACCAAGAGGGTTGTCTATTTTGTCATTTCAGTGACAGAATTAATTAATTTTTATTTGCTTATCTTTGTTTTAGTTGGTCTAATTTTATTTGTGTATAAATGCAATGTTGAAGATTTCTTAATATACGTCTGCTGATTACACAATCTATGTCAATAAAGGATGAATTACATAAATTGCTCTTTATTTCTCGAGTGAGCTAGCTGAAAACAATACAATCTTAGATATGGTTTAAGCTGAAGGGCAAGTTAGAGAAGAAAAACTGCTTCTTATTAGTGATTTTTTAGTTGGCATATCTTTTCACAAGTAGCATCTGCCTTTGTGCTACAGCGCAATTGCTGCTCTTGTGGGGAGCTCTTTGCTAGTTTTGGTAATTTACAATGTCTGCTCTTATAATTTGCAGTAAATATATTTTTCCCTGGCAGGTAAGAGAAACTTTCTCCTCTGCTAAAATCTCTCCCTCCCGCCATGCTAAAAAAAAAAAATTTCTTCAAGCCTCTGAACGATTTTTTGGCCACCAGGTCTTAGAATATGTGTCTCTGCTTTACTGTCAGCAAATGCCGCCCTTGCCAGGCTAACGATTCACCCTGGCCTTTGGCTCCACTTCCCACTGCAGGCTGGATAAGTCACAGATGTGTGGACAATGTCGACTGGCCCAAAGCCATCGAGCACATGCCTGTTCTCAGACTGGAAATGCATAGCCAAATGTTATCCCAAAGCATCGCTCCCTGACCTTGCACACAGCACTTTCAAAAGAAAAATTAACACCAAAGCACTATCTGAGCCTTTGCCATGATTGCAGAAAGTAAATTCCTCTTTCAATGGTAGCTATCTTTGATTTTTCTTCAGGGAAATGTACTCCCCTGAAGAGGTCTTAACTTCCTCTTGGTGGTTGAGTTGTTCGTTGACCTTCTTCTGAACAGGCTGTGACCAATCCTTTCTGACTGGTGATGCTGCAGTGGCAAAGAGACACTTAAACTTATTTTCTGGTGAAACACTTAACAATGAACTGCACAATTTAACAAGAGCATTGCAACTAGACCGAGAAGAATGAGGAAAAACAGGAAGCAAGATAAGAAGTCAAAAGGTTTTTATTTCAGACAGCATTTGATAACAGCTGTCATGTGTGCTACACCTTTTACCAGGGTCTTATCAAGAGTCTAACACTATAAAGACTTCTGTGCTGTGAACATTAATTCATGAGATTTTATCAAGTTGAAAGTGTCCTCTTACATCACAAAAGGAAACTGAAAGTGAAAATAGACATCAGTCAATAACGTACCAATAGAAAAGGATAAACAACTAGTTCCACAAACTATTCTCTCAGGGAAATTCATAGTGATTGCCATTTTGCAATAGGCAAAGTAGTCTAATGTCTGATCTCCAGCAACATTAAATACCTTGAGAAAAATGAGTGTGTACGGATGATACAGTTTTTGGAATGGTCAGCTTTTTCCTAAATTTTCTTAGTGTTATGCCCTAGCACATTTCCTTAATTTATCAAAATGAGAAAAATATTTATTTTATGTCAGTTCTTTCCATTATAATCAGGAGCTTCCAACTACCTGTAATGAAAACTAAAGAAAATTATAGTTATTTGAATTCAATATGGGCTAGCAGCTGAATGATTCTCTGTTAAACTTTTAATGACATTTTCTTTATGGCATGGCAGAAATATGTTTAACTTGTGCCTTTCACTATATAAACAATCCTTTCCAGTGTATGTTAGAACCGCTGTAAAGCCCTTCACTTTTCCTCTTCCTCTTTTCACTACTTTGACCCCAAATTCAAACACATAAAACTAGGGGGTTTGGGGTTTTCTGGGGTTTTGTTTGCTTGCTTGTTTGTTTTTCTTAAGATTATACAGGCTTTTCAGGAGTATGAACTTGGAGGGTTTTGGGGTTTGGTCTGTTTGGGTTTTTTTCATAAAGTACTTGCGATGGAATATACTACAAAGGTGTGAAATATTTTGAAGCTACATAACCACTAAGACTTTAACATAAAAATAAAATCAGGTCCTTTTCAGAACAGAAAATAATTTTTTTTTCCTTCTTAGCAATAAGTAGATACCTAGCATTACTTTAAACTATTAATGAGTTACAACTATATGATTATCTTAAATTTCCAGTTGAGTAACTAATTATTTCAATTCTTCACAAATACTCTACTACTGTGTAATAAAATAATTATTCTGTCTTCAAAACCAAGGGTTAGTCTTAGATAAGGATTTTAAACATAGAGTACCAAAATCCCAGAATGATGGACCTCAAAAAACCCGGGGTGGTGATGCATCCTGGAATCACTGGTCAGCACGTGTGTGATTCACTGACCACCTCCACTAGAGTCTTCTGGTGAAGGAAGCAAGAACTACTCTTGAAATCTGCTTTCAGCTTCCTAACACAGGCTAAAACACGTTTAACTTGTCAGTGCAAATCTTGTTCAGTTCACTACTGCAAAAGCAGGTTTTACAACTCAATAATTGTACATTCTTTGAGGATCAGGTACCGATCCTCAAAGATCAGGGATGGATGAGCCATTCCAACCTATTTTTTAAGTAAGCCTTAGAGATTTCCCTTGCCGTATATCAAGCCAGGACACATGAGAGCAGACTCAAACCATCACATCTACTCTGAGTTTTCAGGTACTAACTGACAGGAGGAGAAGGAAGGAGAAGGTCCAAGAGGCGCTGTAGCATGACTGCAGCTGTGTGGTCATGTAAGTTTGTCCTTTTAGTGGACATTTGGAAAGGTGGAGCATGGATACTGACAGATAAAGGGATATAAGAGAGGCCCAACCCCCGGCCCTGCACAGAACACTCCAACAATCTCACCATGTGCTTGGGAGAATTGTCCTTCTTGAGCTCTGCCAGTCTTGGTGCTGTGACCACTGCCCTGTGATCCTGTTCAGGGACCAAATACCCTTTGGGTGAAGAATCTTTTCCTGATATCCAGCCTATACCTCCCCTGGCTCAGCTTCAGGTCATTCCCTCGGGTTCTGTCGCTGGTCATGAGAATGAAGAGAGCACCTTCTCTTCCCCCGACGAGGAAGTTGTAACTGCAATGAGGTCTCCCCTCGGTCTCCTCCAGGCTGTACAGACCAAGTGACTTCAGCCACTCCTCATATGGCTTCCTCTCATAGACCTTTCACCACCCTTGTGACCCTCCTTTGGATGCGTTCTAATATCTTGATACCTTTTTTATGTTATGATGCCCAAAACTGCCCCCAGCACTCGAGGTGAGGCTGCCCCAGTGCAGAGCAGAGTGAGACAATGCCCTCCCTTGCCCAGCTGGCAATGCTGGGCCTGATGCCTCCCAGGACACAGATGTCCCTCCTGGCTGCCAGGGCACTGCTGACTCGCATTCATGTTTGCTATCAGAGGCCCTATTTCAGATGTAAGCAAATGATTAGTGAGTATTAAAGCCTTCCCTGCGACACAGGAGAGTGACATGACAAAATGTAGGCTGCAAAAAACCCTCCAAGTCATTCAGCAACAAGCACAAAAAGGGCTCCATCCCTCTTTCCTCCATGCAGCTGGAGAAAGTTGTCCCCTTTTATTAACAAGCAGAAACTACCAACGAAGAGCAAGGGAGTATTACATTCTTTTGGTTTTGGTTTTTTTTTTTTCTTTTTTTTGATAGCTATCTCATATCCTTTACATATGCCTGATGAAAACTTTTCCATGTATTTCCTGGCCACTGTTTACGTCTAAATTAAATCAAAGTGCAAATTAGTATTTGTAAAGTGTTCTTTATTAATTTTAAAAACAAAAAATTGGCTTTTTAAAAAGTCATCAATATATTCAAGGACTTGAACAATTTTTTAAAAAGCAAACAACGCTTTAAATTTAATAATATAAATAAAATTTTCAGGATTTTTAATGTTTAAATGCAAATAACATTTCCTGAGCAACTCTGATAGTAGTTCCACTTATTCATTTTTTTCTAACTAGTTTGGTGGAGAATTTATCTTCTTATGCTATGTGCAGCAGTGTAATTTTTCTATGAATTCTGCAAGAAAATATGAGGTCTTCCTTACTTTCATGCCTGGAATAGCATCTAAGGGGTACATATTCCTGCATGTTTTCTCTCTTCTGTGCATTAACATACACAGTCTTCATGGATTGATCATAACTCTCAGTGATTTCACGTGCCAGAATGTGACAGAAGGAATCAGGATGAGTGACAGATGACCAAAATGCAGAACAGCTGCTGTTGATGTCAGTTTTTGCTGTCTAATATGTTTTAATGTTTTATAACTAGAAAATAAAATTTCTCACTATGTATGCTTACTGAAATCTAAAAAAAACCCCATAAAAATGAGCAAATAGGACCACAATTGAAAGAGACTTTTCCCATAGATATGATCAGAGTCTGATCCTGAACCTATGGTGTGAATAGTCACTAGTACTGCAGTAGGTGTTATTTATTTTTGTTGAATTGTTATTAGATGGGGGTGGTGTGTGGAGAATGGGCCAAGGTACTTGGTGGAGAGCAATAGTAGATTTCAAATAAGAAACCACAGCTCTGTGGGAGGACATAGGAAATTGTGTGCTTACAAAATGCAGAGCAACCTCAGGGGGAGGAGTGCAGACCCCACAACACGAAGCAGGTCAAGAAGAAGATGAGCTTTTTGTGGTTTGTGACTGTCACCATCACTGAATGCCTACTTAATTTTAGGCACTTCTTCTAAACAAAAAAAGGTAATAAAAATCATCATGTTACTAGTGTTAGCAAGCGAAAAAAAATGAGCCTTTGATTTCTGCTGTGATGTTTTTGCCTAAAAGCACTTGTCACTATGCAAAAAACATATTTTGATATATAACGGGAAAAGCAGCAGGGTATATTTTATCTTTGTCTTTTCAGTAAGCAATTTCTGAACTGGATGCTGAAGTAAGATGCCATGACAGCTCCTCTTCAACACAAATAGAAACTTCTGCACTGTAAGTAGAAAGCTAGAAATAATAATACTGAACAAAACTCAGGCCAGAAAAAGTAACTAATAAATTTATAATTAATTATAATAACACTATTAGATTAAAAACCCAGGAAGGTTGTTATTTCTTTCTCTGGCCCTTTATAAGATAGTTATACTCTATGCACTGTCACTTTACTTAGTTTCATACAAAGTTTAGAAGTTTATGTTTTAGAGTTCAGCAAAACTCTTTCAGGAAAGAAAAATTACTTTAACATTTACATAGGATGATGTAAAATAACAAAAGCAGCAATCTTTATCTAGTCTTTTTTTTTCCAAATGCTGTCTACTGACAGTACTGAAATAAAGTACAAAGGTGTAATACTAAGGAAAAAAAGCAAAACTGCATTAACAGGAAACAATGCCTGATGAGATGTATATATTTGTCTACTAAGAGCTATGCCTGTTTTCCTCAGCTGAGACTCTGACCTCTGAATCTTTAGGCAGTTGGACAGTTCATCACAGAGATATCTGTAGCAGCATATGTCATCACATTTTTCTTATATTTTTGTTCTTATTTTCTTATTTTTCCACTTATTTCTTCCCAAACACAGTCACTGAGAGTGATATATAACTTTCATACATCCCAGGAGGATATGTTCATATCCCCTCCGTGAGGGGAAGAGGAGGGGCAGGCACTGCAGTGCAGACACTTCTCTCTGGTGACCAGTGACTGGGCCCAACGAAATGTCCTGAAGATCTGTCAGGGGAGGTTTAGGCTGGATATCAGGAAAAGGCTCTTCACCCAGAGGGTGGTTGGGCACTGGAACAGGCTCCCCAGGGAAGTGGTCACAGCACCACGCCTGACAGAGTTCAAGAAGCATTTGAACAATGCTCTCAGGCACATGGTAGGATTGGTGGGATGTTCTGTGCAGGGCCAGGAGTTGGACTTGATGATCCTGGTGAGTCCCCTCCAGCTCAGGATATTTTATGATTCTATGTTTACAAGAAATGGTTTTATTGTCACAGAATCACAGAATCGCAGAATTAACTAGGTTGGAAAAGACCTTTAAGATAATCTCATTACCAGATCAGTGACAGCATATTTCCCATCCCCCTAAGTGATTAGTCACTGCAGAAGGCTAAAAATTTAAAACTTAGAAAAAATACATCTTATGATTCCTTTATTTTTTGCTATATAGTGTCCCTTATGAAGTTTAGTGTTGTTAAAATGTGCTGAAAGAAAGAAACAGGAAAATTCCATTTAATGTCTATGGCACTGCAGATATAGTCTTGTCAAATTTAGAAATACAAGTATGTTCACGGCTTTGTGACAGCCCTTTTCAATGTATTTCAGAAAGAGAGGAA
The DNA here is from genome assembly GCA_013398115.1 of Falcunculus frontatus. NCBI lineage: Eukaryota > Metazoa > Chordata > Aves > Passeriformes > Falcunculus > Falcunculus frontatus. Next base: position 1,306,302 of record VZRV01009350.1, read on the forward strand.
AATGTCTGGGGATATGGAAAAACACGGAGCCCTTGTGGAGTTCATTTTGATATTTATGTGGGTTGCTTTTTGAGGCAGATGGAGCTGGTCCAAGGAATTAACAGAGTCAAGGGGACATCTGCCCGTCATTAGAGCAGCAGAGGGTCAGGGAACTGATTGAATGCTACATTGTCACCAGGAGATAGCTGCAAGAAGTGCTGAGAGCTGCAGCAATGAATCCAACACAAACATTAATTTCAAGAACATAGCTGTAGGTCACACAAGAAAATAAGGATGAGAAATTTGCATAGCCTTGTCTCTAATTAAAGCTTCACTGAGCTACTAGGTTAAGAATAAGAAATCACAGATGTAAGACACACACTACCTTTGTCCTTTCTGTCTCAAATTAGGTAATGACCACTGAGAAGAACCTGACCTTTGCAAATCATCTAATGTAGAGAGACACAGGTGCCATTTTTCATTATTCCTGTGCATTAAATGACAGACACAAATCAGCCATAATCACTGCTGAAGGCATAGGGATCTTTAAGTTTAGCCTTGGTTTAAGCAATATTCCCCCTTGCTCAGTGTGAGCTGGAACAGACCCAAGACAGACGCATTGACATTAATCAAGAGCTTTTTGGGCTGACGTACACACAGCATTGTCCTGCTTGTACCTTTCCCAAATGCATCTTTGTTACTAATTTTGCTCCCCTGGGAAAGTGAGAGTCCTAAAACCTATGCAAATGCAGCACAATGACCAACAGAGCTTTTCTTGAGCTTGGAGTTCTTACCAGAGCCATTTGCGAAGTTAAGGGGATACACGTCATCTGCCTGGCTCTGAAAGGGCAGCAGCTGATATCACTGAGTGCTGCTGCCAGGTCTCCTGTGCCAAAAGGGAGGAAACTTCTTCCAAAGGACCTCCGCCATGTGAGGATTGCTCAGGCCTGAGCCAGCAGTGTGCAGACAACTGAGTGTGAACTTGGAAGCAATCCTACAGTGCCACTCCTCTGTCCTGGTTCAAACAACCTATGGTGGGACAACTAGTATTAAAGAGAATTTGGACCTTCAGTGATTAATGGAACTCACTTCATGCCTGGATCACCAAGGCCAAATCTCTGCCTTGAGATTTATTAGGTGTTCCTGTGTCCATTTCTTGTCAAGGTTATGAAGGACTGTGAGTCAGTGAAGGACTTGGATGGAGTCCTGTCATACAGAGAGTGGCTACACAGCCACACTTCCAGCCAGAAAAAACCTCAGGACTGGTGATAAAAAGGGGGATGGGATGCAAGCTAGAAGGTAAAGAAAAGAATCGTGTATCATGTTATTCCACAAACGCAGCCTCTCACTTCTCATGAATATATTGTATTTGGAAAAGGATACTTCTCCTCTTTACTTCGGATAAGTCTCCACAGTGGATACAACTTTTTGCTTCTTGAGCTTTGAGGTTTTTAAAAAAAAATCTTGAAATGAAAAATATGAACATTTTTTAATTATTTATGGTATATAAATATAGTTTCCAGGTGGGAAAAGAGAAAACTTTGGGAAGTTATAAGTGGTACCTGCAGCTTAAACAGGATAACCTCCCTGGCTTCCTTTTATAGCTTACATAAAGAGATGTCCCCTCTGGGGAGAATATGAAATCCTGTTCCTACGGTGAAATGCTGCTTGAGGTTCCTATCTCCCCTCAGGGATCCTAGGGAGGGCTGGCTTCTTCACAGAAAGGGATATGCTTTGATGACCTGAAAGTATTCATTTATAGGTGAAATTCAGTGATGAGTGGAAGCCATGCTGGCAAATTCCCCTGCACCATTAGATTACACAGCTGTGTCAGGGCAGGAGCAGCAGACAGAAAACCTAAAGCAGCTACACATCTCAAACTGTCCAGCTGTTGTGGCCTTCTGAGTTGGGATGCACCAGGGCTGACTTACATTGATCTCTCTCTCTCTATCCTGTTCCTTCTCACAAAGAACATTTTGGAGTGGGAAGGTAGCTGGTTATTAATATGAAATTATTTCTTTAACTTGTCAGTATGATCATTTGAGAGCCCATATAAAAATATTTCATGCCAAAGAAAAAGGACTGTATCTTCCTCTTTCTTTTTTTGCTATTAGAATTCCTTTTATTTCATGTGTCAGTAGAATCTGGAGTAGAATATTTCAGCATGCAAGCTCTGAAACTTGTTTTTGTGTTCTACTCACCCTTCTACAGCTATCTGAAAGTGGATTGTAGTCAGGTGCTGGTTGGGCTCTACTCCCAGGCAACCAGCAACAGGACAAGAGGAAATGGCCTCGAGCTGCACCAGGGGAGGTTCAGGTTGGACACCACGAGGAATTTCTTCACAGAAAGCATTGTTAGGCTTTGAATGGAATGCCCAGGAAGGTGGTGCAGTCCCCATCCCTGGAAATGTTCAAGAAACAACTGAATGTGGCACTGACTGCCATGGTATAGTTGAAAATGGTGATGGAATGTTGGACTTGATGAACTTGGAGGTCTTTTCCAGCCTTAATTGTGATTCATGCAAATTAGTCAATGAATTTGACAAAAATGTGGAAGTTGCTTGGGCCACTCTGAAGCTACTTTAATGGTGAGGGAAAAAAAATAGATGAAGAAGAATTCCATGTCTAGATAGCATTTTTCCATCCTTATTTAGAGACATTTGTCATACCATTAATGTTTGTAAAGCAGCACATCCCTCCATGACAGAAGAAAGAAATATTGCTGAATTTACCTGTCTAATACAGAGATAAACAAGAAACGCTACTTTGTTTTTGGAAGATACTACTAAAAGCAATGAAAAATGACAAGCTATAAATTGCCTTATTAGCCTCTTGTGCTGAGCCAGGATGAGATCTCACTGCTTGCCAGAAAACAAAACACCAGGCCCACGTGGTCCCCTTGTCCCCAGTTGCCTGGAAGAGAAGAATGCTGAGAGGTTTCTGGCTCTCCCTTGGAGACGTGCAGCCTGCCTGCATGCCCCAGACACTGCCTGCCTGCCTGCAGGAGCCACAGCTTTTCAGGCAGAGGCTCAGAGGTTGTTTTTAGTAGAAGGTGTTTTCATTTCTATTTTATTTCATTGTTGTGGGAATGGGAAAAATTCTTGGGTCTAAAAGACCAGTTCATGCTGTATTTACTACTTTTATAATGACAAAAAGTACTGAGAAACCACAAAGTTATTATTTGTTCTGATCTAATATCCGGCAAACTGCAATAAATGGAATTTTTTCCCTACCCTGTGAGGATGACATTTTTAGCTTTAAACATTTATTTTTTATGTCAGAAAGACTTGAGATCAGACCTTAAGATAATTGTGTTATGATTGCTTTCTGGGTTTGTTACCCTTTCTCTTCTTTTTCTGACATGATTTGGGAATAAGGTGGTTCAAAACCAACAGTAGAAACTAACTATACTTAGAAAACCATCACAGCGTGAAGATGCATTACTTTCTTAAGTGTTAGAACTAGAAAACTCCATTTTAATTCCTCAAGTAAGCTTGGAGTTTCAGTTTCCAGGTAGCATAAAATATTTACTTTTCACTCCAGTGTTTGTGAGATATCAGCTGTTAAAATACATGTGGGAGAACCTTGTAAAGTAGGGTTTTTTGTAGGACAGTACAAATGATTTCAGGATCAGTATGCTTTTCCTGACAATGCTCCCCAGCTACTGATCAGACAGAGGGAAAGTGTGTCCCTGTGTAATTAACCACTCCAGAGCCCCGCAAAAATATACACCCACACATACACAGACGCACTCACTGTCTTCTGGCATGGACCCTGCCTCCTCCCACCATTCTTCAGCTGACTGAAGCACCACAGGAAAGTGTTGACTGACTGTCTGCACAATCCAGCTACATGTTGTGTTTTCCTGATTCCTACCCATAATTTACCTTTCAGAGAAGGTAACCATGCTAATTGTACACATACTTTTTCTCCTGACACACACAGGAGCTCAGCTATCTCATGAGGCTTCTTGCTATACCTACAGTGAGGGTAGCAGAGGAGAGTCAAGCAGATGCTTTCTCAGTCCTTGAAAATCTCTATGTAATATAAGGATGATTTTTCAACATAATACTGAGATGTCTTTGGAAAGAATAATTTTTTTAACATTTTAATTTTAGGTGTCTTTTAGGTTTGGGGGAGGGGGTTTTGGGTTTTTTTTGTTGGGTATTTTTGTTGAGTTTTTTCTGGTTTTTAATAAAGGAAAGTTTGTGTATTTCTGACAATGAAATAATTTTGAAACCACAGTCTTTCATTTTGAACTGTACAATTCATAGGCTTTGGGATGGTCTAATTGTGGCCTTCCGGTACCTGAAGGCAGCCTGCAAGAAAGATGGAGAGAGACTATGTACAAGGTCTCTGGAGTGACAGGACGAGGGGGAATGGCTTCAAACTGAAAGGGTAGATTTAAATTAGATACTTGGAAATCATTCTTTACAGTGAGGGTGTTGAGGCACAGGTTGCCCAGTGATGCTGTGGCTGCCCCATCCGTGGAAGTGTTCAGGACCAGGTTGGATGAGGCTCTGAGCAACCTGGTCTAGTGATAGGTGTCCCTGCCCATGGCAGGGCAATTGGAACAAGATAATCTTTAAGATTCCTTCCAACTCAGGCCATAAAATACCCCAACCAACCAGAAAAAAAAAATCCAGAAAAAACCTTGTATAAATACACGATTGTATACTTTCAGGTCTATGCAAAAAACTTTGTCAAGAAGTTTTTTTGTGATTTTGCTTTGTGAAAAATAGTTTGAGCTGTTTAATCTGCTTCATATCTACTCCCTAGGTTATATCCATGGCACCAGCTGAGGTAGACAAGTTTACAATCTAATACAGTTTTCTCTATGTCCACAAAATTAAAAAAAAAAAAAAATTAAAAAAACCTAAACAAAACAGGGTAGATACTTCTGAGATCTGTTACCTTTCCTATAAATTTAATTCCTAAAACACAACAAAAGAAATGACCCAGAAATTCACGATGTTCTAAATTCACCTATCAACATTGTTTATTGTTTCATTTATGGTTGGTTTACTTCCTATCTGGCTGATATAAGTAAAATGAAAAGCAGTTTTTAATCTAATATTCAAGGAGAGTAGCATGGAAGTCTCTAGTCTGTACCTGGAGAACTTAAGTGACGGTGTTTGATTGCACTTGTGATTAGTAAAGCAAATACAGTCTCTGATTTTGAAGTAGCCACGCACTTCTTTTTGACCTTACCTGAAATAACTGCAAGGCTGACCTTGGAATGTTTCAGAAGTAAAAGAAAAGAGAAGTAAAGGAAAAAAAGTTGAATTAATTTTGTGTTTAGCTATAAAACTATCAGAAATAAAGCGGTGGTTTAGCTTCTGTCAAGGATCGCTAGCTTTGGACACCATTGACTTAATGAGGCTGATTTGGTGGGAAATTTATTTAAAGTCTCTTTAAATATCAAGCAATTCATTGCAGGATGTAGTCTTTGTTTGGAACTTTAGTTTCTTTAATAATGTTGCAAAATCCCTTCAAAAGATATCTATGATGAGCATCTGCCTAAAATGCAGGAGAATATCAGAAGACTGTATCTCTAAACCTCCTTTGTGGACAGCAGCCTAATGATGCTAAAGAAGGAAAAAGTCAGCTGTGCTATTTCATGTTTTGGCTGACTGAAATTACAACTTAAATCAAGCTAGGAATCTACTTTGTGGAAAAGAGAAAAAGCTCACTTCCTTTCTCCTCTTTCTCTGTTTCTTGAGTGATATGGAATGCCTTCCCCTCCCATGTTCGGTGTTTGGTGACTCTTTGTTTATCTAATTTAGTCTGCTAACATGGCAAATTTTTTTTTTTTCTTTTCTTCACAACTCAGTTTTCTTGCCATTTAGTAATTGAAAGGAGTTTGTTATCTGATCATTTGAGTGCAAAAGTCAGCAGGAAAGAAATGCCAGAAAACACAGAGAGAAGCAAAGTGGAGACATCTCCCTTTTGATGGCAACAAGCCACTGTACCAGCTGAGTCAAGCTGTATCAGCATGAGGTTGGTGGTGAGATGTGTAAGAGACTTAAAAATCATAATTGCCTTTAACAGCATTAAGATAGACAAAGGACTTGGAGCAACCTGTACGAAGAAGCTGTGATCACTGAAGCCCAGCCCCCTGAAAATTCTTCCTGAGAGGAATTTGGAATGTGAGTTAAGCCACCTGGCAGGAACTTGAGATAAGATAAAGGTGACACTATTGTCCAATTATCCCAGGTCTACGGAGACAAAAACAAGTCTGAAGGAGAAGAATGTATCCACAGGGAAAGCCAAACCCGGTGGCTGTGCTGAAAATCAGCTCTGATTGGAATTGAGGGGAGGCCACATCCCCCAGATTCATTTGCTGAGGCCAGGATTGCACACACTCTCCCCCTCAACCAAGGGGGAGAAAGAGAGTTTTTGAGGGTGTGATGGCAAAACCTCTGGTACATAGTGGGTGAACACCGATCACCAGAGGCTACAAGCCAAATAAAGATTCAGGCCCTGCAGAGTCCTCCTTTACATGAACTGTCTTTCCCCGCAGAAGGTTGCATTCACCCTGAACATTCACGTGAAAGGCAGCTGTCATGCCTTAGAATGTGTCATAAACCATCAAGGACCCCCAAAGGACCACCCCCTACTCATTCCTGAGGCCTTTCACCAGAGGACTGCATGTGATCCAGAAGTGTTGCAAGAGATCCAGAGTCTGCTGCAGAAGACAGTGTGAAACTTGCCCCCCTCCTGTGGGAGGTATCTGGGCACTCCCACATATTCCTGAATAGACATTAATCTGCCGAACTCTGTGTTACACAGGACCCTCCAAGAAGACCAGAAGAAAGGGACCAATCGGATGCTGTCAGGATCCAGAGACTCTCTCTGTCACTCTCTTTCTCTCCCTGCCCCCCTTCCCCTTTCCTTTCTCTTTCTGTCCCTTACGCTTCCTGTTAAATAAAATCCATACTATTGACTTCAGGATATGGCCCCATTTGCACCTTATTTCAGGCAGAGGCATCTCTCTATGGGTCACAACAAGGTGGCAGCCTGGGACTGTGCTCCCAGCTGGAGGACATCACTGTAGGAAAGTACCAAGAGGAGTTCCCTGAACCAGACAGTTGGAATCACATTATCAATATTTTTTGATTATCAGTTATTTTTGGCACAGCCCTGGAGCACAGTCCCATGAACACAAACTGAGGAAGGGCAACACCTTGTAAGAGACGGAGTCCAGCCCTCCATTTCAGGTGGCCCTTTGGCACCTACACCACAGACACCTTTCTTTATCTGTCATCTTTAAAGCTGTTCCCTTCTGAGCAGCTAGGTAAGGACAAAAGGATAGATCACTTCTTGGCTCTTAAGCTCTATATTTCTGGGATTCACCTGAGCAAGAGAAGGCTGGAGCACAAATCTTAGATGTCAGTAAATATAGGCAAATATCTTCCAGACAAGAGACTGTAAGACACCTATCTCAGAAGAGCCATAGGCTGGGAAGTCACCAGTCATGAGCATTAGTGAGGGATCAAGTGCAGAGCTGAAACAGGAAGAGAAATGGGCTTTTGCACAGGTGTTTTGCTTTCCAGGTGTCTGTCTCGACCATAGTGTCACTTGCAAGACCTTTGCAAGTGTCCATCTTTTCTACATATCTTCATCTTTCAAAAACTAGAGGGCATAGGTACAATTTCCAGCTCAGTTATACGCAAAATCACCAAGTGTTTGAGTTTTTGCTGAGATTCTGCAATGCCTCATTTACTGTCATTTAAATATATGCAGGAATTGGTTTCTTTGTGACATTCTAAACAGATAAAATTTTTTTTATCTTCACCCTAGAAACAGAATTACTGAGATTTATATAAAAATATAATAAAACATAACAAAGCTCTCTGTCTGAAGGGGTAATTTAAACTCCACTTAGTCTTCAATAAAAACAAAATAGCACACCATAACCATTTACTGCATGTACTTTAACACAATTAACAGTCTGGGTGTTCTGAAGAGCTTCTAAAATTTCATTTTACAGAGGAACAGTGATCTTTCTAATATTTTTTGGGCCACTGCAAGAGATTAAATGTTACTTTTATGTGCATTTATAAAAATAGTTTCAGTTATTAAAAGCAAAATCTCAGGCTGTTCCTTCTTTTTTTAGGTTAAATATGCTGATCTAAGTACAGCAACACTTAAACTAAGTTATATATATATATATACACATATATACACACTTATATATATATATACGTACATATATATACTTATATATATATGCTTATGTGTATATATATATATAAGTATATATAAAAATGTATATCCAATTAAAACGTATTTGTGTTGATTATGGAGGACAAAATTTGAACTATGTAAAAAACAAATAATGACAATGGATTTACAATAAAGCAGAATATATTCAGAGTTTATACATTTACTTACACTTTCGAGTGTTCAGTCTAGATGTTTTTAATAACTTTTCCCTTAACAGAAAATATTAAATGGGTCAGCAATAGAACAGGTTAGAAAACTGGAAGGCATTCATTCCTGTTTTCTGAGATTAGATCATAAACCCCTTGTTCAAACACATATGAGTAATACCAGAGAAAAAGATAAATATGAAACTACGGTGACAAAGCAGACAAACAGCAGCTAAATACCTTCTCACATCTTACCTTAGAAAAGAAAAATAAAATACCCTAAGAAAATAAAATCCCCTATATAAAAATATGCCATTTCAAAGAAAATAAAAAGACAAGCATCTCTTTTAACATCAGCAATAATATTGGTTCTGTTTCTGTTATTTTGAAGGAGAAATTTAGTTGCCTCTTTTCAAGGATGCAAAATGCTTTAACAAGGTACAAACACATACGTGTATAAAATTTGATGACTAACTGCAATAGCTCTCTCCGTGCTTACATTGGGCCAAAATGCGTGCTCAGGGCAGTAGGTAAAGCCCTGATGCTGTCAATTTGTGCTCAAGGAGTGACTGGAGGTGGCACCCAGGGCCATGGTCTTGTTGACAAGCTGGAGATTGGTTAAAGGTTGGACTCCATGATCTCAGAGGTCTTTTCCAGCTTAAATGATTCTGTGATCATGTAATAGAATTGGGCATAGATGTGGGCACATATCTATTTCAGGAACAGGAATAGTCTTCAAAGGGACAATCAGGTCAAGAGTAGGTGATGGGGGATGCAAACATACATGTCGGTGAAATTATTTTTCTAGTTGGTTCCAGAAGTGAGGTTTTTTTGGAGGTAAGAGCTCTTGTCACCTTTAAAAAGATAAAGATTGCAGCAATCACAGTACGCTGAGTTAGAATTTCTTAACAACAGCTGTTTTACAAACACATAGAGAATAAAGATATAGTAAACTTATATATAACACAATGTATAACAAAGTTAAAAGCAGTTAACAGCTTTCCTGGTTTTTCTTTCATTTTGGCATTTTTGAACTTTTTAAAAAAAAATTACTATTCCAAGAAGCTACAGCATAACTACATACAGATCTTTGTTGGTTTGTTTTTTTAAAATAATAAATCCTTTTCTCTCCTGAACCAAGTTGTACTACAGACAGCTTTATATTGTACGAGGAATTAAATCTGTGATGGCCAGAAGGCAGATGTTGTGCCAGCCTGGGAGGACAACTCCCTTTTTCATGAGGTTGGGAAAAATAGCCTGTTGGATTCCAGGAGTCACGGGAAAGTCATAGAAGCTTGGGGAAATGTTGCGTGGGTGAGTGGAACTGAGAGAATATGATTCTCTTAGGCATTCTTCTGAAAGAACTGGGTAGCAGAAAAGCTCAGCTTCTTGCTCTGCTTTCTACTCCATGCCCAGAGGACCAGGAGCTGAACAATTTCTTTTTCTTATACAGTTCAGTCCTAATTACTTCATACTGGAGTAAATAGTCATGTCAGTCACAGGCTACTCCATGTTAATTGGAGAAGAATCTACTGAAATAGCACACATGCAATATAAATTTATAGTTTTTAAAATTTTTTTAAAGTTTTAACCATGGATAATAATGACTCTTCTACTACAGGGCAGATACTTGTGTAAACAGCATTCTTTGGCAATAAATTGCATATTTGAGAGTCCCATTTCCTGTGGTCTCTGTGGGATAGTACATCCACTTCAAACACACCAATAAAACAGACCGATACCCAAGAAAAAAACCTGAAACAACTGCTTGTTTTCAGCTCTTGCTATTGACTCATAAATAACAAGCACAGATCTGACATCAGAAAAATTACTGTATTATCTTCTGACTAATCTTTGTATCAGTGAATCATTTACTAGTTTAAATTATCCTTATTTTGTAATTTTTAGACAATGTGGAGGTAAAAACAAATTTAAAACCAAAATGTGATGCAACTGAAATATTTGTGCTCTAATACCACGCAGATTGTGCCTTTCCAAGTATCTTTTACCTTTCCAAAATTTTTTTTTAATATCACCATTATAGGAATGTGTGAATATTCCTTTAACCAAAAGGTATTTGCTACAGCTCTGTGGTGATAGATGTTAGATTTCTCCTGATGGTCTCTGTCAGTAAAGGTAGTGATCAAGCTCTGAGCATGATGTTCTCCTTCCCTGTGGTTCTCACTTAGCACAATTTCCTCCTCACTCAGCACAGCAGTCAGGACACCACCTTCAAGAAGGAAAACTAAAAAAAAAAATCTTCAGCAAAGCAATGTCATCACATTAATATTTCTTGCATAGCACTGTCTCCTGAGGAACTTGGAAAGAAATCTTCATTAATTTAATGGAGAGGGATAATGAATTTTAATAACTTTGGAGCAATAGCAGGCAAATCTTCTCCCCTAGATACTCCAAGGTAGAGGGAAAATTTGAGCTTTAGATGAGAGAATCTCTACAGGCTGTACTTTAGGCATTGCTTTGTACTCTGGGAAAAAAAACCCAGACCTGTATGAAGGTTTGGCTGAGATGGAGTTAATTTTCCCATTGCAGTCCTCACAGTGCTGAGCAGAGAGAAAGGTGTTGAGAACACACCAGTGATTGGGTACTGCTAGGCAGTGCTCCCACAGCCCAAGGCTGTCTGCCCAAATCAACATCCACCTGCCCCAAAAGGCCATTAGGCTGGGTCTGGGCAGGAGCCTGGGAGGGAACACAGGCAGGGCAACTGACCCAGACAGGCCAAAGGGATATTCCATTCCATACAGCATCTGCTCAGCAATAAAAGCTAAGGCAGTGGTTGGGAGGCACTCGGTTTTTTATGGCATTTGTCTTCTAGGGCAACCTTGTACACAACTGTGTACTGAAGCCCCGCTTCCTGGGAAGTGCCAGACGTTGGTTGTGGATGGGAAGTATCCCATCCTTTTGTTTCCTTTGCTTCTGCACCCACGATCTTTGCTTTTGCTTTATTAAACTGCCTTGATCTTGACCCATGATATTTTTTTTCTGTTTATTTTCTCCCCAGACCATGTCCTGCTGAGGAAAGAGAGATTATACAGATCTCCCTGGAGCAGGAGATCTAGGGATAGAGCACCTTGCACAGATCCAAAGTCAACACACAGCAGTGTGAAAAAAGAGTTTTCAACAAACCCTGAGCCCTGAGAAGGAAAGGCTACAAAGCAACTGCTAAAGAAATAATTGTCATAAGTTCTTTCCACTGACATGTTTTTCTTTTTCTCATGGCTCTCCAATTCTTTGCAAGAACAAAAACAAATACTGCTCCTGGGAGCCTCAGAGTTGTATCAGGCTTGAGAACTACACTGCTTTTAACAATGACATAGTGTGTATTTGAGGACCTAATCCTTCTTGCAGATAAGTTGAGCCATTACCTAACATTGCCAAAGGCTTCTCAGAATTGTTTTTACTATTAAAAAAAGCAGAGAACCATGGAAAATCTGCTTGTCTTGAAAAGAGATCAAAGAAGAAATATCAGTATAGGAAAATTAAGAGAAAACAGAGAGAAGCGGTTGAGACAGACTTTAAATGGGAAAGTGATAGGCAATGGTGAATTGGCAAGGAATAATTTGAATATATAAAGCATTTAATCACACAATTAGTGACTGAAAACTAAGGCAAAAAGGAAAATCTGTGCCAAGCTTGCTATGATGGTGATGAAACTGATCGCAGGGCACAACAGGAAAGGAGCTGTGAGAACAATGGGAAGATGATGGTTTCTATTCCTTAATAAACAATCATTCTTCCCGTTGCCCTTGTCTCACTTCTTAAAAAATATGGGGTGGGCATAATTCTCATTCTTTTATTGAAAATCAAAATTTGTTTTGAAGGTGAAGAAATACTTGAGAGAAATATGATGAAATACAAAACCAGGCAAACACATGCCATTTCGTCTTACCTCAAAAGGTAAATCAGTACAATTGTACTCCACCCTGTCTTGTCAAATGGATCTATTATGAGACTTGGCTGCACATGCATTTACTTTGTGATTTTTGTAGCATGTACACACTTATATAATCACAATTATTATAATTGTTATTGCAGTAAGCCTCAATATTTTCCAGGTAAAAGCCACTTAAAGCAGAGTTTTGATTACTTTCCTATAAGGGACCTGCAGTTGAGGGAGAAGAAATCAGGAGTTTCCATTGCTGTGTTTGTCACATATAACAGATAATGTGACAAAACACAGCTCTGATGTCCTAGTGTCTGTGATCTTGAATTAAATAAGCTATTTGACAATAGGCTTTTAAGGGCTATACCTGCTATAGCTGTCTTAGAAAATAGATGCTGGATGTTGCATAGAAGTCTTCTCTTACAGCACCTGTAAGATCAACTACATTGGATCTCCTCCCACACTTTGGAGAACAAGCAGCATTTGGAAACAGTCTGTTTACTCTGTTTAGCTTTTACAACTGTGTTGTCTCCCAAACAGATGCTGCTTAAACTGCTTAAAGAATGACACTGTTGAACTTTCCATGGCACGGCATCCTCCTGTGTCGTAGGATAATTAAAAGTAAAGCAGATTTCAGTGGGAATTCCATGATACAGTGGGAATAACCCAGTATTTGTGCTGGGACTTACAGAAGTATTTAATGTGTGCTCTCAAAGCCATTCATGTTTCTTCACTTCCTGTGTACATGTAGAGAGTGGCACGAGCACCTGTATATGTAAATATTTATATGTGCATTTCTATTTATATGTTGAGTAAGTGACTGATGTTTTGCATTATAAATCTTTCAGGTCTTGACTTAAATTTATTGGATTGCATAATTTATTGGTTTTGTTCTGTGGCTTTTGGAATACTACACACATCACTGAATAGGCACATTCTCTTCAAAACATTTGATACTCTTTGGTATTATTCATAGAATCATGGTATTAAATTGAATCCAGGAACATTGTATCACTCACATGATTTGACTCGGTTTGGGGTTCGGTTTGGCTTTGGTTTGTTTTTTTTGTTGTGGGTGCCTCAAGGAAACTTGATACAAGAGCATTCAAAGAGCATTTTTTAGCTCTCAGAAGCAATTGTGCTTCTATCAGTTAGCATCTTTGAGATTCTTAGACATTTAAGATTAGTACATTTTGTGTCTTCTGAGGTTTTTTTTTAATTTATTTTAAATTATTTCATCTTTTCTGCTGGTTTAGGCTTGTGTAGGGTTGTGGTATTGTGGGGGAGAGAGAAGTAATGTGTCTATATAATCTGATTACGAAACACAGATGTTTAAAATGTAGTTATTTCCCCACTTAAGGATGAGTAAATTTAGGATTTTTTTCTCATGATGATTTAGACTGTCAATTTCTTACCTTCATTTGTCAGCAAATAAGCAGATATCCATTAACAGATGAGTTACCACCGTGTTTTACAGTCAACCTCTCACAGTTCTCTCAGAAGGAAAATCAAGGCTTGGTATTTTTCTTTCACTGACTGACATATTTCAGCAGCATGTCTTTTTCAATATTGCATCTGAAAACAAATCAAAATTACAGACTTCTTGCCTGACAAATCTTCACGAACTTTCTACATAAATATCAAATTCTACACAGAAAAAATTGAATAATGACTTTTCCTGTATAGGTCAGAGTTTGTTTTTATAAACATCTAAACTATTTTCTCCTCAATTTGTACTATTAAGCAAAAGCTATTCTTTCATATGAAATGTTTCTCTCTCTTAGAAGTTTCATTACTTTCGATATTGTTCATGACTACTGGATATCTAAAAAATGAAAACCTCATCTGTAATGTAAATGTAACAACTAATAAGTTATTTATTTTTTCTAGCAAATAAATAATTTAGAATATTTACCGGGAGTTTAAAATAGGTCCATAAAATGCATCCAGAAGAACACTTTTAAAGGCTGAAAAGAATGAGAAAAATAATGTTACAGCCATAAGGATAGAAAAATAGAGGTATAGAAAGCTCTTGTACAACAGTAAATGCAATGCAAATCAAATAGTCTCAACAAGTGGAATGTGTGTGAGCATGAAACCCCACCAGAATTCAAACATGTTCATCTCTACTCTCAGGCCACTGATTTCTATTATCATCCCTTTCATTTACTTTCCTTTTGCACTCTTATCTTTCAATTTCAAGTATTCATTCTTCTCTCACAGCATTTTTTGTCTTCCTTTTTTATATAAGTAGGCTTATGAGTGTTATCAATAATATATTGTGTAGCTTTATTGTACCATGGAAAATCTAAGAATAACTCATTATTTTACAAATAAAGACTTGCCCAGCTGAAAAGATACACATCAGTAGAGCAGAAGATCAAAACATATTGTCAGAACAGAAGTTCCTTTGAGAAAGAACATGCTAAAAAATATGTGCAGAAAGTATAAAGGTAATGAATTTGAAGAAATATAAGATGATGGAGATTCAACAGAGGTACATGGGCAAAACCAAACAGAGACCTGAAGTCTTTACAGCCAGACACTGGAAAAAATCAGTAAGTAAGACAAATTCATGTAATAGTCCTCTTGCTTCTGATATGAATTAAAGTCTATTCCAATGAAATAACAAAACCACACTGAATTAGGAAGGAGTGACTGACACCAAATACACAATGTGACCCCAGCCAGGCAATCATTACAGTCAACTGACCACCTCCTCAGCTCTAGCAGCTCATCCATCAATCTTTCTAACCTTCAGTCATTTAGGAAAATGTATTTCAATACGAAATGAAATACATTTGATAGTATATTGAAGTGGGATTTTTTTTATGTTATTACAAACTCCATTAATTATTTAAAATAGTTCGTGTTTTCATTTTCAGTTTATTTTGTTGTGCTATCTGACTTCAGTGGAGTTTAGCACGGATTACAGACAGATTCAATTTCTCTTCACTTATAACCATTCCTAAAACTATTTTATACACATATGTTTCATTAAAAGGTAGCAGGTCAGAAAGTACTTCCTTATCTCTTAAGGTTAAATGAAGTTATTGACCCATCAGAGACCACTGGTAAACAAGTGCTAGAATGTTATTTTCCTGTATTTCCTCAGAAAAAAAATGTTTTATTTTGTCAAGCTCTTTTGACAAGTAAAAAGGGATATTTCTGTGTGTTTCACACCTTGTACGACTGTTAGCGAATTCGTGTTCTACCTACTGGTACCAAATAAAAGAACATCACTAGGTCACTTCTTGATTCATATGCTTGTAATAATGTTGACATAAAGTGTTATAAAATTTATTTTGGATTGATTAAAATAAAAGGTGTAAATAATTGCATCAGTCCTGTGATTACTGATCTTTGAGATAATATTGACCAACATACTCCTGCTGCTTGTATAGTCTGGTGAAAAATGAGAAAATTAGGGGGTTTTGTCCTAGGGGAACACTTTAAGCAAAACAAAAAAGTTTTTTCTGGAATAAAGCGGTTTAAGAATAGTTTACCATTAAACTTTAGATGTTATTTAATATTTGTAAAACAGTTCTAAAATTTACTTTGACCGGCACAGAGAAGATAGGCACAGTTATTTCTAGGTAGGAGACAGGGGCCATGTGGACCCAGATTCAGCTGCTTATTAACTGTCAGGAAAGACCCATCCTACAAAAAAATCATGTCTGTCAGATACCATAAATGTATGTCCTAGTGAAACATCCCTAGATGTCTTTGTTTATGCTGTTAGACTTTTCTAGCTCATTAGAAGGAGGCTTAGGCAGATGGTTAGTCATGGAGGAAGGCGAGTCAAACACTAACCTCTAGAAGTAATTGCCTGCAGCTGCATTCCCAATGAGATTTAATGGGAAAGGAGGTGCTGTCAGTAGGTGGATATGAATGCTGCAAATTAAGACTCGGTTTTAGGACTTTTTAGTGGAGGAGCACCTTCTGTAATTTGTTTTTCTCTTTTTTTGGTAAGTTACAAAACTTCTTTTAGAACCCCAAATAATGTGAAACTGATGGACATTTCTCTAGCATGGGTGAAATGAATTGAGCTGCTGACAAGGAAATAAGTGCTCAGAGTTGTCTTCTGAATTATTTTCAGTCTACTTTAGGAAAATTGTGCTACACATGAATGTTAGTCATATAAATAGTTGTGCTATGTGCTCAGAAACTAGGTGAAGTAGTGGATGCAAGGATTTTATAAAACAGAATGGAGAAAAGGTCTTATAAGCAGGAAGAACAAGTGATTGAGAATTATAAAAGTTATGACTAGAAGATAATTAGATGAGCACTTTTTAAATATATTATCAAATTAATTATGTTAATGCATTTTGCATTTAGCAATTCTTGCAGATAGAGATGAACTTAAGTGCTGGAGGAATGTAAGGGACCAATATGGTTTTTGTGTGTACTCCCCAAAAGGCTGAGGGCATATATTTTTAATGGATAGAGACTTCTTATCATCAGATGACTTCATATCGCATGTATTACTATCACTTAATATTTTTTTCTTGCATCTTGTCCTCAACTGTCTTTTTGACTGAATTACAGTAAGCCTTCTGAAAATGTATGTAGGAAGGATATGTTATGACTGCTCTCAGTAAACTCCTACCCAGCTGAAAAATTCATGTCTTGCAGAAAATTCTGTGATGCTAAAAAAAGAAACAATCTCATAGTGCTGTCTTTTATTCAGTCATGAAATATAGAAGGGTTTGCTCTCTTCAGCAACATATTTCCATGAAATTTGTGAGAATGGTGTTCTCCATCAGATTTGTGTGACACAGACTAGTGATAACTTCAGAAATTAAAAAGGAATGAAAGAAAAAGGCATGTATGTGTATAAAATTCTTGTCGTGTACCACACCTCCTTAGAGAAACACATTAAGTTGTCTTTCAAGTAAAAAATAAGGATGAAGGCATACTTTTTTTTTTCCTGAAGAAGTTAGATTGTACTTACACTACATCGAAATCTGAATTTCCTGCATTTCTTAGATTTTCTTTTGTTTAAACCATGAAGGAAAATGGAAGTATCTACTTCCTTATATTGAGAGTTACATAACTCCTTCTGTTTCAGAATTGGTTAAATAATTTGCCTAAGAATTTTTAATCCACATAATGTGAATTTTAAATTATGATTTTATTCATTTCACTGCAGTTTGATCCGCTGTGGCTCAAATCACCTGTAAATGACATTTCCCTCTGGTGGCATATTGGTCCGTGTGGTACCTTAGTCAGCCAGTGACCTTAATTACAGAATCTGTAATTCACTACATGGTTAGATAGGAAAAGAGATTATATGGATTTTTTTTGTGTGTGTCAGTCAGTGAGTTTATAATATATGGCATTGTAACTGCTGTAAAAAACCTAATTCTTCATTCAGGTGAAAAAAACCCCACATTAAACTGTACATTATCTCAGCTGAAGCTATTATATATGGCTGCTTTGTGTATTTTTATTGCTTTTGTTGACCAGGGATTAATAGTGAAGACTAATTTTAATATAGCCAGTGCAATTTTCTCAAGGCAGAAAAAAATCAGATTGCATTTAAGGAACAACTAGTGCTTCTACTAACAAAAAAAGAAAACAAGTAAGCAATTAACATAAAATATCCATATTCAACTCTTCTTCTAAGTATGCATTGTAATATACTGAAATAGAAAGTCTATTTAGTTTTATTTTATGAACAGAAAACTCTTACGCTTTGTCGGGCAATTAATTCCCATAGTCCAATATCATCCTGAAATGTTTGGGCAGAAACAAGTGATTGATAAGGACACTTAAAAATGTTTGCAGGGTAATTTAGGGGAACATAATTCCTGTCCATTGATGACTGAGTTCAATACAGTTTATTTTAGTATAATTCCTTTTCGCTTGGTTTCAGGAATCCTCTTGCCACAAGAAAATCATGTACAGTGAATTCCACAGCCCGATAGCCAAACAGATGTATTTTATGGTATTAGATTTACAACTGTTGATTTTGTTTCCTGTAATCTTTCATTAAAAATAAAAAAGTATATTAAAGAGCAGAAAGATTTTATAAAATCCATTTTTTTTAGAGACCAATTATAAGCAAGCTGTAGGAAAGTATGTTGTCTCTTTGTACGGAAATGAATACCTATATTTTTAATGTGACATTTGAAAAATTACTAGGATATGTAAATATACGCATTAAAAGCAGAACCTAGCTGTGAAAAGTGAGATAGAGATTATTTTTCAAAAACAGAATGAAGGTATAGATAGAGTCAATATATATAATCTTGGTAATTCAAGTATAATGGTGTTGACCTTCTATTTTGTTTCTTTTTCCCCACCTAAATTGACACATAAGAAATTTTCTTTTAATAAATAAATAGGTAATTTGAAGATGAGAAATCATTGAAATATTATGCTTTCTGCAAGAGAACTTAGTCAAGAAGAATATTTTCATGAGCATAGCATGAATTTGTAGTTGCTTTACAAATTCAATTCAAATTGAAGTTCCTGTCACAGCACAAGGTGTTCTTGATTTCCTGTTAAGTCATTTCTCCAATCTACTCCCAGCTGGACTAGTATTGGCATTTTCCAGATCTGGGTCATGCCTGCCTGAGAACTGTACAGATCTAATAAGCAGTAAGTCAGAAGGCAATCCACCCTGGATTCAGGTCTCCATTCTCTTAAAACCTTGTCATGATTAGATTTCCTAATGAACCAAATGAAAGTTTTTTGCTACTTCAGTCCTCCATGAAACCGTTTTTTTTCATAATATGATATGATTAAACTTTACACCTTTTCAAAACTGCAAATTTTTAAGAAAATGAGCTCTTTTACATTCCAAAAAACATTTATGAAAATGCTGTAGGTAACATCTCAAAACAATGAATGAATTAAAAACTTAGCTTTTCATAGCATATTTTTATATCATTCCATGCCTCACACCCCACTGAGCTCAGATTGTGAGAGGATTTGCTTGGGTGTGTTGGGTTGAAAGGTGTTATCAACCATTTGCTATTAAGCTCTTTATTATCTTATATTGTCTGTCTTTTTTATGAATGTTATCCGGTGCTCATTTGGTTTTTAATCTTAGTCATAACTTGTCAGTACTTTTACTACTGTTTCAATAATTGTTTTATGTTCTTTCTTATTGTTGTGAATTAGCTGGGTTTAATTAATGTGATAGTTTATATCACAAAGGTATGTGCTGCATAGTTTTTCCCCTTAAGAGTTCCCAGTGGTGTGTTTTGCTTTCTTTTTCACTTGTTTTTTGTCAGTTCAGACAAAACAAAACCTATTTCCACTAATGAAGACGTGCTTGAATCTGTAATCTGGCTGGATGATGGGTCATGCTCTTCTTGACAGTAGAGTGTGAGCAGTGCAACAGTGGGTCAGTTTCTCAGGCAAAACAATGGGATATACTGTAGTTACCACTCCATTATCATAGAATCATGGAATGGTTTAGCTTGGAAGGGACCTTAAAAGTCATCTCATTCCAACCCCCCTGCCATGGGCAGGGACACCTTCCACTAGACCACATTGCTCAGAGTGCCATCCAGCTTGGCCTTGAATGCTCCCAGGGAGGGGCAGCCATAGCTTCTTTGGACGTGTTCCAGTGCCTCACCTCCCCCACAGTAAAGAATGTTTTCATAATATCCAGTCAAACCCTGCACTCTTTCAGTTTGAAGCCATTCCCCCTTGTCCTGTCACTCCAGGCACTTGTAAATAGTCTCTCTCCATCTTTCCTGTGGGCTCTCTCCAGGTACTGGAAGGCCACAGTCAAGTCACCCTGGAGCCCTCCCTGCTCCAGGCTGAGCAATCCCAATTCTCTCAGCCTTTCCTCATAGCAGAGCTGTTCCATCCCTCTGATCAACTTGGTGGCCTCCTCTGGACTGGCTCCAACAGGTCTCTGCCATCATTTTGAGTTCAGCTGCTGCACATCTGTGGCAAAGACAAGGGGCTGAGACCTGCTCCATAGGGTCACGTGTCATCCAAGACTGTGCTATATCTATGAGCAGATCCTGCTGGTTTTACTTGCCTGGTCCTTATGGGCTTCACGTTGTGCCCGACAGCCCAGTGAAGTGACTCATCCACCTGCATCCTTTTCTCACTCCAGGGCTGGAGTGAGAGAAGGGCTGTGGAGCTAGAAAGAAGGAAAAAGAGAGCAGGGCCACTATGGTGAGCACAGACGGAGTAATTTTTCTGTCTGGCCTCAGCAGCTGACTTAGAAAGTGCCTCTTGTCTCAGTGATTTGCTGTCACTCATTGCTGCTCCCTCCCCCTGGCAGGGGGAGATCATGTGCACAGAGTCTATGTTTGAGGCCAGACATTCATTTCCCTTTGGTGGAGTATGTCAGCTTCTATAGATACTTCTCTTTTTAAGACTTTCAGGCAATCCAGACATTTAATATTTCCCCTGGAAGTTCACTGTATTGTATTCTTATCCAGAAGATAGTGTGTGGGTATTTTTCTTCATTAAAGAAATCTTTTAATTTTACAGTTCCTAGCTATCTGTAAATGCTTCTTTGCAAGATAAGATTGTATTTTCCTGGTTAACTCACTATTTATTGTCCCAGAACTCCCTTTTCCTCACTGGAGTGTATATTTTCTTCTAATCTGCATGTTAACAAATGTACATTTGTAAATGGAACCTATAGATATAGAATACTATTGGCTCTAGATTTTTAACATATATGTCAATGCTCATCATTTGTACTCTTACCTAGATTTAGTCTCAATTAGTTCAATAACACATTAAAAATACTCCTGTGATTCTAGCATTAACATAGCTGGAGTTTTTCTGTCCCCTGAAGGCTATGTGAAGAATAGGTTGATTTCAATATTATTCTATTTTAAATTTTTTCCTTTTTAAAAGGTTATGGAAAACTCTCAGGTCTTCTGAAAATATGTGTCTTTGTGAGAAACAATTTTCAATATATATATATTTAATTTCTACACATTTTATGAAAAAAAATTCATTTTTATTAATTCTCAGTTTTTGAGTTTTCATCATTTTTATTTAATTCTTGTCACTTGAGTAAAAATATGATTTTTTTACCTTTTTCAAGTTCACAAATGTTTTAAATTTGGATTTTTCTATCTTTTGCCTTTTCCTGATACCATTTTAAAAACTGCTCATTGTACAGGAAGTGGCAGCTGGATAAAATTGAAGGGGGAAAGTTGATACAGTTCTGCTAAAATGTTTTAATTAAAAATTCAAGTAGGAAATACAATAACCACAAAAATGTATTTGAATTTCTGCATTTATAGAGATAAAGAAAGTATGAACAGCTTTTGGAAGTGTTTCAACTAGTTTTGTTAATAGATTTTTTTTCTCTAGACATCTGAATCTGAACTTTGGCACAGAGTTGACAAAAATCTGAACTCACAATAATGGTTTTCCATTAAAAGATTATTTTTTTTTTAATTGTTGCACCATTATTTGACAATAATTTTTATGTATATATTGCCTAAATTACTCACTACTTATGTCTTTGTAAAACTGACTTTTTGACTCACTTCTGTTAATTTATTGAAGAAAAACAAGATAAACTGGTTTAAAAATATTTCATAGCAATGGGTATATCTACTATTACTTGTTACATATACTGCTCAAAATCAGTTGACAAGTTTTTTAGCCTGTTTTTGCTACTAATTCTCTTACCCAATTTTATATAAGAGTGTAAGTGACGGGAGTAATTAACAGCAATGTGATGTGGTAGTTCTCCATAGGAAAGCTGTGTCAAATACTAACTCTTATGTAACATTTACAGACAAGAATTCTAGCTGCATTGCAATGTCAGTACGTAATTTTATCTGCAGATTAGGTTTTTTCTCCTCCTCTTTGAACCACAGTGATCACCACAGGTTGCTGATCACCTTTGCTTTTACATCTATCCATTCTTGTTTACTTCTTATAATTCCAACCTTTCTATTTAGCTCTTTACAAATTAGTCTTCAAATTTGATGATATTTTTCGGCAGAAGCATTGGGATCTGTCACAACCAATCTAAGGATTCTTAGAATGGATTCATAAAAATCCTTTCAAATTCTACTTTTTTTCTTATGACACAACTCAAATTTTCCGAATTGTTCAAATTTATGCACTTGTATTTCCTCCTCAGCTATTAATGCTGGGCTTTAACTCACCATGTTTATGAGCTACAGAGGTCATACATCCACCATGTTTCTGTCAAGTCTCCTATATCATTTTTCCCTGTTAGTCACAGCTTCCAATTTCTCCTTGTTTGTCCTTCAAGCTTCTTGTGTTAGCATGCAGGTATTTTATTATATTTCATATATGCCTGAAAGCTCTCTGGGATTGATGTATTGGCATCCTTGTGAAGTATTTGAAAGTTCTTCATACTCATCTTCTGCTAAAGAGCTTTTCTCCATTGTCCTCCTTATCATGCTGAAGAGTATTATTTATTTAATATGTGTGATTGATTGTAAGCCACTAAATCAGTGGTCCAAAACAACCAATTCATCTGTATGTATTCAAATCAACTGTTAGTTCTCATCACTGTTTAAAGACTGCAAAAGACAAATGTATATCATGCTTAAAGAAAGATGGAGAGAAGAGTAAAAGAGATTGAGAGGGATTTAGGAAGATTTAGGTTCCTGCCCTACCCTTGAACAAAATATGTTTGTCTTATTCCCTAAAGAATTATAACTTGTGTATTACATGAAAGAAAGTAGAGGGTTTGGGACTTACCTCAATTATCTTTATGCCAAGAAAACCCTCCCAAAATAACAAAAGAGAGAGAATGAATTCATGTGTCCCAGAACAAGTGAGGCTAAAACCAGCATTTACTGATGGCAGGGCCAGGCTACCCACAGCCCCCTTCCAGCCAGCCTGGGGCTACAGACTCTAGGGTTGGGTCAGCCCTTGCCTTCCTCATTTCCAAGCCACAGGGACACAGACTTGAATAAAATGGGTATTGCACAGCACCAGTAAAAATTTTGCAGAGAGTGAACAGAAATATTCTATTATCAGGTACCTTCAAAAAGCAGAAGTTTCCTTTGGTTTGGTTTGCAATATGAAGGGGGAAAAGTAGGGTATGATTGAATTAGTTTTTCAATAAAAATTACTTGACAGTTAAATAAGCAAAAATAAACAATGGACCACATAAAAATTAGTTATATAAAGAAATGTGAAGAAAATACTGATGACGATTATAACCTGAAACCTATGGTCAGAAATTTCATACATAGACACCTCCTTCTTTCAGCTAATTGTTCACAGACTTTGCAGTTACAGGTGCAAAACCTTCACTGGAGAAATGACAGCTATCATTCACTAAGGCTGTAATCTTGCAAATGCAACCATGTGACTAATCTCCACTGAAGTCAGGCATTTGCTTATCCCATGTTAGTAGGAGAGTAGATCAGGGACTCCAGATTGTTCTGTTTTGTCTTAGGGGAAAAAGGGAAAATAATTAAAAATATTGTTTAAGAGAATGCAAATAAGGCTGGCTCGTAAAATGAGCACAAGGGCATTTGTCAAAATTACCAGGCAAACAATTTCAGATTAATAAATGGAAATGTTTTTTAATATAATGAATAATTAGACTGTGAAATTTACTGTTAAATTATGTTATTGATGCAAATAACTGAGCAGGAATAAGAAAAGATTTATAAACTGCATGTGAATAAGAACTGCACAGGCAATAAAAACAGAATAGGCAGAAAAATATTAGGTACTATTGGCTGCCATGGTGCATGTCAGAATGCAATGCTCATCATCTGTGGTCATGAAAAAAGGGAAATGAACTTCTCTGTATCTCTATTTTCCTTTGTCATTGAACATCAGGCAGGATTTATGTGCCATCGAGCATCTATTTTCTCTACCTTGGTGCATAATTTTAGCTAATAAGTTTTGATTTATAATACTCTTGAAAGTCTAGTGCTGTAACTCAGCAAAATTTCAAACTCTCATTTGAAATTCTGAAATGCTAAAGTGCTACTTTGAAAACTCTAAACATCCATATTAAAACATTTCCCTACTAAGTGTGATCAGTTGGACAGAAATAGCCAGAAATATCAGAAAAGTAGGGATTTATAAGTACTGTGATATCCACACTGCCAGATGCTTTAAAAAGAGAACAAGAAATGCCATCAAGCCGTATGATCCATAGAAGCCTTCCAAAGTAATTTTACTGAAGTTCAAGAAGAGAGGTTTGCAGTCCTGTCTATAAATCATTTTGATGTTTTCTAAAAGACCAACAAAGTTATAAGGTTAAAATATAGTATTTTATTTCTCTGAGTAAACTTTATCAGAGTGAAACATGAAATTGCTTTGATTTTGTAACCAATATTCTTTATGAATTTTCTGCTTTTGCATACTAATTATCTGATAAGCCCTATAGTTATCACATGATTTTTTTTTTTTTTTTTCTCTCTGACTCTGTGGCACTTAGATTATCCAAGGATACAGCCATGAAGAGCATTAGTATTCTTGAAAAACTTGCAAAGTTTGTGATATTTCAGCTGGGAATACACCTCTTCTTTGCCTAAGGGACTTACTGTCTTTTGTGTGGCTTGCCTAGTCCAACACAGATTTTTTAAGAGAGAGAGAGGGAGAGGACTAGAAAACATCTGTGAGTGACTAGCTTGAGGTAACTAGGAGGATGATGAAGTGACGAAACAATAAAAAACATACCTGTTTCTTATTCTGCTGAAAAAACTTATCACATCCAAGTGTTATGGAACATTTTAGGAGGCTACTTATGCATTTAATCTGTACTTGCGTTTCCTCATGAACTTCTGTCTGGAAAATGAATGATCTCATGAAAAGGATTCCATGAAACTGCAACTCATTCCCCAAACTTTACCATGAATATGTTGATGGTTCTCATCCTCGGTTGGGGTCAATTTAAGAGTAATATCAACCCTTACTTCAAGTGTACAAAATGAAGTATTTCCCCTCATAGTACCAATTGAACTGATGAAACAAACAGGAAGAGTCAGCTTTCACTTCTGATTTCAGAGGACTTCACAGATATGAACCCACCTTGGTCAAAACTAGCAAACTTGTACCATTGGTCCAGTCTAATATTTCCCCCCACTCCCCAACCCTCTGATTCATGGACCTGATTAAGGACAGGAGATGGGCCCAGCTGAGAAGTCTGCTGTGATTAATTCTGCTGCTGTGTAAGGGGCAGATGGCACAACACTCCTTGGCTTGATAGATTTATCAATTCTGCCTCTGAAGGAGGTGACTTGCCACGTTCCTTTTGCATCCTTGAGGCTAAAAGGAAGCCTGCCTGGTTGAGGGCTGAGGCATTGTGCCCACTGAATCTGAGGATTAAAGAATCAGCTACTCGTTTGGACAAAAGCAAGAATTACTGGCATGATGCCACAGACCTTACTTTAATAATAATAGTAAAATAAAAAAATAAAAATTAAAAAAAAAAAAAGAGAATAAATTATTCCATCTATGAGAGTAGTGAACAGTCTTTTCAACAGAGAAGTTAAATATTCTTCATCTTTCTCTGGAAGGAGTTGTGATAACTATTTCTGTATTAACCTTTCTATTCAGTTGTTTGGAGCTGAACTGGAAAAAAACGCCTATTTGGGATTAAACTGATTCAAAATTTGAATTGTTTCAGTAAAATAGAATTATATAGAGGACTTCCCTCTTCGTCTTTACAATGATATTATGTTCTGTGTTATGAACATGTATCCTTGTACTTCCCTTTCACAGGAAGTGGAAAGTGTAGGCTGACTTTCTCAAGCAGGGGCCTAAGGTAAACTATATGTTGTAATATTTAGTTGGCTGATAAAAGAGAGCTTTTACAGCCTTTTCTCTCTATATCATCCTCCCATTTCTTCTCTTTATCAGCTCGAGTATTTGACCTTTTTCTGAAATTTCTAATAGATTTGGAATGAGCCAAACTTCATTTTTCATCAAATTTACTATTTGTAACACAATAAAATAACTATATTTAGCTTTAGTGCCAGTGATGAGGAAAACAGCAGTGATACCAGAGCTGACAGAAACACTGACTGGGTTCATGGTCAAGAGATGTATAGTACAAGTCAAAACGATTTCCCAGTTCTCCTGGTGTCACCTGAAACTGGATTCTCAAAGCTGACATAACTTCTCTTCTGCCTGACGTAATTACAGAAAGTATGATAATCACACCTAAAGATTGGGTTTCTCTGTCACAAGTGTGCTCATTCTTGTTAGGGATGATCCTCATTGGGACAAAGAAAAAAGCCTCAAAATTTGTAAATTTTGTTAATATCACCTGATGCTTTGAGATTTTTTGTCTCTCCTCCTGATCTTCCCATTTTAACTTAGACCCATGACACACCTCCTTGGCATCTGAGTAACCATCAACAAGGTTGACAGATATTTAAGTAGTCACAGTTTTTTGCAGCTGGTGAGATTGAGGAAAGTTCTAGGGAATTGAGAAACTCCTGTGATTGTTATCTCCAGTGAATTGTAAAGAAAGAATGAGAACTTACACTGATGGTCTTCATCACTAGCGATAGTGTTGGGAATTTGCTCTTTTGGCTGCAGTTGAAGGAAAGGTGGGCATCCCAAAACAGAAAGAAGTGTACATAACACCCACATGCACCACAGGTGTTCCACTGGGAAATTAATGAAAACTAATTAGCTGAATTTCCCTAGGTGGTGTTTGAACGGCTGAGTTAATTTCTAAATTTATTGTTTTTCACTGTCAATACTGCCCTGAGAGCAGCAGAATTACCCAGCCTTGGCTCTCGAGCTGTAGAAAAGAAGGTCACAGGGACTACGTTTTTATGTATGGGACTACAATATTGTCTACACTATTTTTTAACTGAAGATTAATACAATATTTCTAGGCATACACACATCTTTTCGATATTATGTTTTTAAGGGTAGGAGTGCAAATGCAAAGCCTGATCCACACAAAAGGGGAAGAGGGATACTCAGCTAAATAACTGCACCACGGTTGTGCCTCCGTTGCAACATCTATTGTTGAGGCTTTAAGGAAATATTTGTGTCACTTCATTCTTCTTTGCTTAAAATGAAGGCACTGTTGTCTCTTAAACTTTCATACCAATAAAGTTTTAAGACTACTGAGGTGGTTGTCTAAAAATAACTGTTTCAGGTACATTTTACTGAACATATTGCTGCCATTATCAAGTGTTCTTGTCTAATGATTACTTCATTTGAATCCTTTCTGCCTTCATGCAAATAATCATGATCCTCTAGCAAGCCTGGCTGGAAATCCATAACACAAGGTAGAAGGAAGAGATGTGAGTTTTGCTACGCCTATGCCCACATTATGTAATTTATTCAACTCCATTTCAGTTTGGGTTATTAAGAGCAAAAGGATTACATGTGGAAAAATCCAGACTTCATTATTTGCATTTCCACCAGCAAAGACACTGCAGAAAGCACAGTACACTTATAAAAAGCAGAAAATATGTATTTAATAATTTATTTCACATTTTATTTAATTTTTTATCCTGTAAATTGTATTTACTTATATATTAACTTCTAACATGCCTTTTACATGTTAGTTTCAGCAGATGAAACCCCCCGCCAAGATATTAAAACACAATGTATATATTCATTTAATGTGTAACCTATCAGCTGTTTCTGCTAAATCTCTACCTGCCAGAAATCAGATAGAGAAATCTGCCCCTCTAATTTCATAAAGTCAAATTTATATGTGAAAGTCTCTGATGTGAGGATAATGTCAACATTCAAATAGTCAGATAATAAAATTACGAAACATTTTCCCTCTCCTGCCTACACTGCAGCTTCAAATGTCACAATTTTTAGAGGCATTGCTCTTGTTTGAATCTGTTAAGTGAGCCTGGAATTTGGACAGCAGCAACATAAGCTTTCAGCAGAAATACTGAAGTCAGCTAATAACCCACATTGCTATTGCTTTCCTAGGCTTTATCTCCCCTTAAATGGCTTCTTTTCTTTTATATACTGTAGAGTTTTGTTGATCAAGATGGCTGTTCAGTTTAACTATCCAAAATTCCTGCTCAGAAGAACTTTTTAGTCTTAATTATGTTGTTAATTAAATATTAATGCCTTCTCCCTGAAGATATATTTGATGTGCCTGGCCTGGTTCAGAGAGGGAGGTACTGCCTCGAATTAAGCACTGGCCCATTGGGATACTCATCACACCTCACAGCCCGTGGTACATGAATGGCCTACAAAGCCAATCAAGAGGAAACAATGAAAACTCTCCATAATCTTTTTACTTTTAGAAGTGATAGCATAGGGTTAAAATGTTTCTAAAATTATGGTAGCTAAAGTAGGCCTTGGGAACAGGAGTGGGCATTGTCTTTGCTAAAATCACGTGAACCTGCACCTGTGTACCCACCTGTACGGTAGATGATAAAGTTAAATGCAATGAGTGCTTAGTAATTAAATATAATTAAAAATAATTGTTTAATCGCAACAAGGATCACGAGAAATGAACAACAATCATGAGAAATGTTGTGGGAAGGGGGCTTAAAACTCGTGCTCGAGTGGAATCAATATACACAATAGAACGATATTAAGTTAATAATTAACATATGATTGTACCACAGTTATGTAAGGAAAGGGCATAAAAATGTATCCATCTCGAATCCATGTCGGAGTCAGATTTGGGTCTGTACCCCTGATTCCCAGAGCTCTTCAATAAAAGCACCTGCATATAATCATACAGTGATTACGTGTTTCTACGCTAACAGAAGGACATAGAATCATAGAATGGTTTGGATTGGAAGGGACCTCAAAGATCATCTTGTTCCAAACACCTGCCATGAGCAGGGACACCTTCCACTAGACCAGGTTGCTCAGAGCTCCATCCAATCTGGCCTTGGACACTTCCAGGGATGGAGCATCCACAGCTCCTTAAGGAAACCTGTGCCAGGGCCTCACCCCTCACCCTTTCCCTCACAGGAAAGAATTTTTTCCTAATATCTGATCTAAACCTACTCTCTTTGAGTTTGAAGCCATTTATCCTTTTCCTGTCACTTCATGCTCTGTAAATAGTCTCTCTCCATCTTTCCTGTAAGATCTACAACCTTTATGCTGAAGTTTTCCTGTGATTCAGTTATATTTTGTTCGTAAATTTAATTCGTATATTTTGTTCTATATCTCCAAGAATCTCTTCTCGTCTATCAGATTTTAGTTCTGCCTGCTGCCAGCCTTACTAAGCACTGGCCACTGATCTTGAAAACTACTGTGTGTAATCAGATCTTAGGGGAATGCTTCATCTGTGAGTGGATTTCCCAGTTCAGTACATCCTAATTAACCAGCACAACCTAATCATAGAGAAGTCGGCCTTGTTAAAATTAGTTTTTTTTTGCCAAATTCCATTAAGTCAACCTTTTTGTCTTTTAACTTAAAAGCAGACAGAGTGTGAGAATTGATTGTATTTTATTTTGTGGTGAAAGAAAGTTTTTCCTCCTGAGGTATTTGATCATGGAGTCTTAAGACTAGCCCTGAGTACTTGATATATCAATTGGATTGTCTGCCACAGCATTTTATTTCTTGACAGATTCTTTTAGAAATAGCATTTGTTGTAAAATGATTTGTTAGATTTTTCTTTCCTTTCAGGACTGTCCTTTTAACCTATCTTTTATTTCCCACATGTACAGCTAAAAATGCTGAACTTTCAAATACAGATGGCAGTAACAAGACTTCTATGTGTCATATGTTCTGCTTATTTCAATAAATTCCTGTCATCTTGTAAATTTTAATTTTTCAAATGCTTTCTATCTAATGTGTTTAGTCATCACGACTTTTAGTGAATTATTTTAAACAGACAAGTGGAACTACTTAATTTCATCTTGATTTGTTTGTCTAGTGGAACAAAATTGTACTAAGTAAAATATTCATCATCACTGCCAAGATCTCTTCTATAGCAACCGTATTTGTCTTCAATACCATTAAAGGATCAAAGCATTTACTCTTAAATAGTATCTTCACACTACAACAAAAATAGTTTCTTTCTTGCAGTTCTCATTCATTACCGCTTTTATGAACAATAGGTTTGTCCTTCCATTTTCTAGGCTGCACAAAAATGTATTTCTACTTTCTGTAAAATAAAAAGTTAACAGATTGGTAAATACTTTGTAGGAAAGATGCATTGTGTTATTCCAGAAAACCCTAATAACAGAAGATATAGAGCTATAGATATTTTATTCAACTGTGCTTTATTAATTGGGTTGAACTTCTTTTTCTCCCCTAGTTCAACACATGAACATCCTTCTTTCCCAAGGAAATCTGATAACTCTTGAATGCTGTAATCAATGAATGCTTGATCTATACCTTCTCACTCTGATGCACAGAGTTAATACAGCCTATCATTGCAATGTTCAAGTGATATGTCTAAGGAAATATTAGGTCGAGATTATATCTTCTGATAGTTAGAAAGTGCTTCTTTGTCTGAATGAGATTTTTAAAATAAGAGGAAGATGTATTTGCAGTTTGCAACATAAGACATATTTCACTAAGCTTTCAGTGTATTTCAGATGAACTCTGTTCTACTAGAAATAGGGTGTTAAAGTGGAAGAGACTGGCAACTAGCACAAAATCATTCTTTAATGGAATGATAAATGTACACTTTTGTACTTGACCGCATGTGTATGTTGCAGGGTGGCGCACTTTTAGTTATGCAGTGCATTAAGTAAAAAGCTTTCATAAATGCCTCTAATTTACAAAATTTATTTTGAAAGGTTTTAGAAGCAATAATAACAGTTTGCTTAAATTTGTCCAGTTTTTATCCAACTGCAGCAAAGTGGGGGGTTAGGGGGAAACCAAACAAAAAAACCATATAAGATACTTTAGTCAAAAAAGAACTTTTCCATTAGAAATGGGGACCAGTTCAACATCTAGTTCCAGTTCTGCAAGGAAGTGTTTGGAAGAAGTTCTGTGGCAAAGTTCAGCAACTTGGTCTCTTCATCTGTAGGTTGTAGGGAAAGCAGATACTCTAGTTGTCCAAATAATCCATGAGAGCGGAATGGATACTAAAGTTATCCCAAATTTCTTGTGCAACTTGTAAGAAGTTTTGCTCCTAAATCAACCAGAAAATAGAAATATACTCACTTGCAGAGGTAGGAATTATATAATAATTGAATCTATGTTATGCAGAACAAGCCCAATTGAAAAACATTATTATGTACAGCAGAGCATGCAATTACCCAGCACACAGAGCATGACCAATCTCGCCTTTGAAGTGGAGCACCAGATGTATCAGTTCTAATTTGCCAACATCAGAGCACAACACTGCACACTTTGCTACATTTGGGTTTTATTTGATCTCGGGTTTAGTGTAGGGAAGATCTAAAGAGAGGAATTGTTTCATGAAAACAAAAGTGGGACATTTTTTCCAAAGATGTTCTTGAAAGAAGAAAAGGAAGTAACAATGTTACAGAGAATATAGGATATATTTTCTTTTAATTATTAAATAAAGTTTATGATACATTGTAAACCATTGAATTCTGATTCTTTCAAAATAATTGCAGCCTTTGGCCAAACCTCTGTTACTGCAAGATAAATCTAGAGTCTTGGGGTTTTTGTTGTTTTACGTTTTTTCTGAAAAATTGAAACTTTTAAAAAATAATCAAACTCAGACTGACAAGATCAACAATAAGGTCCTTCCCCTTTCTTTCCTATTATCTGTCCAAATCACACACGTGAAAAGTGCTCATCATTGCTATAAATGCAGCTTATGCAGGAAAAAAATAAAATATTTTTAAAATTGTAGAGCTCAGATGCTCTACTGAATTGAAGAAATGTTTTCATTTTGTACATTAGTTCTCACATAACCAAGCATTTCCCAAAACAACCACTTTCACAGCTCAAGAGAACTGCATATTTTTATCAAATTCCCTGCTGCCTGTTTTGCTGCAGTTATGAATATTTTAAGTATGTTTTTAATAGCTTAGTTGAAGAAATATTCTTTCCGTACAATAAAGTAGCATGCACAATAAAACCATGTTTATTTCAGTCCAAGAAAGCAGCCAGACTTCTCCACTCTGTGGAGATGGGCACTGCAATATAACATGATGTTAAGCTAATGATGGGGAAGATAAGCATTCTCATGGTGGAGTTTGAAAATACTGCCAAGTCCTTAATGTTCAGAAAATGCCTGAAAACTTGCATCTGCTCTCATGGGAAGCTGCTATAGCAGTGAATTCTACCCACAGAATATTTAACATTTTTCACTGCTCTTTGATGGCATCTGTTCCCTGAGGTAGCTTACATAAGGTATCATATTTCTAACTGGAAGCCAAATTAAGATCAGACATACAGTAATTGCTCTTTGCTGATGTTTTCAGTAATTCTTCATGGATGGCACAATAATTTACTCTGCTTATATCTCTGAGAACCTAAATGAAGAACACTCCTTTGCTGAGAATCAGGAGTTTTTGTCAAGTCTAAGGGATTTTTTGTATTCTAAATATTGCAGGTTCCTGACCTGAAAATTTGCATTTTGTATAAAAAGACCAAAAAATGGGGAGAAGGATGCCACATACCAGCTGAATGAACAGATGGGTAGGAGGAAATTTTTAGAGTCATCATCTGGCTTTGCACAAAGAGAAGGGAAAGTTTGTCATTTCTCAGAAAAACACTTGACACTAGGTCTGAAGTCTCCTGGATGAAAAGCTTCAAGCTGTGGATGAATGCTGGCTACTAAATTCTAAATGTTGTCTACATTCGTATCTAACCTTCTTAGGCTAACATGAGAGAATAAAAAGGGGTTTTTTTCCCCTCACATTGTTGCATTCTGGATTATGACATCCATATGAAGAAATGCAGGAGTTTTGTGCTTGTTCATACAAATGAAAACCAAATGAAGCAACAAATATGACACTGACACAAAAGAGTGCTTATGTAAGCCAGGGGCTTTGAAGCACTTTAGCACCATATTAATTGGGGAATATGGGGGAAAGGTTTGTTTGCTGGTTTTTGTAGGTTTTTTTTTACCTGCTGTGAACCCACAGGAAAATGTGGCATTATAGTCATAATCAGTAAAATAAATTTGATTTACAATTTGAGATCTTCTATCAAGCTTATACCACCCGGATGTGTTTAGGACTCTTTTTTTTCTAATTTATTACATCAAATTGACTCATTAGTTTGCTTTGCAAATCTACATTTTTTTCTAAGAATGTTTGTGAGATGTCCTCAGCAAGATTGCTGGTCCTTTTTAGTGCAAGGCAAGACAGATTACACTTTCCCTGAGAGAATCTGCACCATGTTATGCATAGCTCATAGCAGTGTATCTCACAAATGTCTTGACATGTGTTTGGTTACACATTTCTACTACTAGAGTCCAAAATACTCCAGCTAGTTTCCACTAAACACAGTAATGGTGTACGCTAACCATAAGAGTTAATGTGGTACTTTGGCAGATGCCACAGTGGCTGTTTCATTCTTTTTTTTATCTGTCTTTATATTTTGCCCCTGCTGTCCAAACCAGCTTAAAACCTAAACTGTATTTGCCAAATGTTTTGGGTTTTCATTTATGTTGTTGTTCATAGATTTGATTAATTCAGCTTTTCGCACATGAAAGCTTTGAAACTAAAGCTCCATCCAATGTTGGAGCCCCTTTCCGGTGCCTTGTTTTATTTTCATTTTAGATTTTGTTGTCTTTATTTGAATAATTCTAATATGGCTGTGGGTAGCAATCGCTACACCTGGTTTATTTTTGACACAAGCCTTGTTCACAGAATGGCTGGTACAACAACATGATCTACTCATTCAGATAGACGAGGCCACCATAACATTACACACCAGATGGCACCAGCTTCTGTCTTCCACATCCAAGCACTGCCATTAGATTTTTCAGTATTCAGGATAGGAACCATAGAATGATTTTAGTGGGAGGGGACCTTAAAAATCATCTCATTCCTCTCCCTTGCCATAGGCATGGAACCTTCCACCAGACCAGATTACTCAGAGCTCCATCCAACCTGGCCTTGAACACTTCCAGGGATGGGGCAGCCACAGCTTCTCTGGGCAGCCTGTGCCTCATCATCCCCACAGTAAAGAATTTCTTCTTTATCCCTAACATAAATATTCTTCTTTCAGTCTGAAGCCATTCCTCCCTGTCCTATCACTACAGCTCCTGACAAGGAGTCCCTCTCCAGGCTACCTGTAGCCCCTGCTCTGAGGTCAGAAGGTGCTCTGAGGTCTCCATGTGACCTTCTCCAGGATGATCAACCTGCACTTTCTCAGCCTGTCTTCATAGGGAAGGTGAAATATCCTTCAGCATCTTGCCTGTTCAGAAATAACCATCCATGTACCATTCCCTGAGGAATTAGATTATTTTTCATTAGAGAATGCCAGAAGCAATTTCCTTTGCTATTTTCATGAACAGAAACATAGGAATCCTTTGTTTCCAATTCCTGAAAATGAAACTCTAACAAGGGTGACCCAATGTAAGCCAAGGAAAAAGGAAACAACATGCATGGAAAAATTATTTTGATCAAATCTCAAAAAAAAATAAAGTTCTATGAACAATTTCCTAATTTGCAAGGTGCCTAAGCTTGTGAAAAATAAATCATGGTTAAATCATTATTTAAAACCTGGGGAACTAATTTGTCTCAAGCTAGATGAAGAAAC
The DNA here is from genome assembly GCA_013398115.1 of Falcunculus frontatus. Lineage (NCBI taxonomy): Eukaryota > Metazoa > Chordata > Aves > Passeriformes > Falcunculus > Falcunculus frontatus. Next base: position 1,341,101 of record VZRV01009350.1, read on the forward strand.
TAGATTGGCAGAGAAGTGTGGAGTTTTCTTTGTTTCTGTTTCTGATTTAGTTCCCCAAAAGCTGATTATACAAAAAGATCAGTTTTCCCAAGAAATGAGAACTGAAGAGTATTTCTGTAAATGTATGAAAGGTTCCTTTGCATAACTCCTAGAAAATAAATTCCTCGACCAGATCAAATGGGCTGATACAGAACCATGGCTTTACCCTCTGAGAATTTTGTTATGAAGATGTTGACAAGTGTTCATCTTGGAGATATTTCCTTCCTCCTTTGTTTGGAAAATACATCGCTACAGTAAAATAATATTTATGGTAAGATATACATGAGGTGCATTTGTATAAATAAAACACATTTGAGTTTGTATGGGACAGCTTGGTTATGCATCTACAGTGTAATATTAGCTGTCTTCAGAAAAGAAAGCAATTCTTACAGATAAATACATATTTCTGTATAGTAGGCAACATAAGCCCATTTTGTTTCTTATTTTACTTTTTTTTTTTACACTTTTGCTACCCATATTACCTTTTAAGAAAATATGTCTGTTGATATATAAAGATAATATAAAATATGTAACTCACAAAATATGTTACAATTATTCTGGATAAATATTTATCTGTTCATTGTTACATTAATATTTTGAAAAAACCTCATGAGACATTTTAACAACTTTTCTATGAGCATTCATGTCATATTCTCCTTTTCTTTCTTCCTAATTTTTGGTTGTTGCTTTTTTTTTTCCCTCTGCTAAATTTCCCAGTCCCAGAATACAGAATTTGTTTATATTTTTCCCTTCCTAAATATGTATAATTTGAAACAATATGCACAGTTATTGAATTTTAGTATTAAATAAGCCTATAAATGTGTTTTAGAAGGTTACAGAAGAGTTAAACTTAATGTTGTGGGTTTTTTAATCTACACATTGTATCTGCCTCATTGACTTCTCAGTGTGTTTGCTAATGAACTACATGGCGTTGTTGCAGATCCTGAGGCAGAAGCTGGGAGGAGTAACAATCTTATGAATAAATGTTATTAAAATCATTACATGACATGCTATCCTGCCATGATGTTAATCTGTTTGGGGATACAGTTAAAATGTGGTGGCAAGGGAACTAAATTTCTCAGTAAATGGTATAAAAAATGAAATTTGAACTAGACAGCTGTTGGAAAGAAATTGATTTGTCACTATTCACGCTAAAAATTTGATCTCCCGTTTATATTGAAAAGGGGGGGGAAAGGAAAAAAGAAAATCTGGATGCTTGCATGTTTTATTACTTTCTTGTTTCAGTATCTGAATTATTCTTTGAAATATAAAATACATTTTAAAACACTGAAAGTGTTAAGATGCTAAAAAGCTATTTTATTACCATTGCTATTATCAACTTGTGTCTGAAGCCAAAAAGCTCTAATTGGTGCATGTGGTATTAGCTGGAGATTTTTGTGATTTAGCCAGAATAACCAAACACAAATAAGTCTCTCAGCATGTTGCAAACATATTCAGACTCTCCCACATCCTCCAAGGGCATCTCTATTCAGGCAAGTGTTTCTAGTTTATTAAAAAAGGATGGTAAAGGGGGAAGAGAGCTGAAGTGTTTGAATATGTTTGCTCAGCTATTGGTTTGCTGAGTGAAGTCTGGGTAAACATCTTGTAGTTTGTTCCTGTAAAACCTTATACTTGGTAAAGGCCACTGATGATAGAGGGAATCACAGTAATAAGAAAAACACTTGGTTGTCTATTTGAGGTGAAATTTCTATTATTACCTAGGATAGAATTTAGGTCTGCAAAGAATTTTTTTTCATAGCTTTACAGTCTCTGCAGAAAAACAGGTATTTCTGAGGCATAGTGTTATTTTTATATTCGCTCTTGGGTACGATAAATAACTTTAAGTGTTTATTGGTTTTGATTGTTTCAGTCCAGGAGATGGCCACTTGGGCATCATTCAGTTTTATTTAAATACAAGTGCTTAGTGCACCTAAAGATGCACTTCTGTAAAAAGCAGAGAGATACAACATCTGTTTTACAAAGTACATTTCCTTATGACAGTAGATACAGCCTTACAAAACAGAATGGGGGATGAATGGCCCATGAGTTTCCCCACCATGTCCTAGATGTTACATCCACCTGTTGGAGCAAATTCAGAGGAGGATGCCAAGATAATCAGAGGGGTGGAACATCTCTCCTACGAGAAAAGGCTGAGAGAATTGGGATTGTTCAGCCTGGAGAAGAGAAGGCTTTGGGGTAACCTGATTGCAGCCTTCCAGTACAAGGGAGCCCACAGGAAAGATGGAGAGAGACTATTTACAGAGACATGGAGTGACAGCACAAGGGGGAATGGCTTCAAACTGACCATGAGTAGGTTTACATTGGATAGTGGGAAGAAATTCTTCCCTGTGAGGGTGGTGGTGGTCTGTTACACACAAAGTTATTGCCCTTTCATAACACAGCCCATATCTATAATTATGTATCATTTTGTGCTTTGCAACCTTCTTGGAAAACGCTACATGACCTACATTTACATGTGTTTACAGTGCTGTTTTAAGAAGATATAAACAGCATTGTCTTAAGATATGATTTGACTGCGGCTCTGATGACAGTAAAAAATTTTTGCAACTTTGGTAATTTTAAATGTGGCATCACATGCATGTATTTCTTTTTTAGGACCTGTAGAATCTGGCCACTGCATTAGGTTGTTCAAACAACTTACATTTGATTCCAGTTAAATTGCTTGTGCATTTTTCCCCAGAGGTAAATCAGAGCTTGACTCTAAATATTTACCACAGGCTCTAGGCAGGTTTTGCTGCTCTGTCAATAGATGATTTTCTTATTTAATTCAATTTTCTTCCTTATAGTATTTTATGTATATCATGTCAGATAATAAAGAGAGTTTTAATCTCTAGAAGAGAATAAATATCTATATACTTTTTTTTTTTTTTTTAGTAGAGTCATGGGTTTATTTCAACTGAATTGAATCTTAATTTGCAGTGTTTAATCATTAGGTAATGCATGCCCTTCAAGATCAGTGTGCTACAGGATGTGTTGTAGCAGATTACCTATGCTTCTAATATCTCGACAAAATATCTCAGGCATAATTTATTGAAAATTACTGAGCAAAACTTTGTTAAAAAAAATAAAAACTCATCTGGTTTTTCTATCGGTTTTGCAAATCCAAATATATTTTGTCCTGCTGATAGCTTACTTGGATCCATACTGAAAAACTATTGTCAGAGTGGGGCAGCTCAGTTTGGTGGCAATTAAGAAAAGAAATTATGCTACCATAACTCAAAAGTAAAATATAAAAGAATGTGGTCTTGTTGTTACTAAAGTACTGTTACTGACACTGTTGCTGAAAAAGAATGAAATAAAACTTGTGTCTCGTCAGTGCAGTTGAAAGATATCATTAGCAAATTACTTATCATCTTGTCTTTCGAAAAATTCCTGTAACCTATTCTTGAACAAAATAATTCTTTCGGTGATATCTTCATTATTTGCAGCCTCAGCTGACGTTCCCGGGCTGCCCAGCCTCTCGCTGCAGAAACATTGTCTGCCTTGTCCCTGCCCCACTGCGCTCGGCTGCTGCTGACACACACTCCCCTAAATGCTGCTGCTCCTCTTACACACTCCTTTTCCAGGGAAACTGTGGCATCGTGCCTAAACCGCCGCTGAGATGTGAGGATCAGACTGCCACCACGAGGAAAAATGTGGCTCTGCTAAATGCCAGGGGAAGACCAGCAGAGTTTTTACCTCTTTGTAACAATGCATAATGACATGGGACAAGGCTTGGAGAGTGGAGGAGGAAGTCACTTTTTCCAAATTGTCACTTGCTATGTCCAGTAACATTTTTGGACCTTCTTGCCTCCTTTGCCAGTGCCTTGAGGGTACGACCAGCCCTGCCAGCCTCTGCCCATCCACACCACTCAAATTACGGAACTCAAAGTGACAGATCACAAAGCTGTTCTGCACAATTTTTAAAACTGCATTTCCTGTGTAACCATTAGCACGTGCACTTTAATTACAGAGTATTTCTGCCAAATTTATGTCTTACTGAATGTGTCGGCTGCACAACAGAACCAGCTGGAGCTCATGCAGAGGCTCCAAAGCATTGCCAGAGGATGAGGACCCCAGCTCCTCACGGAGCTCTCCTGTCTGCAGATGGTTTCACCCCCTCTGGGAGTAGGAGGGACTGGACATGGAAATAACCTCTCATCAGAAACCATACTCATAACAGCATGTCTCCTATTTCCTAACAAATACGAAGAAGTATTTCCAGGAGGGAGGGCATGCAGCGGTAAGGTGTATCTTGTAACGAAAAACCATCTAGTGGGGGTGAGTTATTAAGATGGGAAATACTTCTTATAGTAAACAAAGCAAAAAAAAACCCATAGAAAAATGATGAAAATATTATCAAACCTGTGAACTGATTTTTTTTTACTACATATTTTTTATCCTTTGCTAAGTGTACCTGAGACTTCATCTGCATGAATTTCAGAAAATTGTCATGTTTGCCTTTAACATGCATCCTTCTTTATGGATTCTATAGGGGTTTTATACCCCTTTTGTCCCCCTTTCACTTTACCATGATACAATAAAAGAGTGACGGGGTGGGAAAGCTACTGTGAGTAGGAGACTGGATGGAGACATTCACATTCAGCATGCTGACCTAGTAAAGCTAAGTATAGCATATTTTTTATCTACTGCTGATAAGCTGTCCTCTCCACCTCTACAATTAGGATTCTTGAACAACATGATGTAAAAAATGGTTTCTGTGAGTAATGCGGAATGCAAAAAATAAAAGCCTCAGAAAGCATGCTGTTGTCACTGCTTGCAATAGGCTGCATTTGCATAAATTACAATGTCTCCTGTCATATTTTCATTAAGTTTATGATGACTTTTAAACAATAATTTAATCTTAATGCAATGCACCCAAGTTTTAATTTAAAGAAGCCATCTCCTGGTCGTCCCACGTTTAAAACTGATGATGAGATAACTGTCTTTATAAATGAATTACCATTGGACCGTGACCAACAGGATCTGAGCTGAATCCATTAATTCGTAGTTCATCTTCAAAACCAAGTCTGTCATTAACCTTTTTGTCCTCCATCCCTTCACCTAAATAATTTGCTGCATTCTTTATCAAACATGAAGTGCAACAACTTGTACATTTGCAGTCAAGACGCTGAGAAATTTTTGACTAAGAGCTTTCATTGTGGAAAGCTTGAAATATCTTGACACTTTCACTGAGAGCTTCAATTAAATTTTGATCAGTAATGTTATCCTAAGTGTAGAAATTTGTGGTTTAAATGAGAGACACAGACAGACAGATTTCAGAATAGCACATAACAGAGGAGAGGGAAGAATGTTTCTATTAAAAACCTGGGTCACTGAGTCCTTCTGAGCACTTCCAGATACATAAATTTACATCCCTTTGGTATCCTTCTTTTTGTTTGCCTGTTCAACACATGCCCCGTTCCCTGCTGCTTCCAACCCATTTCTGTGGTTGTTTATTATCTCTCTTATCAGTAGATAGTGAATGGGGTGGGAATGGCAAAAAACAATGAAAGGAAAATGAAATGGTCTTGGATAAAATATATACTGGGGGGGGAGAAAAGAGCCAAAACAGATAAGGAAAGAGAAATGGAAAAAGGAAAAATAAGCAAATTTAGTCAGTAGGAGAGAGGGATAATTAAAGAACTCTATGAAATAGCTAGAATAAAGAAATACAAATTAATGTTGTCATTGCCCTGTCAGTAGCTTTGTAAATCCTATCTGTATTAAAATAAATTATTTCAGAGCAGTATTCATACTTGCATATTATCGGTTCAATAAAAATCGGACAAATATATTTATGTAAGCATGTTGTGCCTGTAAGCAATTATGAATGTCATTATCACTCAGACGACATGGTGACAGTTATATAATAATATCTTGTTTACAAATGTTTCATTATTTGATGTTCCATACAAACTTGATCCAAATCCTCTGATGTTATTTGTTAATCAGCTATTTGCTAATAGTCCAAGTATCAATGTAAACACTCAGTGCACTGATCTGTTCTTCATTGTCAAACTGGATGAAATCTTGCCCCCCGAAAAAAGTGGTAGGGCTGTAGGTGGATTGGCAAGAGGTTGTCTGAGCTCTAGCAGCAGCAGCCAGGTCAGCTTTTCCTCTATTTTCCATGACCTTGGATTTGCTGGTGTTTGCTAAGCCTTAATCATTATCAGCAATGTGCCCCTGTTGAAGAGAACAGAAAATTCTGAGGAAATTATGTCCCATGAAAGCAGCAGCTGTAGTCCAGTGGCATGTACTTAACCCCACATTCATCTGATCCTTCTTGGAAATTTCACAGCTTGTATTTTTTCCTCCTGGGAACATTATAAAATCTTGTCCCTTTCAGTGCTGTATCTGGCTGATGTCTCTAAAGAAAAGGAATTTATTTACACAGCAGTGTCCTGGTTTGAGACAAATTGGAGGAAACGTCCTCTGATAGAAAGCAGGTTTCAGCAGCCCCTCCCCCACCAGGTTTGGAAAGAAATTCCTCAGAGGAAAGTGAAAAAAAAAGTTATTTATCTAACAAGCAAGGTGCACGCAGAGACCAAAAAAAACCTGGAATGGATAATGTTGAATAATAAAACCTCTCGCTGTGAAGAAAACCTGGGTAGTTTCAGAGTTCTTTGTAGGCGATGGCTCTGCTCTCTCTGGAGCTGGGGTGAGGCTTGGGCCCTCCCGGGCCATGATGTAAGGCCTCCCAGTGATGTTCTGCTGTTACTGCACAGTCCAGAAGAGAAGAAGAAGAAGCCAAAGTCCCAAGAAAACCTTTTCCCTCAGCTAATGCAAGAGAAGCTAGCTAAAAACCAAAGGAATGTAACTTTCTTCCCTCGGTTGCAGAAGCCGAGAGCCAGGCAGAAAAGCGAGCGAGTTATCTGTGGTTTTGAATACAAGCCGCCAAAAGAATTCCACCGGCTTCCCCCTCCTCCTCTGAGAGGTACAGAAAGGCACAGGATTTATGTCTGGGCAAAGAGCGGGTGATAGGGGACACAGCATCATTAAGTCACCCCAAGACAAATAGATTCCTGTGCTGGGGATAATCCATGTATGTTAAAGCAGTTGTTTTTCATTAAAAGAAGTCACTTATACAGCCAGTTGCAAACTCTTGGGACCTGTTGATACAGGACAGAGCCATAGCAACAGGGGCAGAAAGGGTCTGGGAGCATTCCTAGGAAGCAGCTTCACTCTTACATGTGTGAAAACTGTCTTGGTAGAGATACAGACTCATAAGATAATAGGATTTTTAAGGCTGGAAAAGACATCTAAAATCATCACATCCAACAGTGAATGTGTCACCACTACCATGCTCACCACATAAGCATGTTCTCAAGTGCCATACCTACACATTTTTTGAACACTTCCAGGAATGGTGACTTCACCACTTCTTGAGGCAGCCTGTTACAATGCTTGACAACCCTTTCCCCAAAGGAATTTTTCTTAACATCCAGTCTAAAGCTCTCTTTATGGTAAAATTTGAGGTCATTTCCTCACATTCTGACTCTTTTAACTTGGGAGAAGAAACTGACCCCCACGTGGTTCTACCCTCCTCTCAGGGAATTGTAGAGAGTGATAAGGTTCCCCCCTGAGCCTCCTTTTCTCCAGGATGAGCCCCCCGAGCTCCCTCATCTGCTCCTCTTCAGACTTGTGTTCTTCCCTTCCCCAGCTCCGTTCCCTTCTCTGGACGCACTCCAGCCCCTCAGTGTCTTTCTTGCAGTGAGGGGTCCAAAACTGAGCACAGGATTTGAGGTTTGGCCTCATCAGTGCCCAGTACAGGGGATGGTCACTGCCTTGGTCCTGCTGGCCACAAGCTGACATCCCTCACTCCGCATTGCCCAGATTTCTGTTATCTCCTGACCTTTACCCTGTCACTGTGGGAGGGAACATACACATGATGAAGAACAATTGGTCTGCCCTAGGGCATTGCTTACATCCTTTTGTCTTTTACCATTGCGGAGCTTCAGAATTTAAAATAAATAAAATAAATAAATATATAATTAGCTCTAAAATCAGCCTGTTGTTTTAAGTCCATATATCATGTGCCTTATATACAAGTTCTTCTCTCTTGTCCACGTTCATAAAAATTTGATTTCTCATAAAAATTGAAATATCAAAATCTCAATCCAAAAATACACTGCATCCTTTAAATGTATTATTAGAATGGAATTTAAATTTTTATTTCAGTCCTTAAACATTTACCCCTATTTTAGTTCTTCATTCTCTTTGCAAAATAAATCAACATTCTTGTACCTTAGGGCCTTTGCTGTGATGATAAATAATTTCAAAACAGCTCCAATACCTTTTTGTTTGTTTGTTTCTTTGTCTTGCATTACAGGACCTAAATAACCATAAGGATTATCATTACTAGAGGACACTTTACACTGAGACTGCAAGACATCTCTAATACTTATTGAGGCAGATAATTTAGTGATTTTGTATCTTTTGTGAATAAGTGCGGTTTATTTTATTCCAAATGGAAACTATGCTGAAGATATTACAGATTCTAAATGTACTATTGACAATTCTTCCTGTTAGTTTAAAATGTAAGATCTGTAAAGGACAGTCAATGGCTATGAGCTGTCAGTGAAACTCTCAGTGCTTTCTGTATTCATATTCCTATATAATATAAAACATCACTGAACTTTTGTCTTTCAAAATATACTCATATTTTGAGTATATATATATATATATANAAGAACTTTTGACCACTACCTTTTTTTTCTTTTCCAGTGTTAATATTAAATTACCTCTTTTGACTTAATAGTTTTGGTAACTATCGTAGTTTGACGCTGGCCAAATGCCAGGAACTCACGAAAGCCACTCGCTCACCCTCCCCTGCCACAGCCGGGCAGAGGAGAGAAAAATTTGATGAAGGCTTCACGAGTTGAGGTAAGGATTGGGAGAAAACACTCCAAGGGCAAAACAGGCTCAACTTGGAAGTACAAAATGAGTTTATTACAAACAAAATCAGAGGAGGATAATGAGAAGTAAAATAAGCCCTTAAAACCACCTTTTTTTTCCCCAACCCCTCCCTCCTTCCCACCGACAGCATGGGGAGACAGGAGGGTCAGGGTTTCGGTCGGTTCATCACCTGAGGTTTTCTTCCACTGCTCAGGGAGAGAAATTTTTCCCCTGTGAGACTGTGGGGTCCCTCCCATGGGAGACAGTTCTCTGTGAACTTCCTCAGCACGGGTCCAGTTTCATAAGAAGCAATCCTCCCAGAACTGCTGCAGCGTGAGCCCCTCCTATGGGCACACAGTCCTCCCAAAACTGCTGTGGTGTGGGTCACTCTTCCACGGGGTGCAGTCCTCCAAGGACAGGCTGCTCCAGCCTCAAAGCAGGGTCCTCTCTCTCCATTGGGTCTTCCACTGGATCACAGCCTCCTGCAGGCATCCACCCGCTCTGGCATGGGCACCTCCCCCACAGGCTGTGGGTGGATCTCTGCATTCCACGTGGACCCCCATGGGCTGCAGAGGGACAACTGCTTCACCATGGTCATCACCACAGCCTGCACGGAAATCTCAGCTCTGACACCTGGAGCACCTCATCCCCCTCGTTCTCCACTGACCTTGGTGTCTCCATGTTGTTTCCCTCACATATTCTCACTTCCTCCTCTTCTCTAGCTGGAGGTAACAGTGTGCTGCCACTTTGTTTTGGTTTTCTTCTTAAATATGCTGTCACAGAGGCATTGCCACCATCTCTAATTGGCCCAGCCTTGGCCAGCAGCATGTCCATCTTCCGAGCCATCAGGGTTTGGCTCTGCCAGACATGGTGGAAGCTTCTAGCAGCTTCTCACAGAAGCCACCTTGGCGGCTCCCTGGCTACCAAAAACCAGGCAGTGCAAAACTAACACAGTAACCTATCTCTAAGCATAAATTCACACTAGGTCCACAATAGATAAATGAGCTAACATAATTTTTGGTTTCTGCTTTTAAAATTTTGCCTTTTTGATGTCACATATTTTCCCTAAAAATTTAAGTGGAACTGTAAATATATGATACATCCCATTGTTGAACAGCTAGAATAGCTGACTCCATAATTATATCTTTAGAAGGTAAAAAAATAGGAATCAGAAGAAGAAATTAACTTTTAAATCTTAATTGTAGATTATTCACGTTAAGTGTTTACATCGCTTCTTACCATAAGGGTACTTGGAGAATGTATTTTTGCTCTTATCTGTGCATAAAGCAAAATAATTTACATATTTGCTTTCAAGTGTTGCATTTGCTGTGAGCAATACTCATATTCATGCTGTTCGTGTTTTTATAAACGTTGTTATGAACTAGCTTTTGACAGGTGTGACATAAGAAAATATAATATGAATTTATTGGTAAATATAAATTTTAATTTATCCTGTTCATATTCATATTGTTGACGTCATTTAAAGAAATATACTTTTCTAGGAAGAGAACCACAAGATTCTTCCTAATCCTTTTTACTAGGTTTCTTTGGGGAATTTATGATCATACGAATTTTTTTTTCTATTTATTAATAAGAAAAAGTTAGTGATTTTTAATTAATTAATCTTACTCAAATGAGAACATCATCCTAGAGTTCAGTTAAATACAGCTGGGTTACCCTAAATCCATGCACGGGGCTTATTTTAGAACAAGAATCTATGTAAGATGTTATTCAATAATAACTACATGAATTCATTAGTCTATTCTAATGAAGAAATGAACAAAACTTAATATGTGGGGTCACGGGAACTACCAACAAGCTTGGGGCTTTTTTACAAAATTGGCCTAAGTTTCCAATAGGACCAAAAAAAAATCAACAACTTATTTATTAAATATGCTGGCAATGCCGAAATATTTCTGAAAGTGCCACTTTTAAACTGGTCTGAGTCTTCATGTAGGTAAGACCTTTCTCTGAAATATAAAATAACACAATCTTTTCTGTAGTGTACACAACATAAAATAAATAAATCTATGAACATAATTGTCCTTGACAAAAATCACAAAAGCTTACCCAAGCCAGCAGTCTTAACATGGAGAAATTGTACTTCACAGGAAGAAAAGGAACATGTGGTCTAATAGATAAGAGTCTACTCATACTGATTAACTGATAAGCCATACAAATCAAATCAGGCTCATCAAGTGCTCTTGACTAGAAAAGAGAATAAAAAGAATATGTTCTTTATATTTGAAATATACAACTTTGGGCAAAAAAGATTTATCAGTAATATGTAAACCTTCAAACAATGGAAGATTAATAGATGAGATAGAAAAGCAACTAATAATAACATTCAAACAAACAAACAAACAAAAAAGTACTTGTGACTGTGGGACAGTGAGGGGTATTCCATTAACAGAAGCAATCAGTTTGGCACGAGACTGTAACAACATCTTAGGTGTTCTCAGCAAGAATTGAAGCACTTCTTCTGTGGGATCCTCAGGTCTTTCTCTTGGAGTTATAGAGTGAGGAATTAGATGCAGTCAGAAAAAGTAAAATCACTTACCTTTTCTTTTTGACAGATGATCAATATTCTACAGTGACAATTAGAAATTCCTGAACACCTGAAAATAAAATTAAGTTACCAGAGTAGAATTCACAGTGTTGCATGAAGACGGTATATGACTTGCTAAGAGACTGGGCTTTAGGAGCTGACATAACATGATGTTTTTATCTTCCTCTCCAGAAAATACTAAGGAAATTTTTCCTATCCTGCACCATGACCTTCAATGTCTTTTATTTCACCAGAACCAATAGTTTCTGGTCGTATTATCTTTACATTTAGGGGCATAATTTACAATAAAAAAAGTTATTTAGATACGAATCCAGAGCAGTTTTGCCCTCTCCATGACATAATATCGACTATTGATCGATATTACAGGATATTGACTAGGATGATCCTAGTGTTGCCTTCTCAACTTTTTAATCATTGAAACTCAGGAAATTATGTTTAGAGATAAGTATAACTTCCTAACACAAGAAACATCCACAAAAAAAAGCCTTAACACACTAATGTGTTGTTGTTTTGAAACCATTCTAAGTAATTATTCATCAAAGTAGTTCTCACGTTCTTTCATATTGTGGACAATTTTTCATCTATTCATGACTGTTTTCCTTTTGGGCCTCCTTCTTCCAGACTTTATTTAAGCAGATACAGTGCTTCATTCTCTTACAGACAGTGACATTAGGACCTTGAAGTGAGAACTGATTCAATAATAATTCAGTTTCACATAGATATTTAAGCTACTTGATTATATTTGAATAGAACAGCAACATATTTACTGACTCTATTTTCATAGAATATGGTCTATCTTGTTTTTCCAGGTTATTTTTAACATCCCTTTTCTTTTCCTGTGTTTGCAATCCTTTTCATTTTGCTGTTAATTGCAAGTTTGAACACAGGTGCATCATGATAAAAATCATAATGAAGTTGGATAAAATGCAATCATGAAAGTCCAGGGAAATATTTTTACTTGTTCAGCGAGTTTAATTATATAAGGTCTTCTGGAAATAAAGAACAGAATCTGATTGCAGACTTCATCAGCAGTCAATAGTTGGATAGCTGCAGTGTTTGGAAGCTCTTGTGACCATGTGACAGTGTCAAACTGATGGCTGAAAGCCGGAGTTATTCATTACATGATGTGAGTCAGGCCCTCAGTTTGCAGCAGAAGTCTTCCCTATTGAGTGCAAAATGAAAGAGAAAGTTTTTGAAAAGTCCTAACAATCTTACCGTCATGTAGATGGAATTTAATAAATTATGTTGCTTTAGACATTGAAACATTATATCAACATTTGTTATGGTCCTTAGGAAAGAATAAGTCCCACTGAATTTTTAATAACTAAGCTCTGACAAAACACAGGTTGAATACTTTTGAATTTATGCATACCACGAGGTTCTGCCTAAGCAAAGTGTGCTTATTTTTTGTGTTGACAATGAATAAATCCTAACAAAACCAGGAATTATCTGTGAATTTGCCAAGATCACTACCTGAATCCATAAGTAGAAAAGATAGCTCTAGTAAAGTCCTGATAGCAATCACACATCCATGTTTCTTTCAGCACTTTTTGATAACATTACTTTTGCCTTTATGGTTTCTTGTGGGACATTTAATTTCAAGTGATATTGTAGGGACAAAATAATTGTACAATAATGGACATTTTCAGTTGGGTCACTTTGTTCTCCATATTTTTATAACATATTTCAGATGGCCCAAAAGATTAACTGTAATGACCAAAACCACTGAAATGTAGGTAGCACATAACTACTTCCATATCCTTCAGCATATCATATCTGGTCCCAAATTTTTCTGTTAAACCCAGAGCAGCACCGAGTATTTCATCTGATTCTTTCCCTTCACTTAAGTACCATAAGTCTTTAATCCTTTACAGGACAAGCTGTAACTGGAAGTCAGTTGTAACTCATAGTGTTAAGAATATTTGGGTTTGGCAGCTGAAAGCGTGTTAACTCTGTCCTGCTTTTGCATGGTCTTTTGAGTGACAATCAAAAGCCAGACTGACCACAAGAATTCCTATATATTTCCAGGAAACTGTCATCTACAGTGATATCCCCGAGAGAGCATGGCTGGTGCCATGCAAACAGTGTCAGCATATATATTTCGGGTATATTGGGATCCCTGTCACTAATCTAACCACAAGTCTTCTTTTCACATATAGTTAATCAGACGGTCCTCATGCCCTTCAAGTTCAGATCACATGCTAGCACCAAAAGGTTCTGAAATCTTAACCTTAACCTTCTTAAATTAAATAGTGATAAAGTGTCACTGACCTGAGTTCTGCTGAATTAACCCTTAGCAGTAAAGTAAGACCAGAATCAATGTTCAGCAGATGAACAGGTTTCAATGAAGTTGTTCCTTCTCTGCATGAGAACTTCAGTGATATGAATGTGACCTTTTACCACTACACTAATTCATGTTCATTGTACTTTTTAAGTTTATCTTTAAGAAGTTGCAAATGTATTGGAATTATTTTCCAAATAGTTCCTACATTATTACCTTAATGTGTTGCTGACATTTTATTCATTATAGACAAAATGGCAACCATCTTTTATGAGGAAACTGGGAGATAAACCTACTTTTTCTCATTCCTTGCAAATGCTGCAAAGATATCCTTCTTGTTAAGTGTAATCATTAATATTAAAAGTCAGCTAGGTACATAAATATCTTAGACTTTAATCCATCTGCAGTAATTAAAATTTTATAAAATTGCTCCCTATGTCTTTCTCGATTGATTACCTGTGACTTTAAGCCACTCTGGAACTTTCATTAAGTATATCACTTTTGATATGGAATATTTCACAAATGTGTTCAGCATATTATATTATACAAAAACTTTGGGAACAGTTGCATTTAACAGCTATTATACCCACATGTTGTTTAATCTGAGCCAAGTTCCTTCAGGCATAGCTTAACTATCCCTTCTGCTCATATAGAAGCATCTGTGCGATGAATCTGTGAGAGTATTTCATTCTGTGCTCTGCCAGTGGTAGTTCTTCAGAACTCTGCAACAACTTGCACTGTGGGCATCTGAAGTGATGTCTCTGCATATTTATGAATTCAGGTTTTTGAGGACTATCTGTTATTCATAGAATACAATATAGGACTGTTAAATGTGTATTTTATACAGCACAGGAAATATGGCATCTTAGTTATTATGATATCTGTAGGTTTGGTTCTTATTAGTTTTTAATTTCTTCTAAGTATCAATTTGTACATTTTTTTCCTATATCCTATATTCCTATCCATTCCTTTTATGTTCTTTTGCAGAGAAAAGAAAACTGGGTGTAGACCATGGCTTGGGGAAATTGGGTGAGAAGGATACACATTCTGTAGGATATTGCTGTTTTTCCTGCATGCAATCTTCTCACACAGAAATTGGCATTCATGAGTTATATCAATGTTCATTATTTATACAATTCCCAACATGAATTCATTCTTCTGAAAACTGTGCCACTTACTATGTGTTTCACATGACTGAAGCCAAGTAGCTACAAATAGCATCCTATTGTCCCTGCTTTGAGAGGTAGTTATAGCACGTGAAACTTGGAGGCTTTTAGCTTGAAACCCATTTAAATAAGTTCTAAATCTGCGAGTTCTAAATCTTCTCTAAACCCATATGATTTTATTGTTATGTATTTTCACAAATTCTGATGTTTTTTGCCAGTGGTATAGCAATATCAAATCAGGCTGTCTGGTTTATTTGTACCATTTCAAAAAGTAGCATAAAGAAAGGAAAACACTATAACTTCCCATGATTGGAAGAACATAAATATTTTAGTGCCCATAGCTCCAAAGTTATGCAAGAGATTTCTCTGAATGTAGTTTGCTCCTTTGATATCAACACTACCAAGTACGCAAATAGAGATTTCACAGAGCTGTCAAACCACTACAAGAGGTAAACTTTTGTTTAAGAACACATACGTCTTCTAATTGCTCGAGTAATTTACAGTCATTTCTGATGTTTCTTCTAAGTGCTTATATAACATGAGAAAATTTAGTCCCAGAATAACAAAATAAGGGAAAGAGGTTTTGCTTCATCTTAAGACTGAGGGCCAAATGTCTACCTCTACAGGTTTCAACACCCTTTTGTAGTCAACATATGAATTCAGATTCCCATTTTTAAGCATTGAAAATTGAATATACAGGCTATTAGGACTATTTGGAACACAGAAACTGCTATTCCAGTAACAGTGGTAAATGCTGCAGAATTTAAATATCTCAGCCTGCGCTGCAGATATTCTTGCAGTTTTCTTCCATGAAAGACCATTGTCTCCACCCTGTTGTGGTTGTATAATAAAGTATGAACATGCTTGAAGAGAAAACTTGTAATTACATCAGGATTATTAGTGTAGAGTCTTCCTGAAAATCCTTTGACTCTTATTAAGAATATCTTTATCCTGGAATGAAGGGACATTTTACAGCCCTGAACAGATTTTGGAGCAGAGTGGGAAAGCAGGCAAAAAAAAAAAAAATTAAAAAAAGAGGGGGCCTCGCTATTGCCTCTGCTCTAACTGTATTTTAGTAGAAGAGCAGAGCCTAGCGAGCTGTCAGTGTGGCACCTTTCATGAGCACATCTATAAATACACTTTAAAAAAAATGGCCATTAGTCGTGTTTTGTCATTGGAGAACATAAAGGGAAATTATAGTTTTTCCACTGACAAAAGCAGGGGCTGGGAGAGGGGGGAGTCATGGCTCTAAAGTCACCTCTACTCTTATTTTCCATTCTAATCTAGTCTGCTTTTCATTTTGCAGCTGAGCGATTGATTCAGTTAGGCATTAGTTTTCTTGGCTTGCTTGATATCAAAGACTAAGCATTTGCAGCCAAAGAGTGGATTCTTTGTCTGAGCAATCAAGGGTTGTATCCGGGACTGCAACGCCTGTGAGGAGGGAGGGCAGCAAACACACCAGTAACAAGGAAAACTTAGACACACAAAAAAATTGCTTCTACACTGCACAGAAACAAGAAGCTACAATGAGCTTGCTAATAGCTCTTTTTCTGTCCTCTTGACCTCAGCTGATTTTGATGTTAAGAAAGACTACCCTAATACAGCCTCAAAATCTTACAGCCTTTCTGCTCACAGAGGGGATGCTGTGTGTTCCACTGCAGTAAAACCTCTCTGCTGTGTGGCGAAATAGGAACAGTGATTGTAGGACTTGGCCCCTAACACTGACACATTGAGCTCCGCCATTGCCAGCACTTATGATCAGTGATGAAGCGAGAAATTAAAAAATTAGAAAAACAATTGAGTTTCTGCTACCAGTAACATTTGCCAGGTCAAATGCTTGGATCCAAAGATGTGCTTCCAAATCCCTGTGAGGGTGGGCTGATTTTGACTCGAGTAGAGTTCATTTTCTTCATGGTAACTTGTATGGGGCTGTGTTTCAGATTTGTGCTGAAAAGAGTGTTGATAATACAGTGATGTTTTCATTATTACTCAGCTTTGATCAGAGAGTCAAGGCCTTTTCTCCCGTCAGAGAGTGGGCTGAGGGTGCACAGGGAGTTGAAAGAGGGCACAGCCAGGACAGGTGACCCCAACTGACCAAAGGGATATTCCATAACATATGTCATCAAGCTCAACATATGAAGTGTGATGAAGAAGGAAGGGGGAACATTTGGAGGGATGGAGTTGATCTTCCCAAGTCACCATTATGCATGGTGGGGCCCTGCTCTCCTGGAGATGGCTGAACACATGCCTGCCCATGGGAAGCAGTGAGTTAATTCCTTATTTTTCTTTGCTTGAGTGCATGGCTTTGAATTTCCCTATTAAACTGCCTTTAACTCAAGCCATGATTTTCCCCACTTTTACTTTTCCAATTCTCCCTCCCATCCCACTGTGTGGGAGCGAGCCATTGGCTGCAGTGCTCAGTTGCCAGCCAGAGAGACAACCATGACAAAGATCTGGGTAAAGCTCGGCTCTGATATTTAGTCACAAAACCCAGTTTTCGGAGAAACAAAATGGGTGTGTAGGCTGAATATGAAGGACAGTAGCTCTAACATGTCCCAAACTGACTGATGAAAGATCAAGGAGTCTTTTTTGTGCTAAAACACTCCTGAGAAAGTTATTATAATCATAGGATCCCAGGGGTCGGAAAAGACATCCAAGATCATCAAGTCCAACCTTCGACCAACCTCTACAATGCCAGACAAACCACAGAACAAAGTGCCATGTCCAGTCGTTTCTTGAACACCTCCAGGGATGGTCACTCTACCACCTCCCTGAGCAGCCCTTTCCAATGCCAGACTGCCTTTCACTGAAGAAATCCCTTTGGATAACTAACCTGAACCTCCCCTGATACATCTCAGGGTTATATCCTCTCATCCTGTTATCAGGTGCCTGAAAGAGCCCGACCCCACCTGGCTTCACCTCCTTTCAGGCAGTTGTAGAGAGCGAGGTCTCCCCTGAGCTTCCTTTTCTCCAGGCTGAGGCCCCACAGATCCCTCAGATGCTCCTCACTAGGCCTGTGCTCCAGACCCTTCCCCAGCTCTGTTCCCTTCTCTGGACACTCTGCAGCTCCTCAATGTCCTTCCTGTAATGAGGGGCCCAGAACTGATCCCAGGATTGGTGGGGGGGCCTCACCAGTGCCCAGCACAGGGGGACGATCACTGCCCTGGTCCTGCTGCCACACTATCACTGATACAGGCCAGGTGCTATTGGCCTTCTTGGTCACCTGGGCACTGCTGGCTCATGTTCAGCTGCTGTAACCAGCAGCCCCAGGTCCTTTCAAGCTTTCCAGCCACTCTGCCCCAGCTCATAGCACTGCAGGGGGTTGCTGTGACCCAAGGGCAGGACCCAGCTCTTGGCGTTTTTGAACCTCAGACAGTTGGCCTCAACCCATGGATCCCACCTGTCCTGATCCCTTTGCAGATTCTTCCTTCCTTCCAGCAGATCAACACTCCCACCCAACTTGGTGTCATCAGTGAACTTACTGAGAGTGCGCTTGATCCCTTCATCCAGGTCATCAATAAAGATATTAAACAGGACTGGCCCCAGTACTGAACCTTGAAGAATCCCACTAGTGACCAGCCACCAACTGGACGTAGCACCATTCACCACCAAAAGATACAGGCAGAAATTATTTAAGTCTCTTTTTCATCAAAATATTTTAAGCACAGACTAGAGCTTGGGACAAACAACTGATATATAAAAACCCCCAACAAAATCAAAAACCTCTTGAACTTAAACAAGTCTTTAGAAATTAAAACTTATGATTTTTGTGTGTCACTGAAACATCAAAAAGGGAACAGAATGGAGAAATTAATATATGTTTATAAAGGTCTGAAAAGAATCCAGTGATGGAATGCTGAATCTGAGTTTAGAATACACTTAGAATAAAAAAATATCAGTCCAAGGCACATATAACCCTTTCAAGTTCAGGACCAACATTATCCGGAACACGTGAAGGCATTCTCAAAGGCAGCCAACATTGGCACAAAAATCCCCAGAGGACTTGGTGAAGACTTGAATGAAAGAAGGGGATTAATTAAAATATTGTAACAAGAATTTGAGAGTCTGATAAGCTTCTACTCAAAAAATCATGTGTCATCTGTACACATGGCAGCAAAATTATAGCTCCCACAGCTGAGGAAACTGTATCAAGGCTTTCCTATTGGTATGGAGAGTCACTAAAGTGAGAGCTGGTATGTACACCTTGCTGTTGAAAAACCTTGTGACTTATAGCTGTTGACACTAGTCTTTCCTTTGAGGATCTGATATCCCACAGAAACATTTTAAAACCTCGCATCTAAACAAAGAAGCACAACTTAGTGGGTTTTTCTTCTTCCTTACAAATTCATTAATTTAATGTTAAAGAAACACATTCCATGACCATTTTAATGGCTTTCAGCCATTTTTCTTCCTCTGAATTCTGTGTGCCTTCTATGAAGAGATAAGCTTCAGACATAGGAAAACTATAGACATGATTGTATAATTCAGAAACAGGACCAACTGAGCATGAGACTAGGAATGGATGCCTTAGACAAAGAGAATTCATTTACTGGTTCTCATAGCTCTAATATTGCACACACAGATTAAAATATATATACTGCCATGGGGATGTTTATTATTTGTCTGGGGGAATGTACCCGTCTGACAGTATCTGTTCAGAAGGATTTATGACTCCTGACGATATTGACAAAGAAAGATCACAAAAAATCAAAAAAACCTTTTATACCTCCTATCAGTTTACTGCAACATGAGCATTTGACATTGCATAATATACCCAGCAATTTTAAGTCATTTTCATTTGCACTGTGTATCAGTGGCAATCTTACCAAGACTAATGCCTGGAGTCAAGTTGCAGAATTTACAACTAACACATCAGATGTGATTTCAGTGTGTGTCTGACTTTTGTGGTATGGGAAAATATAAAACTTGCCCAGAGCAGCAGGTGATCAGACTTCAGTGATAAGTAACAGAAAAACTTGATAGAATCACCTTAGACTCAGTAGTCTCTCATGGGCACGCC
Source organism: Falcunculus frontatus (assembly GCA_013398115.1). Classification (NCBI taxonomy): domain Eukaryota; kingdom Metazoa; phylum Chordata; class Aves; order Passeriformes; genus Falcunculus; species Falcunculus frontatus. Next base: position 1,361,074 of record VZRV01009350.1, read on the forward strand.
AGCCGTATGAAACTTGGACATAAAAGATGGGGGAAAAGAAAATTTGAAAATAAAAAGAAATTTTGAAGAAGGGAAAACTGTAGAAATACAATATTGTTAAAGAATGAGTTAGTAAGGAAGGGAATTATATTGAATCATATCTTGTATGTATCTCTCAGATGACCTGAGGCTGTACTTATCAGATAAGAGATGTAAGGAGCTTAGAAAGAAATAATGCTGTGTCCTCTACTCATGCAGAGTCACCTTACAGATCATTTGATTGTCATGACAATCTACAGCAGGCTTGTTATGCTAATTCCATTGTGTACACACCCATTTCACCCTACTCCAAATGATAACAAGTCTGGCAAAACAGTGCTTCATGAGGCTGGCTTTCAGACTGATCAATAGCTGAGCAGAAACTCACATACTTTTAGCACCTGTGCAAATGTATATAGATTTGCACAACCAGAGGAACTCCACTGCCTCTGACTGGCTTTTTAAAGCTTACACTGAGCATCCAAAACCTCACTGACAGAGAGATGAGAGCAATAGTGCCAGTTATCCTGCTCCTGGATGAAAAGAGAGGCACATTAATGAGCTCCTTTTACTTTTGGCATGATACTTTATTACAGAAAATAATGCACATTCCCAGACACTTGCCAAGAGGGGATACACAACTCCCTTCCCCACCTGCACCTACTGCTGAAAGTAGCTTTAAAACTCTAATGTGCCCTGACACTTCTGAGTACCCTGGGAGAGCAGAGCTGGCTTTCTCCAGTAATCCAGCCTGTTAGCAGGTGCTGCAAATCCAGAGGCAGATGTTAATTGATTCACACTGACAGCTTTGGCAGATTCTGCTCGTTAGCCTATTCTGGATGTAACTGAAGCCAAGAGTATCTCCCTGAGCAGAAGAGGGTTAAGTAGTCCTAGTGTGCTAATAAGACTTTGCCTTAGGAGGCAGATAAGCTTGTGCCTGTTTTCTGTTTTGGCTTTTAGTGTAACTGGAGAGGGACCAAAGGGTGAGGAATATGCAGGTATGGGTGATGTCAAGCCCTAGGTGACTTTGAGGTTATCCTTTCACGTACCTAAACCCCCTAAATTTTTAGCTGTTTGCTTATCTTAGTTTTGGTTTATCTGTTACAGTGACAGTGTTTTGGATTAGAGCTATGTTTTACTGCTAGATGTGTTGATTATTACTGACTCTGTCCTCCAGAAGTTGCAGTGAGGAGAGTTTCAGAACGGGTATTTACTCCCTGATTGATGAAACTAAGTCTCTGCTAATTTCTTTTCTCTAGCTAGTACCACTAAAATGTAAATAGTGGAATAAGAGGTAAAAAATCTTTTCTCATGAGATGCTGAACACCTTGGTTGTTCTTGAAAAGACTGAGATTCCCTTTGGGATGGGATCTGAGTTAGGAAATGATGCTGTTTTGGTTTTGTTTGGGTTTTTTTCGTGTGAAAGCAAAGAAGGAAATAGGAAAGTGTCAATACCAGTAGGCTTCTTTAAACGTCAGTCCTGAAATACCTGTGGTATGTAAAGGCTTGTTTTATCTTAGACCAACGTGATTTGAAGCACTTTTTCGGTTATAATGACTGAGGAAAACACTCGGGTCTTACAGCTCTGTATTTCATTTTATAAAACAGACCTCTTATGAAGCTGAAAAGATTTGTTTTTAAGACATGTTGCACCACTTCTAAACTTATAAATGAATATTTCCCCCAGATACACAACTAAACTGTGTTGAGACCTAAGGAAAAGAGCAGTTTAAGAATAGGCAGGACTCTACGCGTATGAGTGAAGACATTCATAAACTACAGTCCCCTTGGCCAGTGACAGTGTAGCTATTAAATGTTATGAAAAAAAAATTGCTGTGAAAAAGAAATAAGAAATTTCATAAGAATAAGAATTTCTTACGAAATAGCTCAAAATCCATTGTTTCATATTGAAACACTGAGAAAGCAGGTTGGTTACTTTTGAAGGCCAGTATGGAGGAAATGTGATATTTTCACATTATAGAAATGTTACAAAAAATAGGGATATTTTTGATATCCTAACTGGAAACTTGATAAAAATGGGGGCAGAAAGCAAAGTATTCTCTTTTCTGTCTCAGTTATTGGCACTGCATACTGATCTTGTACTGCCTTGTCTCTCTCCACCTCTAAAACCTCTGCAGTGCCAGCTGCATTAAGCACTTGCAGTATTTTTGTGTTTACTGCAGACTCCAAACTTTACACTTGTTTTCTGGGTTAGTAGATGATGACCAGCTACACCACTACCCTCTAAATCCATAGCAATAAATGTTTGTCTGTCTTTGTGTTTGGGGAAGGGAGTGAGGAGAGATGCTAGGCTGTTTAGGAAATCTTATACCATTGTTCCACAGAGATAAGTTTTTAATCCACTACAGGGAAGAAAAGGAGCATTTATGTGATAGAGGATATACTGGCATGGTGAGAGAGGAAGATAACTGTTGAAAGAGCTGCCTGAAGGGAATTTTGTACTTCCAAGTCATCCAGACCTAAGGAAGTATTTGAGGAGTGTCTGTCCCATAATTAAGGCAACAGCATGTGATAATTGAGCCTCTGAGAAGCCTGGGTTTGAATTTACTTTTTTTTTATGTGACAAATAAGCCAAGAGGATTTGCTTTTTCTGTTTAGAAGGAAGTGAAGGGGAATGTCTTGGGGAAGCATTGAATACTTGAACTGATTTGAGCTATGTAAAAGTTTAAAGTGATAGCTTATTTCACCTAACATACTGTTTGCCTTGTGTAATAAATGTAAGCAGGCAGTTCTCATGGCTCAAAACTACCAGTGGTTTATATAATATTTCTGATATCACAGTTTGGACTACAAATAATTTAAATGTAAAAATCTTTAAAATAATTTAAATTGAAAATCAGCCAATTGGCTCTTTTGGAGGAATCCAGGCAGTGTAATAACTGCTACCTCAAAACTGGTAGCTTCCAGTGTCTTAGCAGATATGCATTTTAGACACATCAAGTGTGTCCACACAAATAAGATTACATAAATACCTTCTCCATGTCTATCTATGGTATGACTCTGACTTGTTTAATTTTTATTGAGAAAAAAATTTATCAAGAAGCTTCAGTATGTGAAGAAACACGTTGCCATAGTCGATACATTTCTCCCTCTTAATTCATATTTCCAGGAAGTATCTTAATGTAGTGATACTACATTGCTAATGTAGTAATACTTAAAACTTCAGGCTGCCAAAAGTCAGAAGCCAACTGGGCTCTGTTGCAAGAAGACGCTCATTACAGCTTCCCTTTGTGACCTGCCTGGGTACTGTTCTTTCTCTGTAAGCCATTTCATTACACTAGAGGTAAAAATAATTTTAGAATAATAATTTTAGAATAGGAGAAATTGTCCTTGCTATTTCAAGGTATGGATGACAGACCATGTACTTCAAGGCTCTTTGGCTCTTGTCATTATTTTATTTGGAAAATTAACAGAAATTAATGCCTGTGATAAATATTTTCAGCAGAAACAGTAAGACTAGAAACAGCTTTTTCCTTTCTTTTTTGTTTCTTTTCTTCCTTGTCCCCCTCTATGCTCCTACTCCTTGTATTTAAAGTTTGCTACTGTCAGATATACTGCATTGCCATGGACTTAGTTAATGGTACTAGGTAGCATTATTTAGTCTAGAATTACTGACTTCTTGTTAACACTTTCAACTAGGAAATGACCTGTCACTGGGCTGATGTAAGTAGCTATTGCTCTGAGTTGTCATTCTAAGTCCTATTGTACCATTTAGGTGCACCCTTCTGGTATGTCTGACCAATCCTTGACAAATAAAGACAAAAACTGTGATCTAATACAGTGGCAATAGGCTTCATGGGATAGTCAGTAACAATCCTGAGTGTCATGCATGACAGATGACTTTGGTTGCCATAGTGATAGCAGCATCATTTGTCTCTAAAAGGTGACAGTTTTTTTCCCCCAAGCTCTTTAAATGTTTGATTGAAAGACTCTGATGCAACTATTTGATATTGATCAGTGAGCGACTGAATGCCCATTGCCAGCAATAGCATTGCATCATTCACCAGAATGGGATTCAATGAACAGATTCGGGCACTTTCATTTTTCCCAACCTCCTTATCAGTTTTACTCTTTTTTTTTCTCTTTTTGTTCCTTTTAATAATAAATAAGGATGGCTTTAGTAACTCTGCAGAACAATGGTGCTACAGTTTTGTTGTTTCGAGTGTATTGATGAGGGTTGGCCAATAGGGTCATCCTGTGATGGCTGAAATAATCCTTCAAGTAAACAAAAATATTTCTTTGTGTTTCATCACAGAGTGCGCTGGTTCCCCTCTGCCCCATGTCTCTTGTTCCAGGGTACCAGCTGTTGACACTCTTGGAAAAGGTTTTTAATTTTTGCTGGAGTTTTTTTGCCCTTTCCTCTTCAAGATAATATTTCATTCCCACCCAGATTTCTCTTCTCCCACAAATGTGTCTCTTTTCTAGTGCCCAGCAGGACAATGATTAATTGTCAAGAAATGCTCAGTTGAGATTCTAGCAAGAGACAGGATCTGTAGTGCACTTTTCCTCAGGGGTGTACAAGGATTGTTGTTCTGATGGACTGAAATTCTACCTTCTCTCAAATATGCCCGTTTCTTCCTATGATTCCTATATGATTCTTCAGCAGCTGTTTCTGAGGTTGGTGATACCAGTCAGCCGTATGATTCCAGGTTTTCTCACTGCATGGGATTCTTTCTTCTCAAGCATTTCAAAGCAAACCCATTATTTTTTTCTCAAGGGTTTCTTACAGTGGCTTGGGTTTGATGGGGTCTGCCACCTACTCCATTTGTGAGTAGTTTAGTGGAGATGTGTAGTTCATGTAAAATGGTAGTTAATGTTACAAAATAGAGAAAGGAGGCTCATCTAGCTGAGGAGAAATACTGTCTCAGCACTTAGGGCTGATACTTAGGAAACAAATCACAGTTTTCTTTTCTTTGACTGCAAAGATTCCTGTTCTTTCACTGATGAGACACTTCCCACCCCAGAATGCACCACACCCTGCCTTTTATTCCCATGTGGCTGAAGTTGTGGGGTTGATGTATGTTAGGAGGTGGGGTCTTGTCCTTGTTTGATTTGGAGCTCGTTCCTGGCTTGCTGCAGGAAATGTTATAGGGGTTTTCATCAGTGTTTATAGCTGCAACATCAGTGGAACTTGTTCTAGGTGACCTTTATTCACTGCTTCTTAAGTGTGCCCTAAGCTCTTCAAAAGCAGTTTTTCAGGGTCTGAGTTCCCCATGATAAAACATGAGGAATAATAGAGGCACTAGGCAGCTGTAGGTCTGGAGTGAGTGGTGTTGATGCCTTAGGTTTTAACTTCTCTATTTTCAAATTCTGTACTGCTTAGAGTGTAACTCTGAAGTTCCTTGTAGCCTGTAATTCCTGCTCTCTCATACTGGGTAGACATAACAAAGCCTCTCCAGGCTTTGCCTTCAAGGACAACCAGGCTGTTTTTAGGCCCAAAATGTGTAAACCAAAGATTCTAAGGGGGGCAAGCTGAGGGGCGTTACATCGCTAAAACTGGGGCTTTAATTGGAGAATTAACCCTGATATGCAAATGGTCCAAACCTATAAAAGTGTGAAGAACTCGTGACCTGTCGTCCATCTTGGGGTCCAATTTTTGGAAGCAGCCTCTGGCTCCCCCAGGGTGTACCTTGAAGGCCCTTCAAATAAATACCTGTCTTTATTCCCTTACTCTTGTCTAGTCTCTGTTTCTAGGTGGCTGGAGGAGGCATCAGTGTTTGCTTGCATTGAATCTGTGGCATCTTCTGCCTGAACTGGTGTGAGCTTTTTCAGCTATTTTCATAGGAAGAGAGGAGAGCAACGCACAGCAATACTTAATGCATTTCAAAATACGGTAATGTTTTTACAGAGAACTGCTACAGAACTCTAATTTAAGTTGTAACAGGGATTTTTAAAGGTGCTCATGAGATGCTGCTGGGCAATTTTGTTGGGTTTTTTCCCCTTAGCCTTTGCAAACCAAAGACACTGCACACGGTTATTTCTTGAGTCTTTCAGATGGATTTTTTCTTTTCGGAAAGTTTATTATTTATAGTATGTGACACAGAGGAGTTCATGCTACTTTCTGGCCTTGAAGTAGTACTAAATAATAATGTCTAATAAAAGAGGTTGTCTAGACTCTTTCTCTGTCCTTGGTCAAATCTCTCTCACAAGTGTTCACTATTCCTCTTCTCAGTGACTCATTAAAGTTTTTAGAATTTGTATGTTGGGCACTACATGAGTAGAATAAGCTTGGTCATCTCAGTCAAAGTTGTAAAGAGCTGACAGGGTTCTATGAACAGTCTTATATTTACTGCTTTTAATAGGTCTTTGGCTACTCTCTTGTCCCTTTTTATTTTTTTTTTTCACATACTCAAAATAGAAGAAAATAACTGACTTTGAACCTTCTGTTGGTATAAGATTTTTAAATTTGCCTGTCTGGAGACTTAGGTATTTGCAACATGATTTGTCTAGTCAGGGAATGTAAGCTTACTAAGATGTCTTGAAGTGATTTCATGGTTTGTATATTTTAAAAATAATTATTCCCAATTTAATAATGAGTAATATTAAGTGACTAGTATTCAAGATGGTCTGTTTTTGAAACTTCAGAAAATGTGAGCTCAAAGTACAAAAGTTATATATATAAATATCTATATATTTTTTACTATTATTGTTTATTTATTTGTTGTTTTGGTGGTGGTGGTGGTTTTTTGGGTGGGTTTTTTTTTTTTTTTTGTCAGGTACAGGGAAATTATTTCTTTAAAATTCACTTTTCTGTCTAACCTGACTGTATGGTATTACTGTGTTTTTAAGGTATCCTTTAGAGCACCCTCATGGGGCTGGAACACATTACCGTTTCTGCTGAAAAGGGGAGCAGGAATCATTCTGAAAAGACTCCAGGTTTCTCTGTATCAGAATTACCAAGTGAACCAGGTAAGGGCACAGAAATGCAAGCACATAGAGACAGGCATGGTAGACTTAAAATGTGATCCTTTTATTCAGAAATAAACTAAATACAAATGGTTCTGACCTGATGTGTTTTGTTGTTTGTTTTTTCTTTAAGATTTCTAGTTAAATTCTTTGTCTCAGCAGTCATAGAGGTGGTGATAATTTTTAGACAAAAAACTGAAATAAGAAATAAGAGGTTCCTGGAGTGTAGCTGAACAAAAAGATGTCTTGGCACCACTCACGTGGCATTCCTGTTTCAGGTTTATCTTGCGTATATGCATCACATTTTCTAAATGTCAAACTGAAAAGATCACAGAAGAAATACTGTAATTTATTTTACTTCTAATTTCCATTCAGTGATTTCTAAAACTTTAAAAATGTTATCATGTGTGCTTGCACTAAAGAATTGAATATAAACTCAGAAAAAGAATGGGTTTAATATTCTGTTGTTTTAACTCCAATGTAAGATAAAATACTTAATTTCTGGGAGACTAAATGCCTGAATCAGTCTACAGCTATTTTGTTATGTTTTTGTACTTATTCCAGAAGTAAAATGTGCTTTGTAAGTGATCCTTTATGGGTTTGTTTGGGGTTTTTTAATATGCTTTTGGTTTCATGGTATTAATCTGAAAGTGCACATTTCTGTGAACAAGAACTACAAGAAAGTGTAAGGAATGAACTGCTTAATTCAGTAATGTGTTTATTTGCTTCATTCATTTGCCCACTTGAGGCTTTTATTTTTTAGGAAATAAATCTTAGTGATATATTGGTTTTCTAATTTTAATCTTATTTGTGCCTTAAATACGTTCTTTCTTGGCCAAAATTAAAACCACCACCAACAAAAAAATGTGTCAGATATCCCAGTGGGTAATCACATTGGTAAGTATCTAATACTAAAAGCAATAACTAACTCAATGAGAATGACAAAAATGTGGTAAATTCAGTCAAAACCACCTAACATATCCCTTGCAAAATGACATTAATGGTTGTATTATTAGCTAATAAAGATGTCATCTGATTTGTTTCCCTAGTGATCTAGGCTTTAAAACCTAATCTAATAAACAGTTTAGTATGTTTGTCTTTGATTCCTAAGTAATTTAATTAACCTGACCACATAATATTATTTCAGTTCAGAACTGTGATTTCTAGGAAATTAAAGCAACACGGCACTGGTTCATTCCATCAGATAGCTGAAATGTTTTCTAACACTTCACTGTTTGGTAAGTATTCTTATAAGTCTGGATTTAAAAAGAGGCCTTACAATAAACATTCTCACAAGAGAAAGGTATTTATTACAGTTTCTATCTTCAATGGAAAGTTTCAAAAATAATAAAACAATAAAAGAAAATATTTCATTTTATGGCTAGTCATAGGATGGCTATTTATCCCAACCCCCTCTCCTTATCTCTTTAAGAGGAACTCAATTTTTTTTTTCTGAATCTATGTTATTTTTGTTGAACTCTTAAATTATTTGCACTAAGATCTTTGAGGAAATATGCAACATAGGCTGTTTCTTCATTAAATCATCTTAGAATAGCTAAATGTGTCAGATAATCCTTTTTATTTGAAATAAACAAAGCAAACAACTCTTGTTCGTTAGCACATCAGTGTAGGCGCCACAGGTTCCAATTAGTCTTTGAGTCCTCATATCATAGCACCATTTTAACAGAAAAGATTAATGGAATTCAAGTAGTCATCTTGTCTCCTGTATGTACTGCCTGTGAATCTTCAGCCCATGTGCACAGCGGATTGGAAAACACACCTGTTGATTTGGGAGCACTCTGCATTTCTTGGTAACACTGAAGAGCTTCAGGCTGCAAGAAGAGCAGTCTGTCAGTCCTTCCAGTTCTGGAAATCAGTGGTTTGGCAAATGATTCAAAACCCTAAGTGGAAGAAAAATCATGGGGAACATTGGATAGTGCTCATAAGTTTTGGGTGAAAATCTAGTGGGGATCGCCTGGGTAAATCTTTGTTGGTAGAGACATGGGGGAGCTGAGCTTGTGTGCAAACCTTGCATCCTACCTAATTCCAGAAACCATCGAGCTGTGGTTTCCATCACTGGTCTGGCCTTCAAAGCCACGTTTCTATATAAATCTTGTTATACATATTTAAAAGACTAGCCTAATATTGGGTTTTAAACTATCGATTCCCTACTTTGCAAAACGGATGAAATGATGAGTGGATTTGGAGCCTCACAGGAAAAACGTCTTTGTCAAACGAGGCTGATAAAGGGCAGACAAATAGGGATTTGTTGCACAGCACTCCAACCCCAGTTAATAAGTAATTAGCAAAATGTACACAAATTTGCATCAGTAAATGCAGCTGTTGTGACCAAATGCTCATACTTACCTTGCTAAAATTATACATTTAAAATTCTTTTACAGATCACCCAGAAATAAATGTTTACTCTAGATGATATCAAATGACTAATTTCCAGTCTGGCACAGGAGTTATGGAAATCCATATATCTGTATGTATTTTATTTTACATGGGCTGAACTAGGAACAAATTTCCCTTGGTTTTCCTAGCAAAATGGGAAACCAAAATATTTCATAGGTATAAGATCTTGGTTTTTATTTGGAGATTGTAATTCTGGCTTTTTTAATGTTGATTTCCTTTTTATAATACTTTAATGGTCGTAATGTGTTTTGAAAATATTGGCTCATAAGCTTTTGATATCTCATAATTTTGATCAGAAAATACTCCTCACTGGATGAGGGAAAGAATGAGGAAGCTCTAACAAAATTTCACTTTTTCCCCAGTAAGCAGGTCTAGTCTGTTATTTGAAAGAGCATTTATGCATATATTCTTCATCCCGATTTACTGCCAATAATAGGCTACAGAAGGTGATTATGACAACACCACAGTTAAACCAGTAGTGCTTTTCTGTGGATGCCCAGCACCACCAGTCTTTCTGTGTTCTCATTACTGGTGGGCAGTTCTTCCTTTCTTGCATGTGTAAGATTTTACACAGCTTGTATGTACGTGATGAAACCTAGGGAACTTTTAATCTACCTTGTTTTGATAACATCTTTCTTAGCTTCTTAAGTTTCTTATTTTGTTTCTTGGTCTTTCTTGATTAAAGTCAATGCCTGTTCCTCCCAGGAATGATCTATTTGGGGCTGGCTTTTTCTTACTAGAAAGTGGAAGATTGTTCAGCTGCCAGTATTACCTCGGCCTCTACATATCAGCGTTATCAATTCTTTGACAGTGTTTATGGATGATCATATCTGCGTGGGAAGATGTTCTGCTTCTCAGACTTTCTTGCCCTTCTGAGCCTTTTCTTACAAGACAAAAGGCAGCTGTAAACCTAAACTTTATATAAGGATATTTTTATTATACACTTTTCAGAAATTTACAAACCTGATTCCTACAATAAAACAGGCTAATTGAGCATGTGCTGAGGTAACTTGTCTAGATGTTCAAATCCTATAACTTAATTTTTCTCAGAATTAAGGCATAGAAAACACCCAGCTTTAGTCTTAATGGGAAGGGAGGAGCCACTGTGACAGCAATTTCAAACTGATTTTCGTATGGAATTTCTACGACCTGTTTTTTATCTTGTTTTGCAAGATTGCAATTGGATTTGTTTTTTAAGTAGTGTGTTACAGTACATTGGTATTGAGAAGACATTATTGAGCCTTTGAAGTGAAATATCTTAATTATCTAGAACTTGAATAGCTGAATTCAATCATCTCTGGGGATCTGCTGCTCTGCCTGCCCCACTCCAGTTTAAATAAACCTGAACTCTTTCAAGATTCAGAAGCTGGGTGTTCTCTTCTCTATGACTGCTCCCCAAAGCCTTTGTGGCACAGAGTCGCTGTGTGTGAACCTTTCATTAAAGACTTGTACTGCCTGAAAGGCTGGCTGTAAAGATCCATTGGTGTGTATGAATGCTGAAGAAATGGTTGTTTAAGAAGACAAACTTTCAACTGCATGAACTAAATGAATTTCAGGTTGAGATGAACACACGTGGGGGAAATAGAAATAGTGAGAAATAGGGTTTTAGTAAATGCTCTTAATGTCATCTGGCAACATTCTCTTATTTTCACCTTCCAAACTACAAGTTTTCTTTGTATGCACACCTTTCACTTAAGGTTATATAAATACCACATTTGGCAAACAATAGTGGTCTTGGGCAGTCTGTTCCTTTGGTTTACGTTAGGAGCCTGACCCAAAGACACTGATTTCTTTATGTATTGAACTTGATTAAAGTTGCTCAAGTTTAGACTGCTTCTTCTGGGTATTTCCAGAACACCACTCAGGATTACCAGGTTTTGGCTGTGATTTCTTTGTGCTATGGTTTCTTTACCATGATTTGCGCTTCGCTGTTGGAAGCTTCGAGCATTTCTGGAGAAAGGACAGCTGAATGTAAGAAGTGTAATGGAAGCTCTGGATGTGACTGTCAATTCCTGATGCCAAGAGCTCGAAAATTTTAAAACACTTTGTCCACTAGAGATTCCTGATAGCAAAGGAAATTTAAACAATAAGCGGTTGTCTTCTAGGAAGTTAGAGTTCTGGAACAAGTGCACCCTGAGAACAAGTGCTTCATAGGTTTGTGCATGTAGGTTGTTTGCTACATTACTTGCTTATTTTTTTCCTTTCTTATGCTGTCTCTATGCTTCCTACTACTTTTGATTATTCCACTTTGGTTGATAATTGATAAAGAAGTCAAAGCAAAGTGAGAAAACAAGTCTTGCTGGCATGTAAAGAATTTGGTACAAGAATAATCATCATTTCACAGAATCCCAGAGTGGGTCAGGTTGGAAGGGACCACAGTGGGTCATCCGGTCCCACCTGCTTGCTCAAGCAGGGTCATCCCAGAGCACATGGCACAGGGTTGCATCTGTTCTGGAATATCTCAAGTGAGGGAGACTCCACGCCCTCTCTGGATAATCTGTTCCGGTGCTCTGTCACTGCACAGGACAGAAGTTCTCCCTCATATTCAGGTGAAACTTCCTGTGCATCATCTTCCCTTTGCCTCTTGTCCTCTTGTTTGGCACCACCAAGCGAGCCTGGACATTTCTTGGCACGCTTCTTGTTCAGCATTTGAACAACAGCCAGACTGTGCTGGGGGGAAGCGAGGAAGGGTGGGTGGTCTGAGCAGCTGTGGCTCTGCTCTTGACAATGTCACGTGCTCCTTGCCCAAGCTGCAAAGGAGCATTCCTGCAGACTGCTGCTCCCAGTGAGCACCAACTTGGCTCCCAAACTCCCACTGGGGAGAATCCAAAAGAACTATGGAGTTTTAACATGCCAGAGGCAGGCGAGGAATAACAGTGTCTCTTTTAGCTCATAAAACATTTCTAGCAGTGCTTATAGGACACAGAGCTCACCAGGGCTGTGGTTAATCTCTTTGCCTAAATCCTATAGTGTTTTAGAATTGCTTGCATCAGAAACCAGTGAACACAGTGTTGCATGCAAGGATGTATGCAGAATATCTGTATCTGTTCCTTTGTTTTATTTTTATTTTCCTTTAACCCGTTGGGAGGACTTGCACCAGTGTAAGTGAGGCTGAAGACAGACTTAGTTCCAGCTGAAAGGTTGCATCCATGTTTAGATCTGCCTTGTCACAAAGTTGTGCTAAAGTATGGATGGGCGTGTGTCCTCCACAAAAATGTGAGTATGCAACTGGGGAATTGTTTATAAACCACCCCAAAAGTTCTGATTTATGTAAAAGAATACTTTGTCTCTTAGTTAATAAGATCTATTAAGCACTGCTCATAGCAAACTTATATTAGGGGCAATTTTATCTCAGTTTCAGATATTAGTTCAACCCAAACCTTCAGTATTTCTTTACAAGACAGTGTGTATTCGGTACTCAACTGCATGAGCAAGTAAATTCACAATGGACAAGCCCCTGAAAACTGCAGTGAATTGTAAAACAAGCATTTTCAGGTTCACATACTGGCTGTTTTTCATGTGCAGTTGTTTTGAAAAGACAGGGTTGATGAGAAGCACTTGCAGTTTACTCCTACTGTATCACATTCTGTAATGATAAATGTGTTTTGAACAAAACAATATTGGGTCTATAAAAAAGAAATTATTCATGTGTAAATGGTAGTGGAAGCCCTGCCAAGGGAATAATGAGACTCTAGGAGTGTACTGATTGGTATGCAAAGAAAGGAAAAAGCTGAAGGCAATGGTGTCAGCTCAGTTTCCTTTTCTGGTCAAACCTTGAATAGTGGTGTAGTCTTTGTAGCTTGCAGAGAGTGTGTACAGATTAATTCCATAGAAGTTCCTTATATACGTCCAGTTCTGGGCTCCTCACTAGAGGAGAGACATGAAGATCCTGGAGCATGTCTAGTGGAGGACTATGAACATGATTAAGGGGCTGGAACAACTCACTTAAGAGGAATGGTTGAACCTCAAGAAAAGGTGACTGAGAAGGGATTTAATGTCTGTAAGCATCTGAAGGGAGGTGCCAGGAGGAGCCAGGCTCTGTTTGGTAGTGCCCAGCAACAGAAGAATGAGAAGCAACTGGTAAAAATTGGAACACAGAAAATTCCACCTGGAAATGAGGAAGAACTTTATTTTGAGGGTGACAGAGCACTGGAACAGATTGCCCAGAGAGAGTGTGGAGTCTCCTCTTCTGAAGATATTCAAAAACCATCTGAAAAAAATTCTGAGTAGCAAAATCTAGAATGCCCTGCCTGAGCAGGAGTTCCAGGGCTCACTTCCCACCTTAACAATTCTGTGATTGGTTCTCTGATTTTTGCTTCAGGAAAATATATGTCTTGAGTAAATTTGATTCCTGCAGCATAAGACTCATCACTAGTTATATTTTAGTTTGGTATATTCATTCAGCAGATGAATTGCTGAGCTGATCAATAAGAAAACTTTGTACGGGTAATAAACTTGAGGGTAATCTGTGGACAAACTACTTTTGTGAGCCTAGGAGGAAAAAAATACAGGCAGATGAGGAAGTAAGTCTCATCTTTATAACAGTGTTTTGGATTTTTTTCATGCAATCCAGTCTTTCATGTCTATCTTCTCTGCCTTGCCAAATTTTTTGATCAAGATGTGAGTTGGAGGGTTTATTTTTTTAATGTAGGGGAAAGGGGGAAGAGACTCACAGCTGTTTTTTATCTGTCCAGTGTTATGTACAGCATTCTGTACATTAATGTGATCACAAAACTCTCCAGGTGTCAAATACCTTTTACAGAATAAATTGCTTATCGGTCAGTTACCTCATTACTCTAAGCAAATGTCTCCATGCACAAGAAGATTTTTGTCAACGTGGGGAAGTTTGTAGGGGTTTGTTTGAGGAAGTGAGTTTTGCATTTATTGGAGGGTGGTACTTACCACTGCAGGAGATACCTTCCTTCTCTCGGTATTTTACAGAAGGAGTATATTTCAGATGTATTGCCTCTTTTCTTTTTCTTTTTTTTTTCTTCATTTATTCATCTATGAACTCATAAAGATGGCTTAACATCTTAAGTTTATCACTTTCAAGACTTCAGATGAAATAATAATTTTTTTTCTTAAACACCTATAGCCCAGAAAAAATATAATATACTGGTGTGTTTTTTGTAAGTAAGGATTTTATAGCTGTATATAGCAATCACTTAGTTTGCTGTATGTTTTGGAGGTTGTTTATTTGGGGATTTTGTTTATGTTTTGTTTGGCATTTGTTTGTTGGTGGGTTTTTTTAAGTTTAGTCCTTTTGATTGAGGAGGATAGCTAAAGCACAAATCTATTCCAAATGCCCAAAACTCTTTTTGATCTCTTGGTTAGTTTCCTGACAAATGATATTGCAGTCTGGATCGAAGATCCAAAGAAAAATCCCATCAGATATAATGGCAAGGCTCAATTGTGCCTTATGCTGGCTGCCATGGAAACTTTCCTATGATGAGATGTCAGATGTCAGAGAAGCAAGGGGAGAAAATAGCTTGACTAAGCCAGAAGCAAAAACCCAGGCTCAGGTGGTGAGTGCTGAGAAGAGCTGAGTGCTTAGCCAAGAATTTAAGTGGTTGGTTTCAGATTAGCAAATCAAGTAGTAAGTGTGATAACTGAAGACATAAAGTCTTATTAGTGTCCTGAATCTCTGGCTGTAGAGTTGTCACTTTGTGACCAAGAACTATTTCAGGTTGATCCGAAGGTGGTGTGCAATACAATTCCTCCCATGGGGAGGAATTAACACCAGTTAATCAAACCATTTCTCAGAGCTTGGTTTTGCCAGAACACAGATTTTCCAGAATTGGCCTGTGACGAACTGGTATGCTTGTGAACATTTAACAGTGGATCATGGAGGACAGTTTTTTATTTTTATAATGATCTTCTTTCTTTGTTCACCTTTATTATATAAAATTGAAATTATAATAATGTGATTTTTAGCTATTTTGATCATATTAGGAATCATATCATTAACTTGAGTTAATGTTCATTGAAAGAAGTTCTTAAAAGAACAGTTAGAAGAGCACTCCAGTAGACTTTGATATGAGCCCTGTGATTGTAATTATTCTCTGATAATCTGGTAATCCCTTCCTTTATCTAGTGAAATTATTAATAGGGAAATGCGTCCTAATACCAGAGTAGTTATGGGAGAGTAATATTACAAAAGTACATCACACGTCTCATCTTCTGTAATTCACTCTGCTCTGTTTCTTGGACTCTGTTGACTTCTTTACAGTTGGCATCAGCATTGGTTTTAGTACTTTACCACAGTAATATTTAAAATCTTTGTTTTGTTACAAAAATCCTATACTGGAACAACTTTTGAAATGCTTTAAAGATTACTGACATGATAAAAGAATTAGGAAAAAAATAGTATATGTCTAAGGTGAAGACAAGTAAAAATCCACTTATGTGTTTTATTCTCACAAAATGAAAACAACTTCTACTTGTATGATGTTGTCTCTCTCTTCTCCTTAATACAATTATTTATTGTTCCCTGCCTTGCCTAAACAAATCTAATGGATTAGAAGACAAACTAATTTGCCAGAACATGACCTGTGTCTTCCTTCCCAATTTACATATTGAAGCAGCAAGGGTAGACTTCACAGTGTGTATCTATGTACTTCTACTCCTTTCATTATCATCTTTTTGCCCTTTCTGAATCCCATGTCAAGGTGAGAGATTTTGAGTTGCCAACATTGTATGTTCGTGTCTTAACAGAAAGGTGTTGTATTGAAGCTAGAGTAAATTTTGAAAAGAATGGAAAATTATCATCCAAACTCTAAGATCTGGCCAAAAATGATTAAGGAACCACATTTTTTTGACGCATAGGTATTCAAAGCACGTGAGTAAATGAACACAGTGTTCATTTACAGAAAATCCTCCATGCATTAGCCAAATTACTCATTCCCTTCCATGATAAAGAGC
The DNA here is from genome assembly GCA_013398115.1 of Falcunculus frontatus. Lineage (NCBI taxonomy): Eukaryota > Metazoa > Chordata > Aves > Passeriformes > Falcunculus > Falcunculus frontatus. The sequence continues at coordinate 1,377,358 of VZRV01009350.1, forward strand.
TCTAACCCTATAAATGGATCATCAAGCCTCAAGCCATCAACACACCACCTTTACTTTCATCTCTTTCCCCACTGGTGCTGCTTTTCTTTTTTTTAATGAAACTGGTTGCCTGGCAGTGTAAAATAACAGGTGTGTGTCTATCATTATTATAATAATTTTTTCTTATAATTATTTTTTTGTTGCAGTGCTGCCAGCGGGTCATTTAGGTTGCAAAATTAGTACTTCTGTGGGAATATTGCAATTAAAATGCACACTACTAACAAATTATTTCCTTTGAAACTCTTGAATATAGTAGCCCTATTCTTAATAGTTTACACTCATAAATGAAAGATAATTCCCCATGGCTGCATTATCTCCTCTTTAGATATACTGTTATGTTTCAGAAACATCAGCCTGAACCAATTTGTATCAAATGCTTTTTTATGGCATAAAGGAAACATTAAAAGTGTGGTATAAATCAGAGGTAAACTTAGTTTTGCATGAAGCCTACTTGCCTTCATGTGTTCCTTTATAATGACTTTGGGAAAAAGGGGGAGAGAAGATAGACTTCCACAGTAGGAGCTACTCAGCTCACTAATGCAATTTGAATTGTGTATTAACACATTAATGTTAAGGTCACAAAGTTAATGATGTTTAAAACTGTATTGTAAAATTTGCCCCAGCAACCTCATAAAAAGCAGGAGATAATGAAGTACCTTTGATTTGTGGTAACACTAGCCTTCTTTCTTCAACATCAAAGCAAAACGTTCAGGATTGTTGCTGGAACCCTGCTTCGATTTTTGTTCTCCTGGCAATAATTCTCACGCCTATTTAAATGGGCCAAAGCAAACTCCTTTACAGAGAAACAGCATCTAACCTCCCAAAAGTTTCAGTGCTGTAGGCAGCCCTCAGAGCTTTCACTGGAGCTCTGAATATCGAGCACCTAGGCATCTTTAAATTGATAATACTCTTGCAGTTTACACTGTCTAAGAAACAAATCTAAGTTTTTCTAACTACAAAACTACTATTTTTAATTTTTAGAATTCTCGTTACACTGAACTGGGATATTCAAAACAGGAAATGTGAGTAGAATTTAAGATTTTACTGTTAGTCCAATGAACTGTAACTACTCCAATAGCCCAAACTGAATAATGAATATGCAAAAGCCTCACCAATTATATGTTTAAAAACGTCCTATTAAAAAGTCATACCTAGTACCTCCTCCTTTATTCTGATGTTCTTATCGCTCTCTTAATGTTTTCCTGGTCTTTAAAGGTGATACCACAGTCCTTCTTGGGCAAAATCAGGGAGAGGGAAGTTAAAATGATTTCTCTGTTTGGCATTTTGATATTTTCAGTAGGATGACAAGGAGGATTCTCGAGGTAACAATGGCAGGAGAAACAATGATGTTGACGCTTTCTTCCTCCTGAACTTTGTGTCTCCTTAGATTTATTATTGCTTCTTTTCATCCCTGCCTTCTCCCTGCTTCCAGGGAAGGGGTGAAGGCTGCCCCACAGTCCCCCAATGTCGCCCAGGGACTGCTTGGGGCTGCCAGCTCCTTCTCCAGCAGCATTCCCAGAGCTGAGCTCAGACAGGCTGGGCAATGGGCACTCAGCCACAGTGCACCTGGAGAACCCGGTTCAGCCCTGCTCAGGGCAAGGAGTAAAGCCTAAGGAGATCTTGATATTAATATCTTATATACTATTTTTCTGTATGTCCACACATATGTATTTTTGGTGGTATGTAAATAACTAAATGGACAATTGAAGTGAATATTGTATGTATATTCTGTCTTATAATAGATGAAGATTTGACTATCCAAGGGGGAATTACCAGGAGGTTTTGGAGCTCTTCTACCTTTAAGTAAATGAAGCATTTCACTTACTAAATACTTCCTCATATTCCTTCTGCTAGGGTTTATCCAGTCCCGTTCAAGGCCTCTGAGTTTTCTCCTTGGACTAATTCTTGCACAAGAAATCAGAAATATCTCAATCAGAAGAAACTCAGAAACTAGAAAAATGTATTCTAAATTTCCCTTTAAAAAAAGAAAACCCTTCCCAGAAAGTAACAGTATTTTTAAGGACTTGGGTGAAATCTCGTCATTTTTCTCTGTTATAGCTTCATTTGAAATTAATGAATTACTGGATGAATAAGCATTAAACAGTCTGGGAACAAAAATAATAGCTATTTATAAACAGATTTTAATTTTCTTTTAGATTTGTATCAGCTGCATTCCATCATGCTTTACTCATGTATCTGTTAATGTAGATAAGGACTTCATAAGGAGTTACGTCCATAATAAAAAGTATATAAATATAGTGTGTGTACTCAGTAAGCTGCCTTAATTTTTTTTTTCCTCTTTTTTCTACTGCTGTATGAATTCCACTTAAATGGTGGCAAAGCTAAGCCCAAGAGTATAATTAAATTCTTTTTGAAACATAATTAGTTCAATTGTGATGTCTTTGATTTCTGGAAATAGTTAGAGAATATGGTAAATATATCTGTATAAGAAAAGCATTTAAGATATGCCAAAATATAGACAAAGACCTACAGACAAATATAACCACAGATGGGCTATTCTGGGTAATTTATTGTGCCGGTTTGGACTGGGTAGAGTTCATTTTCTTCACAGTAGCTTGCATGGGACTGTGTTTAGGATTTGGGCTGGAAACTGCCAATGCTTTCCAGGGATGTTGTCGTGATCGCTGAGCAGTGCTTGAAGATAGCCACCCTCTCAGACTGCGCCACCAGGGGGTGGGCTGGGGGTGCACAAGGAGGTGGGAGGAGACACAGCCAGGACAGCTGACCCCAACTGTCCGAAGGGATATTCCATAATTTATATCATGGTGCTCAGCATGTAAAGTTGGGGGAAGAAGGATGGTGTCGCTGTAACTCCTGAACAAGTAAAGAGCAACACAGTCCAAGCACCAAAAAGATCCGAAGGAAGGAAGGGAAGTTTAATGGAAAATTGAACAGCTTTTACATGTTAATACGCAGAAGGGGGTTGAATGGCATAAAGTAATTGTTCCCTTGGCCATCCACCCCTTGAGGTGATTGGCCAAGTCCTGAACCATCCGCTTCTAGATGTTTTTCTAGTTAAAACCATAACAATCCTTGAAAAAGAACTGCAGGTGTAGAAGTTTACAAAACTGTAACATTGTTTTCAATTCTTTGCATGGGAAAGACAAAGCTTTCACAAAATGCTGCAAAGGCTAAAGAAATTCCCTGCTGAGGCCTTTTCCATATCCGTAGGAGGGGAATATTTAGAGTGATGGCATTTGTCTTCCCAAGTCACCATTATGTATGATGGAGCCCTGCTCTCCTGGGGATGGCCAAAACCCTGCCTGCTCACGGGAAGTGGTGAATTAATTCCTTGTTTCGCTTTGTTGTTGTGCGTGGCTTTTGCTTTCCTCATTAAACTGTCTTTGTGTCAACCCACAAGTTTTCTCACTTTTGCCCCTCTGATTCCTAACACCGGGGGAACAATTGAGTTCCTGTGTGGTGTTTAATTGCTACCCGGGGTTAAAGCATGACAGTCATGAAAATACTTTGCATTTCACAGCAGCAATGTCTGTAGCTAATTATTGTCCTTTCTATGCTATCCTTAAATCCAAGAGAAAGTGTCTGTTGGACTTTGTTTCAGCAAGCAGCTCAAGCAGGGTGATGATAGTTTCAGAGGCAGAAGAGAACAGGATCATCTCTAACAATGCGTCTGTAGCTACACTTGATTTTAGGCTACACCCAGTAATTCTGCCTGCAGACCAGAACAGGATGATCACTGCAACTTAATACTGTTACTGATGGACAACGTTGCTTACAGGGATTTTATTTTTATTTATTTCTTTTGTTTGGCACCTCAACTACCTCTCCAGGTAAGGGCAAGTTTAAAGCAATAGATGGTGCCTAAATTTCCTAGTTGCTCTCTGTCTGAGGGCTGAACTCTGAAAACAAAAGGTAGTGAAATAATTGCTTATGGGATACAGAGGAAAATTCTCTCCAGAGACGCTATTGACAGACATCTCTCCCATATGATAAGAATGCACTCTGCAGTGCTTTGCTCTTAGTAGTCCAGAAATAGAGCAGTTCCATTTAGAAAGAATTAGAAACATTCACTTGTGCTCAAGGTAAGAGTACTGATTTTGGTTGGTAAAATTAGTAGAGGAAGAATGAAGAAATGTTTTGCCTGGCTGCACCAATTCACATAGGTGCAAAGATGAATAAATTTTGCAGGTATGCTGTGGGTTAATGCTTTAAATTCCTGTGCATTTATCAGCAGTCACCACGTTAATGCTCTCTAGCAACCTGAAAACTAGCTACATCAATCAGTGCAATTAATTCTGTTTCAAAACATGCCACCCTTATCCAAGGCTGCTTGTTTTATTAACATTTTTATTTTAATTTTACCTCCCTTCCTCACTCATCTTCTCTCATTTGGCTGCCAAGGGACATTCAGATCGTGGGACCAGACTGATTAGCCTGAAGGGTTGCTCCTAGATTTCAGCTGTTTGATATTTGGATCCCCAGTGTTTGGATCCCCAGCATCAGATGTGTAGCTATATCCATCTGGCCCAATTGGTCTGTGTTTTATGCATGATTGTAGGGTATTACCTTCATCCTTTGGGTTTTTTGAGGGTTTTTTTTTTAACTGTTTATTGCTATTTTCTGTCCTCTAGCTTCCAATTTCTTGTAGACTTCCAAAAATTGCCTCTGCTTCCCAAGGTTGTATGGAGATGGTTCTTGGTGACTTACTCTAGGCATGATTACTAAATCAATACTTTACTCTGACACAGCCAAACTGCCCCCTTTCTTTCCATGTTATTTTTCTGACTGTAGATTGACAATTTACTAGGGAATGAAGGAGTGCAAAATTCAAAAAGGAAAAATTCAGCCACTTTTCACAGCAGGTCTACAGAGTGCTGCTTTGTTGTCAAGCAAATGAGGGTACAATTTCTTGTCAGTTCTAAAGCTCCCAGGCTTGGATTTGGTTGAGATTCACAGAAAAGATGTTACAGAACCACAGTCTCATTCTGGGGAAAAGAGGAAATATAGTGCACATGTTCTGGAGCTGAAAAGTCACTGTTAATTCAGTGAACGATTTAGCAATATAAAGCTAAATTAACTAATATTGACAAGCTTCATGAATTACACAAACTTATTCTATACAATATTTTATATGGATATAAAAATATGAAGGACTTCCTGTCTCTTATCCATCCCTATGTTCAATATTGCAGTGTTTTCTTTAGTCTTGGGGTCAACAGTTGATGTATTTCTCAGTCAAAAATGGTGTATTCTATTAAATATTTCCAAGAATTACCAGCAAAGTCTTTTTTTCTTTATGGAAGAATTAGTGTCAGTAAAGGAAATAGGAAATGGTCCTGATTTTGATGCTTAGATGTACTTTCCCTTTCATGCATTTGTGGAGGGTTTTGAATAAATTTCAGACAACTGGTCAATGTTAATTAAAAGACTCTTTAAGGAGACCTGACAATAAAAGAAATTTTTGCTGAATTAATGGAATGAGGAATTCAGATAAAACTGAACAAAAAAGTGCTATCAGAAACTATCACAAAATTTGAAGGACAAAAGTGATTAATTCTATGAAATGAAGAGAATCTGAATATAAACTCTTTGGAATCATAGAAAAGCTTGTCTAAGCTCACAGATTGTATACATACATCTTATTTTTTAAGTGACAGCTTTTTGTACTTTTCAATTTTTGGTTGATCTAAGCTGCTGAGGGATTTTAATATGTAAGAGAACATATATTTTTAGTTTCATCCTGACTATTTCCTTTCAAAATAAACTGTAACACTGTTATTGTGGGTCATATTCTGCTAGACCAGATTCTACCTTGGTGTAGAACAGAAAAGTGAAGAGCTTGTACATTTCACCCCTTTCCAAATAAAGAAATTTGACAAGAACACCACAGCTCTTGTCATTACACTATACAGTGAACAGCGTGCTGCATAATTTCATCATACTGTCATTAATATCAATATTGTGCAGTCTCAAGAAATCATTTTATCAGAAAAATCTCAGCTCTTCACTTCAACACTTGCATCATTTAAGTTGATGCTTGTAATAAGGAAGATGGAAAAAATTTTGCAATATGCCAACTGTCAGTGAAAGGTGGAAGGTAATAAACCATCCTGGTCTAAATGCAGCAATAGATCAGAAAAACTATCTAACCATAACAGCTGCTGAAGATCTTAAAATTTCTTTTTTATTTAAACATAGCCCAAGGTTTGCTGTAAATGTACATATGAATATATCTAAAAAAAAAGTCTATAGGAAATGGTATTCATTCTGACCTCAACAATCCATAATGCAGAACTTCTCCTCGTTGCATTTAGGAACTCCATGACATTTCAGTAAGAGTTTTGGATGACTGATAAACTCTTTGCTTTAAGACTTCATACGAGCTCACTTTGAGATGTGAAGTCTCAAATATTGGCTTTTTAAATTTCATTTTTCTTAAAGTTTTGCATTTAAAGGAGTGAGGTTCAAAGAATATAGGAAAGAGACTTCTTAATTTATGTGTTATAAGGGCTTGGATATAATTGTTGATAGCCCCAGGCGCTGTTGTTGCACAGAACTGACTGAGCAATCACAGCCAGACAATTTGTGTTTGCTGTAGCTGCAGCACACGAACGACAGTCAGCAGGGTGCGTGAGCAGGCAGTCCCTGCAGTAAAATATATGTACCAGGATATATGTAAGTCTGGGAACTGCGTGGGTGAGCCTATGGCTAATAAACCTGGGCAGAATGGAGGCTCTAAAGAACAAATGGATTTGTCTGCCCATCTGTGCTCACAGAGAAAAACAATTTTGAGGAATATCACATTGGACGAATGCTGAGGTGGAGAACTGGCTTTATGGAGCTGTTCTGGAGCTGGACAAGCTCCTGGCTGCCTGAGGTACAAGGGTTTCCTGTGGTGTGGACTTCTGAGAGGATTTGATTTCAAAGGCAAAAATGCCATGCGGGAGCCAGGGTTTGATATTCACATACTTGAAAGAATATACATTTTGGTGGAGTGGGGATACTTAAAATAAAGCTTCTCCTTTTCAGCATCAAATGTAGTATCTGATACGTGGGAACATAGTGAGATAATTGATTAGATTGCAAGGTAAAATCTTGGTGGTCAAAAGAACTTCATGAAACTGAAAATAATTGTCACCTTGTTCAACTACTAAAACCATCTTGATCACCTTTTTTAATTCCTAAGTGGCAGAAGTATGTCTTTCTTGGCTATTCATTGCTACAAATTCTTTCACCATTTCCAATGTATTGGCATATCAGAAGTGTAATTTGGTCCATTTTTGTTTCTGAATATTTTGTCTGTAGAATAAGCTGATAATATCATGATTTTTTTTTCCTTCTCGCTTTTTAATATCCTGTATGCAAGGAATTGTATCATAAAAAAAAAAATTATTGACATAGTGTCATTGAGAACATGAAGATCTGAAATGAATCCTGCAATTGAAATTTCATTCAGAAGTTACTGTTACATTTCTCATGAAGATGACATTCAATATTTTTTTCCAGAGATAAAATTTGAGTCTGAGTGTATGTATTTAGATAAAACAGATACTTAAAATGAGGTATTTATTATGAACTAAAAAATTTCCTTTGGAAATGTGAACTTTCACATTTTGCACTTATCTTATTGGAAAAATTGCATTGAAAATAACTGCAAAAATACATTTTCACTTCTTTTGAATTTACAATTAAAACCTGATGTCTGATTTTTCTTTTTTTTGTAAACTTCTGAGTGTACTTCATCTATTTGAAAGTGTTTTTCATCTCAATATGACTTTTTTTGATGGTTGAATTAAATTACAAAATTCTCCGTGAGAACAGAGGTGATTGATGGCACAATTTCTTAATATCTTGGACAAAACCCAAGACTCTTAGAAGAGGACAAAAGTAGTTTCTTCTAGCTCAGGAATGAAATATGGGAATACACGTGTGTTATATACCTGAATCATAGCATTTATAGCACGTTATAAAAATATAGACACAAGCACAAAAATGTTTGAGTTAATGAACATCAAGAAAAAAATAAAAATATCCCACAACCCCAAAAACCCACCAACTGCAACAACAACCACAACAAAGGCCATCACTCAATGGAAAAGTGATTGCAATTAATTTAGGATTCTTAGAAAAAGAACTTATAGGTCCTATATATTTAAGGTTGTCATTAACGATTTTGTAACCTCATTGACTTATTTTAAGAGCTAGTTTCCTCAGAGTTATGACTGAACTTTTGTGGAGCTCTCGGGCTTATTTCTGTGTTATTTTGGCTTTTTTACTTCCCCATTCGTTTGTTTGTTCTTTAACTCATACAGCCATTGAATCTCATATGTAACTATGTAACAAGGATAATATATATGTGGACTACTGTAAGAGCCTTACTGGTATTTTCTGGTACTTGTTTTCTAGATTTTGGAACTCTGCTAATAGAGCTCTTAGCCATGTCTTCAACCAAACAAAATATAAGGCAGGGTAGTTTTTCAGAACTGTTGAAATACAGTTCTTCTGCTTTATTGGAACTTGATTGGAATATGCTTTATTTTATGGAAGGTTGTATCGACTTTTTGTTTTAATGGAAAGCCTAATGACATCAAGAAGCAAAATTCATTATTTAAACAAAATTATTAAAAGCATTTTGGAATAGTCTATTATGATAATGGAATGAAAAAAGGAAAATATTTAAAGAGTTAAAGAAAGCAAGGATAAGGAAGACCAAAAAAGTTGAAATTCCATTGCAATTGTCAAGGTCATACGTCATATTTCAGAAGGTTTTCAAGAACAGTAGAGTAGCATTCTGCAAATTACATTAAAAGTTATGACTTTCTCTACAAGAAAAAAATTTTCTACAAAAGTCTCTGCTTCTGTACAGAAGCAAAAGTTCTTGAAGGTACCTATTAATGGGTATTTGGGGACTATGACTTTTCAGCAGTTGGGTTACCCAGCTAATAACAATTTGAGGTTATCCCAGAATTTCCAAGAGATTCCATTCCATTTCTTGAGTCTGGGTTTGCTGTGCTGATCTTTTGTAACATTAAGAACTGGTTTAACAATCACTTTTTTTTAAAGTGATAAGATAAAATCAAGAAAAATTGCTATCACATCTGTTAAAGGCTTTTATATTTTTTTTCTCTTCCTTTCCCATCATTAGTTCATCAAGATATGAACAGTTATAAAAGCACATGCACCGTGCAGCAGTTGTGTTTCAGACCTCTTAGTATCGGTAACAGTTCAATAACAGGGTCCTAGGCCTGGAGGTGCTGTGCAGAATCAGTGCTGTTCAATGTGGAAAACAAAGGGTCCATGTGAACTTTAGAAACCTTTTGCTATACAAGCAGTGCACTAGAAACTTCTCCTGCATGAGAGATTCCCTTCTCTAAAGTGGAGTGAACGGACCTTTGGTGCCATGTCTCACAGGAAGTTATCCATCTTCCTAAGGCTACAGCTGAAAAGCAGCATTCCTGGGCACAGCACGTTCTCAGACTTATTTGTCCTCTGAAATCAACTGTAAACTAAGAATTGTGGAAAAGGATACCAAATACATCCATATGATACAGTAGGCAGAGTTTCTAGTCATGAGAGGTCTGGGTTTTTTACCTGAGGCATGTGGAGCTACAGTATTCCTAAGGATACAGAAAGCACTTCAATTTTTGTTTCTTTTTTCTGGCTGACTTTGGCTAGAAGCATTTTCACCCTTGGGAATGCATCTTGCAATAGGAAGACATCGCTGTTGATTCTGGTACTTTTTATATTGCAGAACCCTTTGATGTGTTTAATTTTACAACAGTCTAAGGGTTTTGCCCCCAAATGAAATATAGAATAATGCCATTCATGTCAGCTTGATATCTTTGCAAATATGTGTGTACCTGCCTTGCAGCAGCTCGCTCAAACACTAAACTCAAGTCCACATCATTTTTCTGCACACCCCACTTTTTTTCTCTAAAGCAGGAACAGTTAAATAACTATCAGTGTATTTAACCTAAGCTGTGGCTTTTGCAAAATTTTCCTTAAATATCCAGGTTAGGTTAATTCTATAAAGAATGTTCAGACATGTTGGATCGAAGGAACAGGGCTGTTTGATGAAATACGTGGCTAGAACGTAATTCTACTTTTTTTTAGCTTGGAAATAACAACATGAAAGCAGTGTTAAATATATTTCCAACTTTGCAACCAATTTATAAAAATCCTTCCTTTTCCTCTGAGTCTGGGATAAAAGTATGTGCATGAGATATGAAATTTGAATTAGCTTTCCTCAATTTAGTGAAAGTCTGCAACACACTAATTTTACTCATAAAGGACTGAAGCTTAATTTCCCTTTGCAGGTCTAAGATGTAAAGGGCATTAGTTTTTAATTGAGGAAAGTCTGTAATTAATTAATTATTCCAGTATTAGGTTGCTCCATACAATTATTTGCAAGTGTCTTTTCAGTTGAGTGTATTTTTTGAGTGACTTAATTTTGTATATCTCTGCCTTTTATCTTTTCCATGATATAAAAACTACATTTGCCCCTTTTGATCCTTTTTTTTTTTTTAGAATATTCTCTATGGCCCAATTGAATTCTCAGCATCCTCTCTCTTTAGAAGAATATGCCATCTCTCAAGTGTCCAGTAGTTCTTTTTATCTGATGTGGACTCTTTAAAACCCACAAGCTTGTCTAGGATATCAGATTAGCTTTAAAATGCTGCCATTCATCTGCTCAGTTTAATGCATTCTCAGTCGGGAGTTGCTGTGCTGGCTAAAGGCTATGCCACACTGCAACTTAGAAAATGAGAAAAGAAAGGCAGCCAGGCTCGGGCTAACTATACCATTAACTTTCCTTCAGCCTGCAATACATCAGCAGAGCATCAGACCTAATCATGTGGTTTGGGGTTTTTTTTTATAGCTGCTCTACCACGGCAAATAACGATCAGAGATGTTTATTCAGAAAGGAATGCTGTTTAGTCCTCTGGAAATTTGCTGTTCTCTTAAATATGATATGCAGTGACTGCCCATTAATCTTTTCATGCATTTTTCTCTTTACTTTTAAAAAAATAAGCTATGGTTTGAATGCTTGAGGAAAGGGAAGAGGGGAAGTCTTTACCTGTAAAAGGCAAGACAATGTACTTGACTAGTCCCAGAAAATATCTAACATAAATGGTGTTACATTGCTTTTCCTGCCAGTGGATATTGTAGAACCATGTATATTGATTAGTTAGTGATGCAAGCCACCTCTTTTCTGTGTCCTATTGACTGGATCTGTGTTGTACTTGCTAATACCTAATTGGGTCTCAGGGCAGTAAAGCTTGCATTTAATTTATAGACAGTTTGCTTTCATTCCATGTTGGAAGAATCAGGGTTTAAATGCCATGGGAGCACAAGATTTAAAACTAATCACCTGTAAACCTTGAGAAAAAAAATCAGTTTGAGGCAGGATCTCTCCAAAATATTTAACTACTAGAAGGCGGGAGGATGTGTCAGTAATAGCAGAGAAACACCAGTTCACTGGGGGATTTGTCTGGGTGAGACTTGTGAAAGACACTGGGTAAATTCAGTAAAAATGACAACAGTGAGCTGCAAATGAATTTCAGCCAGAACATGCATTTTAATGGATTTTCTGCTTAACCAAAGCATATGCTATCTGCAAAATAGATATTAGCTGTCAGAGGTTGAAATTTGTGTTTTAGTTTAGAATACTACTATTCAATTTATTTCAAGAAGTAGAAAGCCAACTGACTTATTTAAGCAAAATGTAAGGACTTTCCATTTTATTTTGTGAGAATAAATGTGTGGATGACTATCACTTATCATCATTTTTATAAAACAGATCAACAAGCAATATTTTTATTTCTTGCTTTTTAAATGGACACTTACAAATCATCTGTCTTTGTAGAGAAATACTTGAAAGGTTGTATAAAATTTGGTTCATGGCCAGATGTGTTGTGTTTCACTACATTGCAGGTGTTAAACGACATCGCTTAAGGCATGCTCACTCAACTCCTGAACAAAAACAAGAACAAAGAAACAAAACCAAACACCCTGTGGCCACCACACAAGAGCTGTTTCCCAGGCAGTTCGCATGTTACTCTGTGTGTGCCAGGGGAGAGGGACACAGGAATTCCCAGGTATTCAGGAATAGCTGCTGAGCAACTGCATGAGAACATTAAGGACCAGTCAACCTCCAGTGCTTCTGCTTCATGGTTTGAAAGCTGCAGGTGGTTCCTGAGGCAGTATCCTTTTGCTGCTGGCCAACCTGGCTACAGCTACCAAAAGCACTACAGGAACATCCTTCATTCCTTTTTTTCTACCTGGGTGGCAGAAAGCCATATCATGGATACCCACAGGGCTCTCATGAGGATCAGTGCATAGAGCTAACATGGAACGTGGACAAAAAATTAAAGAGCTGCCAAAATTACACACAAACACCCCATGCTTGTTCCATAACTCACTTGCTTTTTCTGCATCTTTGGTGTAAGAAAAAAAAGCAAGGAACTAATCTGGCTGAATTTCAATCTTGATATCTGTGTAAGAAACAAGCAAGCTCACACAAGCGATTGTATAAGTCTTGGAGCTAAAAAGGCATATGGAGATGAAAAGGGGTGTTTGGGTGTTTTTTTGAGGTGGCAGAGTTGTATTTTTACCATCGTTCTAACAACTACATCTCAGTCCTCTGTTCCTTAACATGATCATAAAAATTCTCATATTTTTTGAGGATTTCCTGTTGGTTGTCCCTTTTGTGATATGTGTCTGCCATCCCCATCATGCAATTACTGCTCTCACTATGAGAAGTACCTACATACCTGTGGCTCATTTTCTCCAGCAAAGGTACTCTCTCAAGCATGGCTAGTGGAAAAATTACACACTGCTGGCAGAAAAACATCTACCCTGGCCCCATTCTCCCCAAATGTTTAGTGACATTCTGACACTGCAGACCTTCCTCTCCTCTTGGATCTTGACTTCTTTTGGTTATGGTTCTAGTGAGGAAGAATCTGTGAGCGTGCCTGGACTCTACTACACAGACTATCTACAAATAATTTTGTGCTGATAACTTCTGACCAGGTACATCTGTTGACACCTTTTGATCTTTTCCCTTCACACCTTTTTTTTCTGTGCTAATAAAAATCTTCCCACCACTAATGGGAAGAAAAAAATCCCACCACAAATCTTCTTATATCTTCCTACCACTAATTAGCTAGAAAATGTTTGCCTTCATATCAGTAACGTAAACTTGGTAGCATTTCTCATCCTTCCATTTTTGTGCTGCCTGTGTATATTGTAATTAAATTGGTGAGGAGCTGGGAAGGGTCAAATGTTGAACGTTTGAAAGATGATGATGCGAGACAGCTGCAGGAAAGTGCCAGACTTCAAAAATTGAATGGAGGTGTCGGAGTGATGGTGAATGTCTAGAATGTTGGCATGGAATTTATAGCGGCAGGTCATGAAACAGATCTTAGTCCCATTTTTGTTCTTCCTCACAGTAAGAAACAAGGTATGATTCAAGCAGAAGCAAACCAAATTCCTTCACTTTTTCCTTGATGTCGCTTCAGAACTGGGAGCCATGCAATTATGGGTGCAAAAGAGTTTCCAACTAAACAACAGCTGCAAAAATCTTATTCTTTGTTTGAACAGTTTGCCTCAGCCCTGCCTAATCCCCAAGAATACAGCTATCTAAGACTACTTATCAAATTTAATAACACTTGCAAGCTACTCCCAAAGACAGATAGGAAATGGGACCGGGGTGGGGGAATTTGGACAGCATTATGTCTTGTGCCATAGTGAAGTGCAGGTATCTTCTGTCCGTGTGCTTTTCTTGTGATAGCCGCTGTCCTGGGGATCTTTTTTTTCTCTCTGCTGAGTAACTGCTCATCTTGTTCTTAGCTGGGGGCTCTCAGTGCTCCTTGAATGGAAATAATAAATACCTGCTTTTCCATATACTCCCACCGAGCTCTTTCTGTGAGATTGCTCGTGGTGGCCAAAGCCACTGCTCCATGTTTGGAGATTTGGCTTTTAATCACTGCCTTAATATGCCCACTGTGTGGCTGGAGCACATACTGAACTGAAGGGGGCTTTTGCTGGAGCCCCAAGAAATGTAACATAGGCAAAAAAATGAGAAACAAAACGATGTCTATATTTTTTTTGCACACATTGCATAAAGTCCCTTTCCCAAATCTCTGAAGAACTTTTTGTTTCCAGAGAAATTCTTCTTCCAAACTGAGCTTTTTCTTACTTCATTGCATTCACTTTTAAAGAAAGCTTCTATATGTAAGAAAAAACCCCATATATGAATTTAGAGCTCTCTAGGTTTTTAAACAGTTAGCTCTTTATTTTGCTAAACTCTGCTTAAAGGAAAAAAATGTTTTATTCATGCAGATCACTTACGTATTACGATCCATCTCAAATAAATATTGAATATTTAATATATCCTCTGTATAGTATGTAATTCACGCTGGAAGCATTTTCCTGAAAGCAATTAGGCAGTTATTAGAGAGCTTAAAAAAGAAAACAAAGTATCAAGTTGATAGTTTAATGTCTTGCTCAAAGTAGTATTTTGCTAAGCTTAACAAAAAAACCCCACTATCGTGTCTTTATTTCCTCCATACAGCCTCTAGTAAAAATATGTTTTAAAAACATTAGCTGAGACAATCTTGAGATTTTTTTTTTTTTTACTTTACATATATGCAAATATGTCTTTTAGTACATGTAGGAATGGACAGCTAGGAAGAAATCTCACTTCATTCACACCAAAGAGTAGGTACGCTGTTCCTGTGTGGTTCATGATTTGTCAGAATAACCTTGTGGCTTGTTCACATTGAGAAGTTTTGTCGTAGAAGAAATTCTTGGGGGATTGCAATGGCATGCACTGTTATCTTCTAATGGAGCTGGAATCAGGATTGATATGCAGACTATCTGATCAACCAGGCTAGCACGGAATAAAAGGTATTGATTTGAAGAAATGCGTGAGGGAGTGACATCGACCATACGATGGCATATGTTTAATGAGAAGGCTTATGACTTGCCAATAAAAAGCTTAACCATATCCCTATGTTATTTGGGCATTATTGTTCAAAATAAGTTAAGGGATTTTTTCACTACCTTTAAGTGCCTTTAAAGAAATTTGTGTTCAGGTACAATTATAGTCAATATGCTTATCAAGTGTCTCTCATCGATAAAGATCTTGCTTCTGCTTTAGTAGCTTAATGCAGTATTAAAGAAAAGATTCCATAGAAGTCTGGTTGTCCCAAATCTGGGATTTTTCACCCTGGGTTCTTTCTCATCTACATCTGTCTTACCATATAGTTAACAGGGACAAAATTCTAAAATTTCAAAGGGAGAAAATGTACCTGTAAATCCACTCTACAAGACACATTAAGAGTTTAGTGATCCTGAGAGAGATAGGCCTGCTAACTTCACGGTCCTTAAACATGGTCATTATGCCTGCAATAGTGAGTAAATTTAGAAAGTGCTGAGAAATTGGATTGTAAGAGGTATAATTCCTGCTCTCCAGCCATGTCAGCTTGGGAGCCCTGCCTTATGTTGCGTAAAGCCTAATTGCTGCTGGAAATTAAGTGAGCATTGGAATTCTTGGAATCAGCAGAGATAAAAGCACATGCCTCTTTACCTGGCACATGTGCTGCCCATGGAAAACACATTCAAACCCTATCTGTAACTTAAATTCCATGTGGCCAAAAGTTCCTTAAAGATGGTTAGATTTTCTCTTGGGGAATCTGTGCTGTGAAAATCTCTCGTAGCACTGGAGTTGCTGGATGAGATGTGGTTCTGTCTTCAGTTTCCTGCGTTTTATGAGGGCAGGGATATCAGAGAGGGGAACTGTATTTATTTGGGTGCTTCATTCCATTCCTCTGGGAAGCCTCGATCATTTTCAGGCTCTGCTTTCAAACCACAAATTCCCAGAAATTCATGAGATAGGTTCTTCTGACTAATGCTGAGAAAAGCAAAATTCTCTTATTGCAGTAAACTTTGTACAAAGAAGGAATAACTTGCTAAATTCACAAAACAGAAAAAAAATAAACTGTGTTTTATTTCAGTAGGTGTATTGTTTAAGACAAATGCTTTTTTAGCTACTTTTGAAGGCCCCTAATGCTATCAACCTGTTAACTGCAGGGCCACAATACATTTTTCATTTAGTAAATATTTTCCCAAGCCAAGGGAACTATAAATTATGAATAAGCCTTTAATAAAAATACATGAATAGCTAATATCAGCTACAATCTCTTATTATTACGAGCATGAGATATTGCCTAATGTTATATTTAAATTACGCAGATCAGAATAATTTGGTATATATCAAGGGATAAATTATATTGTTCTGTGCCACCTTAATTATATCTTTCGACATGAAAGAAGCTATCTGAGTGCTTTGCTAATTAATCTTGTCACTCTTGACCCAGAAACATACTCTGTGTGGGTTGTTTCAAATTGCTGCACTTAAAATGCTAAATATATAATTTAATTAATATTGATATTTGAAGAAGTTCAAATCCATCCTGCTGTCAAGGAAAGTTTGAAAGCTGGTTGTTTCTACACAATCACGCACAAAGTGAGAGATGTGCAGAATTTATTTATTTCCTATACAAGGGTTTTTACTTTATTGCACTTACTGCTTTCTATTGCACTGACTGGTCATTCTTTTTCTCCTCTCAGTGTCTAAGGTGATCAGGCAGTTTTGCCTGTTGCAAGCTTTTGTTTATGCCAATATCTCATACCTCTAAAGCAAATCTAACTTCTTATGTCATTGTCTTTAAAAAAATATATTGTATAGTAGGATCTCCTTAAAGGTGTAGTACTTTTGCAAATGAAGAAGCCAAAATATTTGCATTTGAGACTTAGAACAAAAACTGTATTTTTTCTCAAGCTCAGTAGATAAAATAAATGGGAAAGCCTCTTCAACTTTAGCCCTCATTATGCTGTCAATAAATCTAACCATTTTTAACACCTTAGTTGTACAAAATAGATTGCTACTTAATGGGTTACGTATTCAGGGCTCCCTCACCTAGGAGTTATCCCTCTAGAACCCCTGGGTATAAATCAGACCCTTGTTTCTTTTCTGTCATTAATTCAGAGACTATGTTTATTTTTTCACCAGGGTCACCATCTCTTCCAGCAATAAAAGGATTCATTTATTCTTTTTTGCAATATATAAATGGACTTTTGTAAATGTAAATGCCCTCTTAGAAATCACTTCCTTGCCAGACTAGGGGAGTTTAAGACACCTCAGACAAGCTTTAGGGAAGATGATGACATTTCCCTTAGGGAAGATGAGGACATTTAGGTGTGTCTCTCCTTGTTACACAGTAACACCTGTCTGTGTTACACTTCAAAACTGACAGCCCCCCAAATACGTGGTATATGACAGCACAACATCTTTCTGATGAATATCTTTCTGGTGAAAATCTTTGTTTTTCTCTACTTCCAAAGTTCAAAACTGTGACTTTTTTTTTTTTTCCCACTTTGGATATGCTACCAGGATTATCTAGCTTAAAATTAGCTTGCTTTTGAAGTAAGTTGAGAAGAAATTTTAATATTTCTGTAAAAATACTCAGAACTATGGTAGTCGAAGAACTTGAAGTAGAAAATCAAAAGAATCAGTGGATTGTGTGGAATTATATGTACCCATTTATAGCTTGTTATAAAACCTAGTAAATAGATTGGAGCATTATGCATTTGTTTTAGTGGTTTTGCTCTTTCTCCCCTTACCAGAGGTAACTAACGCCTCCAAGGGTTTGAGTGAGAAACACTTTCAAATGCAAGAACAATGAAATTGTTCCAGGTGTCCATGAGACAGCTCTTGTGGTGGCATCTATCTAGCCATTAGCAGACTAGGTCACCTAAAATCAATGCTATAGAGGTCTTCTCATGCTCTTATTTATGCATCAGTATTTTGGATGTTTTTCTGAGAAACTGGGGTATGAGAGAAGGAAAGAATCCCGCTAAACACAGGGATGTTATAGAAAACACCTATGACTGGGAGGCTCCTTGACGACTTGGAAGGAATTTGAAGCAGTACAAATGCAGGCTGCACTCTTTAGAGAAATTTTCCCAGTTGACCAATTCTCTTCAGTTGGAATTAATATCAGATAAACGTCCGGATCTGAAAGATTAGTGTATCACAACACTGAACTCTCAAAACAAGATCCAGAGCTTTCAGTATGAAGGTTTTTACTGGCTCTAAGATTAAAGCAGTTACATTCAGCTCGCCTCAGTCCCTCAGGAAATTTGCCAGGTGCTCTCCCAGCTGTGACATGCCTCTGCTTTGGCCATGAGAGCACACAGGCACGGGATTTGTGTAAAGAAAAGTAACAATCATCCAAGCATGAGAGAGACAAAAAGGAAAGAGAATTTGGGTCGTATCAGTCGTTAATGTTCCCGCTCAAGTTTGATCTTGCATTCCTATAGACAACTGTGTTAATAATCCATGCCTTGATTAGAAAAATGTGTGAACAGCTGATATGGAAAATCTGGATTCTAGCATGAGTTCTGATGCTTTCCGTCAATTTCTTTGCCAAAGGCAGCCAAAAGAAACAGTTTGGTAAAGTCAGGAAATGGCCGGTAAACTTGTGCTCTAATTTCATTTATTTCTTCATATTTATGTTAAAACCATATAATATTTTATAAATTCCAGTGAAACAGATCCAGACATTGTATTCAAAAACCTTTTAGCTAAACCAAGCTTCTCATTATGGATAAAAGCCTGTGTAGCCCAGCTATGTAAAGTTTATCAGAATGAACTCAATAATAATATTGTTCACACGTCTACATTTAATTAAATTTCATTACATGATAAAATTGTCTTATAAGGAAATCTTTAAAAACAGCATCATCAAGGTGCAATATTAAATTTATCTTAATAAATAAATAATGATTCCCTGTATTTAAGTGGTCATAAAAATATCGTGCTAGCTATAGTCAGAGTCTATTTCAAATCAATAATAAAATAGCCACTTTTAGCATACAGCAGTTTCATACAATGCCTTCTAGTTTTTACAGGGAATATTGTATAATACTTAAAATTCTATAGTACTGAAAATGCACTGGTAAAATCAAAATACTATATATAATGAAATTAAATGAAGCTCAATCAGGAGATTTTGATGAGGAAAATCCTTAATGGGTGAGGCCAATGGCTTCAAAAATGCTGGTTTGCAAATGAACAATATTTATTCAGTTTATTATTTCCCGGGAGACTAATTTCACTTTAAGGTAACATATTGATTTATTTTTCATTAGTTAATAAGTTTGAAGGAATTAACTGTGGCAATAAGGTTTTCCCAGCTGGCTAAATGTTGATTCTTCCCTGTTCCTCCAAATATAATGCAAATTCTACTGGGGTTTGTTGGACATGCATATCCACCACAAAGTAGGATATGCATTGCTTTTTTTACTTAGATACTGCAGCTGATCCATTTCAGCACTCCATTTTACATATATATAGTTCATGAATGAGAAAACATTGATCTAAAAAAAGGAATATGTCTATCACATTTATTTATTTATATCTCTTGAAAGCAAGAACAATTACCCGGCAGTAACCATGTCTTTAATCACCCCTTTAAAAAAAAAAGAATGCAAGAGGATGCAACAAACGAGTTTTTATTAGTACCAAATAGATGGAATTGCAGAGATTCTTTAAATGTCCAAATATAATGTTCTTGTCATAGAAATTGTTAGCCAGAAGATGAATTATATTTTTTTTCCTAGAACAAGTTAAAATATATTCCACATCAAGCACAAGAAAAAGTCCTCTTCACTGAAGTGTCAATGTTAAACTGACATTAGAGTCAAGAGGTGCTAAGGATGTTGTGGGAACGAGAAGAGAGGTCAGAACTGAGTCAGCCTTTGCCTGCTTTCCTGCTCCTGAGAATATGTGGAGAAATGGAAAATCTAATGCTTAAAATAAAACTAAGTGATAGGATATCGCCCTGAAGCCGTCAGGAACTGTCAGCTGTATTAAGGGCCCATTGATAGCCTGTCCTGGAAACCAAGTCATCCACGTTCCTCATGTGCCAAAATTTCTTCATTATTCTGCCTTAACACATTTATTAGGAACTGTAGGCATCCTCATAATTAAGTACTTTATTATTTAAACTAGTTTTGAGTGTGCAATGGCATCTTGTTATTACAGTTCCCCACACCAATTTAGGTTTTATTAGCAAAAAAAATACAATAATTAAGTTGCCAATTAGAATAGAGCAGCCAGATAGAACATACCTCAGTGTAAGTTGTGCTTAAACTAATTTACTGGCATTAGAATGCTCAAAAAATATTCTTTGTTAATTGATTCAAGGTCCTCAATATTTTTAACTCTTAAAGGAAAAAAATACCCCTTTCTAAGTCTTCAATTAAAAAAAAACCAAAACAACTTGTAACCAAGGCAAAACCTAATTGTGTTTTAAGGATATGAACTCGTCTTTCCTTCATTCCTTAAAATAATTGTTCTTTTAACAGAAATTTATTTTTCTTTAGCATTTTTTGTTTAATTAATAATGTGATGGATGCTGTTCAATGGTATGTGAGGGTTTAATTTGATACAGTTTTTGTAGCGTGATGTAGCATTTCAGTGCCCAAAATGTAATTTTTTTCTATCAGCATCGTGATCAGATTCTTTCTTAGAGTATAAAATCAATAGGTAGAAAGTGTATCCTATAGATCTGTTATTTACCTTAAATGTTTATTATCTCTTCTCTGTCACTCCCAGTTTCTCCAGCACAGTTTTCTCCCTCAATCACATAAATGCTCTTTATTCTCCATAGAATTTCTATATCATCTTTTTTTTTTCCCCCACATTTTCTCCAAAATAGATGGCAGTAAACTTTCAAAGTCAGGGCATCAACTCCAGTCCTCTCATAACTCTGGTTATGACAAAAATCAAACATAAATCTAGATCCATGGTATTTGATTTGTCAGTAGGTGAGTCAATATCATCCATCCCTGCTTTGTGGCCATATTATTTTAAAATATATATGTTGAAACTTCTTAAAAGTTATGAAGTATCAGCTATGTCTCTCTTTGTTATATGTCAGGTTCTCACAAATCAGGATGTGTATTGAAAGGACTTTCTCCAAGACACAAGGTAAAGTCTGAAATAGAATTCAGCATTTTGAAAGGCTTTTACTTTAACTAAAGCAGAAGGTTACCTGATGTGCTTAGTGATAGTAAGCAATGATTATGTTATTTCGGGGTTTTCTGATGCTGTATTATTAAAAAATAAATCAAAGTGGTAAACCCAGGACTTGTTAAACAGAATGTTCATCTCATAATAAATTTAAACACTTTCAAATTTTCTGTGAATGAAGATAGTTGCATTTTCAGAACTTTTAGAAGGAAAACAACTCACGTAATATCAATGCAAACATCAAAACAAATTAATTTCCCTATCATAATCATATTATTATTAAATTTCCCAAGCGAATGGCTGTAAAAATAGGTTGCTTTAACATGTGTTCCATTGATGATGTAGTAGATGTGCTGATATTATTCTTAGTTGATTTCAGTGAAAAATTTGGTTCCAAGAGAAAATTTCTTGCTCAAATATTTCCAGTAGTTCAAGTTTTACTGACTTGTCTTGAAATAAAAACATCCTGGTTCTAGATATACCTGGAAGAAAGTGGCCTAATTCTTTACATATATTTTTAAATATGGCAATTTCAAATTATTATTTGGTGGGAGGGTGTGGGCAGCAGGAGCAGAGGCAACAAAATAGGTGACATAGGACTGAAGCTTAAGATGGTATTCTGGATGTCACATTCTGCTTTTTCATTTCTGTAATCTTTAATTATTGACATGATCCATATTGATTCTGATGAAGTGGTACGAGTGTCCTTTACCTGGACATTTCTATCAACCTTAAAATACTTATGTAGCCTTGAGAATGATACGATTTGTAATAAAATGTAATGAAATTTCAGTTACTCAGAATTCTATAATCATGTGGAAATATCCAAGAGATTCATAGAGTGGAGGACCACATTCATCAACAGGACAGAATTATTTTTAGAAAAATACACATTTTTATTGGACATTTCTTTAAAAGTTTTCCGCAGCTTGATCAGCCTTTCAATAAATAGATAACCTAATAACAAATTTCATTAAGCGGTTTCTTCTTTTATACATCTTTAAAGTTTCCACATTTTGTGTGACATTTTAATCTACATTCATCCCAATAGAGTTTAAGTACAAGTTTCACTATTTAATCTGAAAAAGCTAATTCACATTAATAGCATACTAATCTATATGCTTAACATTTGTCTTTGGTAATAATTGCTGTTTAGTTTTATAAAACACTCATTAAATGTCTTGCTAAATTACATAAAGATCGTAATAGGCATTTAATGGATGCTTTTAAAACTGAAGTAGAAATTACCTTAGATTATAAGTAACTATAGGTTTATAAAGCCATCATTATATATCTATTAAGACCATTTAACTTAAGTGTTCCATAATTAGGGAAGAGCCAGAATTTTAATTGCACATTTGCAAACTGCTAGCTAGGACTTCTCAAAACTGCTCTCCTTTTATCCTAGAAGAGAGTTTGCGCTCTCTGCAGGTTTTATTTAAGAAAGTTTTTTTTAAATTTGTAAGTAATATCTTTCTAGACTATAGTCAACACTATGGGACAGAAATAAAAAGATAAAAATTATCTTTAATATTTGAAAAAAATAATTGTATGATTAACTTTAGTTTGCAAAGTGTTAAGATGAATCTCTCTATGAACTGTTTTGGCCAAAGTATGGAAAAGGGGAAGCAAAGTACTTTTACCTCTGGATTATGGACTGAAAACAGGCAAGAGCAATAACTGTGATCAAATTGAGTTCTTTCGGCCTAAATCTCTCTCTTACTTAGCTGTCCAAATCATAAAAGTATACTTGACCTTGGTTCTTCTATATTCAGTATCACTGGACATTACAAGCATTTTTACTTTTAATCATGGAGAAAATAAAGCGGTTTGAGCTCCCCAATACACCCCAGTGTGGAAACAGGGTTCCTCAGGACACCAACTTTGCCTAAGTCCCTTCTGTTCTGTTCTTAATTCAGATGCCAGATCTCACTGTCCTAACAGCTGACACTCAGCATTTCAAATGTTCTTCCATAGTTGAATAAAGAGGTTTTTCACCTAAAATCTATCACTGTTGAGATGGACGCAACACGCATGAGACACACCAACAACTTCGGGCAAAAAGCATTTTTAGTTCTAAAAAGCACCTTTTGTACAATTTTTTGGCATATGTGCTATGTGTTCATTGGCTTCTGGGTTACCACCTTACAAATTCTTGGTTACCTACAACTAGCACACACTTAAGCAAAAACAGCCTCCTGCGAGCAGCTGTGCATTCTTTTCTGTTGGTTTTGGTTTCTTGCTTCTGTTGATGCTAAAATTCTCATGGGTACAAACGGATTGTGTTGAGGTTGATGTCTGTGTGGCTTGCACAAAAGTTGTCAGTTCCCACAAAAATCTTTATTTAAAAAAAAAGAAAAAGAAAAAAGACATTATCTTGGACTATTTCTTTGCTTCCATGCAAACACAAAGCAGGCCTCCCAAAGCCAAGGAAATATGTTGAAAGACCACTGGTTTCTCATTTCTTTCAAAAGTACAGTTTAATAACGTTACTGATACATCAGTTGGTATTTCCCAGGATGGGCATATGGATTCAGAAAGAGAACATCTTGGAGCGAGATGGGCTCCCATTTGAAATACTACATGACCTGCTTCTGTTTAAATTATTCGGAATTTTCTGCTGTTTCTGATGTTCATATTTTCTCTTCAATGTGGACTCAAAGCAAAAGCAAAGTATTTGCATTTGAGTAGTAGAATTTTAGAAATGGAAAAACGGCAAGAATGGTTAAACTTCATCTCACACCCATCACTGCTCCCCATTTCATTGAATCTGTTTCCTTTCCATTACCCTCAGCTCAAGGCTGACAAAATTGCTTTTATTCTGTTTAGTTTTGTTATGCTTTCTTTTTAAGTCTTGCATCAAATACACTGTGTTAGTGTCTATGGGCTCCCAAGAGAGAATTAAATGATGTGACAAACAGTCTTGAAGGCAATTTTCTATTAAAATCCAGTTCTTGTTTTCTTTTGTAATTCTTCCTGGTTGAATGTAAACATTTTTCTCTCAAATACATTTAGCCTGAGAGCAATTTTATAGAGCATACAATCATTGTACTTGAATAGCTGTATGCTTTTCTAGTCTGAAGTTCATCTAATACTCAATGACTGGGAAAAACCAGAGAGCTCCTTCTTTTTTAAAAAACTTAGTCTTTGAGATGAATTATTAAAATTTTTAAGAAATATAACTACCCTGCAAATTGATTACATTTCCTTCACCTCTGAGCTGTTTTTCTTTAAATATGACCTCTGGTCAAGCAGTTCTCCAGTTTTGCTCTGGAGAGTCAGTTCCCTCTTTCAGTTCATAGACACACAGCAGAAAACAAGTCCCAAATAATATTTACTTCTGATGTGGTTTAGTGCACCTACTTCGCAAAAGAATTTCACTGTTAATTTATTTATTTGTGTTGGTTTTGAAGAGAGGCATTAAGTAGTATAAGGAACTAGAAAACGAGAGAGATTTTTATGAAGACAAGATGGCATAGTAGTTAACTCCTAAGGATAAAAGTGGAAAAAAGTAATAGGAGTGGAATAAACATATGCAAAATCACCTGTTACTAGGTGGAAGAATCACCTGTTACTAGGTGGAAGAATCACCTGTTACTAGAGGAAGACAAAAGGCGAAAAGATGGAACAACAAGGAGAAAACAGGAAATTAAAAAAAGGAGTAATTCATGAAGTCCATGTTAAAAAAAAAAAACAAAACAACATGAGTTGAAGAGCACAGTTGAAGATGTGGTCAGCTAGCTGCACTGAAACACATTTAACAGCAGCCCTGGCAAAAAAGGCAGACAGATTATACTAAATCCTCCAAACTGAAATAAAATTATCAGTTAACAGTTGTACTTTGGCCTGGGCATACTTTGCCCTGAGAAGGGAATTACTGTGTCCTAGTATAGATGCTGGCATTATGCTCCCATGTGGGGCCATGTATTGCTATGAAAAAGCAGCTCTAAAGACCTTGTTTTTTTCCCTTAAAACATTAGAAGGTCTGTGCCTGCTGGAGATGGTATTCGAAAGAGAAATGCTTACAGGTGCTGCCTTGGACCTGTTTCACCAAAAGAAAGGTCTGAATCTGATTTGCTTTTTCATTAGTGCTCAGAAAAATTTAGAATTTTGTGTTTTCTTATAAATATCACTTCTTTACTTCAAACCTTTTCCTTCAGTATCCGAGTTCTTGGGCTTGATTTGAGTAACAAGCCTAGGAAAAAAAAACCCTTTGTTTTCTGGATTCTGTATTTAGTTCCTGATTGCTTGATATTTTAAGCATATAAATATTTATGTTACTGTAATATATCAGTGGCACTGGAGTGTTCCAACTTCATTAACCAGTAAAATACTGAGGCAGTATCCTGCTTCTTGTTTGACTGTACCAAAGCTTTAAGGTACATTAGTGACTGCGATCTTTACCTTTTAAAATCACCAGTAATACCCTGGTTGTGCAAATATGCAAGTAAGGAATTTAGTGCTGGACAAAATAACAGCATAATACTGGCAGCCCCAAGTGAACAGCTACAGAAGTCAAGAGGTGCAGACAGCCTCAAAATCATGACACCAAAAATTGTTGCTGTGGAAACCGAGTTTCCCAGGACACATCTGCAGATCTTAAAATATTTCATCTTAGCTCGTAGGTAGAAGTTTGCAGCTGCTCTCTACTTAGAGTATAAGAACTTGCTAACAGCTTTTCAGCCATCTATGGGTCAGAAATTGCTTTCCTCTGAGAGTCCAGAAGTATTTTCCCAAAAAATGTTGGGCTTTGCTACCTTCTTCAAGACATTGCTGCTGAATAGAAGCATCAGTTTTGAACAGAATTCTGACATGCAGCAAGGAAATGCTGACTTTCTACTTCCAAAATAAACCCTGATGTCTACGACAATTTCTTTTAACACTGCAAGTCATCAGTTGTGACATGTTCCTAAAGCTCCATAATTTTCATTTGCATCAGATGGATATTATACTCCATTAAACCATTTGGATTAATTTAGCTCTTAATTTGTCAACTAGATGCATTTTTATTCTCTCTAAAATGGAAAACTTAGGAAATGACAGAGGCAGCAGCAGACCAGATGCAGTGATTTCTTTTCTTGGAAAGGATTTGACAGTCAATATTTTCTCCCTTTAATTTCAATGCCTCAATTCGGCTGGGTTTTTTGGTTTGGTTTAGTTTGGTTTGGTTTTTTTTCCCCTCTTCAATATATCACAATTCCTATAGAAATAAAAACTGCATTCAAAGTTTTATTCAAGCCTATAAGGGATGGTAATATCTGGTCTTGGAATACATGATTATTCATTAGTCTGCAAGCATTAGCTGATATTTATGTGATGTGTTAGAGCAAAAACATAATAAATAGTATATGAGGAAAAATACCCTGAGGTGAAATCTTGGCTTCATTGAAAATCAATGGCAAACTCCTATTTCCCATCAGTGGGACAAAGATATTTCTGTCCATGCGAGAAGTGAAAGAGAATTTAATTTCTCCACTTGTGAGAACTTGTATTATGTGATTATTTTATTTGGGTTTAATTCTCAGTTATTTCTTCAGGCAAAGCTCCAATTGAAATCTCTTGTCTCTTGTAATCAGTGGGAATTTTTCCTAAGGAGAACATTTTGCCAGTGCTGTGCGATTTGTTCTTTTTCAGTGTTTATCTTTTGTCCATTTTATTATTTATCTTATGGAAGAATAAGGGAAATAGGCAGCTTTTGGAAACGAGTAAAGCAAAAAAGAAAAACAGACCACGAAAAAGAAGCAACGATTAAACGGGGTGGATCAAGGTTAAATTTATATTGTGAATATGGATGTAGGGCTGCCTGACTTGCATTAAGGTTCTCTCACTTCGCTTTTATTTTTTTTAGAGTCTGATAAGATAGTATAGCAAAAGGGTTGAAGGAGTTGGCTTCTAGAGCGTGTGTGTAGCTCAGGACCCTGTGCTATGGAACTTTCTGGAAGGCATCTACTCTTGCTTTGAATACTTAACACGTAAAGAGTCTATTCCTTAGTACCTATTGGAGTAATGGAATTGCCCTTGTCATTACCGTATCTACTTTCTAGTATTATTTTGCTTTTACCTGCTAGAGGAAAAATCCACCCACTTAGGTTTTTTAATATAAAAGTACTTGTAGACTAAAAGCAAGGTGTATTTTACATACAAATTGAGCTAAGGTTTGTAACTACAAACAGGTTTTAAAAATCCAAGTTACTCTTATACAACTACTTTTAAATTCTGAGCACTCTATTGATGCATTTTATATTATTTCCATCAGAAAAAGTTGCTGTATTTCAGTAATAGCCTCATTATGATTTGGGTAATTGAGCTGGTTTGGGCCAAATTCAGGGAAACGTCCAAAAGGAACGTCGCCTCAAAGGAAGGCAGGTTATAGCCGCTCCTCCCCCACCAGGTTAGGGAAAGAAATATTCCTCGGAGGAATGTGAAAGAGAGAATAAAAACTATTTATTTAACAAACACACAGGAAAAGAATAATAATGCTAAATAATGAAATCTCTCGCTGTGGAGAGAAAACCTGAAAGATTTGAGAGGCCTTCTGTGGGTGTGGTCTCTCTCCTCCTCGGAGCTGGGTCAGCGTGGGGGGCCCCCTTTCCAGGCTGGTGGAAGGTCCCTCGGTGAGGTTCTGATGTTCTGAACCAGTCCAGAAGAGAAGAAAAAAAGAACCCAAAGTCCCAGAAAAAACAAGGTTTAACTCTCCGTCTCTCCCTGAAGAAACGGAGCCGAAAAGCTGGCTGAAAAGCAGGAAGGGTGCTTCCTCCACACTTCTCCCCACACCAGAGAGACGCAGAGGAGTGGTGACCTTGGAGCACAGACTGCTTTGAAAAAGTTCATCTGGCCTTTTTTTTTCTTTCTCTTCCCTCTCTTGGGCTCAGTTTAAAGGCACAGAAAGGCACAGGAATCATATCCGGGCATAGAGCGATGATGGGGGATACACATCATAAAGTCACCCCAAGACAGTAATAAACCCCATTCATTGAAGATTCATGCATTTTAAGGCCTCTGATAACTTTATCTACATCATCACAAAGAAAGCTATAGTTGTGTTATTGAAAAATTGCTTAGAAACTCAACAAAATATGCTTGCTAATGTTGTGTTGCAGGCTCGATACTAGTGAAAGCCACAGAGAAAAATTGCAATAGAATTTACCCCCATATAATTATTACATTGAAATGTGTCTTTTTTCCTTCATCTCAGAAAGGAGTTCATATCTGTGCTCTTAATTTAATAAATATAACAAAATTGCATGTCTAACAAAATACTCAGAAGTTTCCAAGTCATTTAGCAATGTAGATCCTCTAAAAATTATATGTTTCCATGTCTTTTGTATTTTTGTCCTATAGTGCATCTTTTGGTCATCTTTGCGGCCCACATGAGAGGAATAAATCATATCAACTTTGAACTGCAAGGATTTTAGAGCTGCTGCAAGATACGGGTGGGAAGTTTTTAGCTTTGGACTTCCTAAATGTTTCAGCCATTTAAAGGTTTCAATACTGTACTTTTTAAAGATAAATTTTAAGGTAAAGTCTGATGGGCGTCACTTCTCCTCCCACGTAAAAATTAAAAATACTCTTCTTAATTTTAAAAAACAAATCCACCCCTTTTTTAAAAGCTTAAAGCAGGCAAGATGCCGAAGAAAGGGAGGGTGGAGAGAAAAATACTTTTAGTTCTATGTTGCATAGTAGTTTCTTCCACTATTTATTTGATTCTGGTGTGGAGAGCTGCATCTGGAGTGGTGCCATGTGTCCTGAGGGTTAGCTGCAGGTACTAAAAGAAATGGTAAAAGCTATTTCACTCTTCACACACTCTAAGAAATAACAGGGGGGAAAAGCAGCCTCCAAAAGTGAAGGGAAAGAAAAAAGTTCCCTGTAGTCTCCATATATTTTTCAGCACAAAATTATATAACTCTTCATTTTTTTTTTTTCAGCTTTTGTTTTTATGAAAGAAATTTAAGAAGACTCTCAAAAAGAATCTTTGCCTGAAAAACACCCAAATATCCTATTATTTACTCTAAAGTGAAGGCAGTTTAAAACAAAATTTATAACTAAGATGTGGCAATACTCCTGCATACATGTTAGTAGAAAGACAAAAACACTATAAATAAAATTAAAATGTGGTATGCATAAAGCTGTATGATACAACATATACAACTAAAAAAAACCATTCTCATACAATAAAGATCCAGGTTCTCAGTGCTAATCTACTTCCCATGAATGACCTTGGGTTATGTGGTCATTTTCTGTGAAGCTTTTTTCGCTGTTGATGGTAAGACTCCAATACTTGTTCATGGTACCTCCAATACCAACTCTGACACCTGCCAGCTACAGCCATTATTAACTGCCCTTAAAATGAAATGTAAAAAATAGGACAGTAAATATCATCTCGAGAGAGCTGTAGAAAACAAACTATCTATGAATGCTGAGTTTCCATATATAATGTGTATTTTCTTTGTGTGAATAAAAGATACACAATAGTTTTTATGGGGTATGTTGAACAAAAGCCCAAATAATTATCTGTGACAGTAAATATAGGACAATATTATTGCATTTTATATACCAACAATATGTTTTCTATTGATAAGATCAGTACTACTCTGAAACAGTTGTGAAATTAGGAAATTTGCCTCTCATCACAAGTGCTTTAAAGCTAATTTTGCTACTGGAGGCACAGTACTGATTAAAAGCTTTGGATTTTGGCTACTATACACTAACACATCAATGGAAAATATTTACAAATCTTTTTTTTCAATAGAATGGCTGAACTCCATGCCAAAAATGGCTAATGAAGGGAAAAGGGAATAGAACAAGCTAAATAAATGGTATGGCTGGTGTTTGATTAAAAAAACACTGTGTATTTAGTGATTCAGATTCATGTCCTTAAAGTCAGATTTGCTTATAACTTTAATATTACGTAAATGACACAAAATACTTTAAGAAATTACAATTATTTGCCTGTTTGAAAAATTTATTGTATTACTGAATTATTTCTGGTTTTTACAGATTTTTATACACCTATTCAACTACAAATTTCCTTGTAAAAACCAACATTTCATATGAATTAAACCAAGTGTTTCCAGTTCCTACAGGTTTTCTATTTCCATTCTTTACTTGACATGAGATGGCTTCAAGAAATCATTCTTATTCTTATTTTTTTCTTCCTATAGTAAAACACTAAAAAAGGAAAAGGAGACATTCTTCATCTGATTCACTGTGAAAATGAGGGGCAAATCGTAACATGACAATAAAGAAGTGGGGAATCCGGGCGCAAGCCGGACCGTTTGCGGAGTGTCGGGCTGTTGTATAGGAAAGAAGAACAGCAGAGGAATCAGATGTCCAGGTATGATTTCTAAGGCTTGTGAGGCAGGTGGAGGAAAAAATTAATCTGCAGTTAAATTAGCTTTGAAAATATACCAGTGTTTCAGTTTAGAAGGGCAACACTTCAGTAGTTTTAGCAAGCCAGGCTGTACCTTAAACCATGATATCTAAGAAACTTAATCAAGTTGAAGAAACAGGCCAAGTACAAAGTCCAGAGTACCACTTTTTTCATTAAGTTTCCCACACATTTTAATTCCTTAACTAGTTCACAGATGTCTGTTTCAGTATGGTACAAAAGTTTGCTAAAAATGTCTTTTACAAAGCTGAATTTAATAAGGACTGAAGTGCATTTTGTAGACCAAGTGTTTGACCTTTGCTTGAATTTAGAGCTGTGTTAACTAAATTTTTAAGCAATAGTTTAAAATTTTAAAAAACCCTATATCTAAAAGAATATTCTTTCTTTTGTCCAGGTTGAAAAAGCCAGCTGATTTTTATTCTACTGGGAACGCTCAAGACTTGATAAGAATTTTCATATCTCAGAGTCAGTCCAGTGGGAATAGTTTTGACATTTCTTTAGAAAAATTCCAAGCCCTGCTCCTCACCCTCACTCACTCATAAGTGACCAGTAAAATGCATAAGCCATTTCTGGTGCCTCAGATATTGTTCACAGGATCAAAAGGCCACTTCAGGCTGTGAAATTCTGGAGATTGAAATGTTGTTGTGTATTTCAGGACACAAGGTTACGCTTCACTAAAACTTCACCCTGGAAGTAAATATTCAGAACCTAAAAGAAAAACAAGTGTATATTGAGAAAACTCTCCTAGGTTTCTAAATCACTACTATTAGTATTAGTATAGTATAGTATATCACTAATATTAGTATTTTTAATTCCCGCAAAAATGATTCCTCAGGTGTTCCTGTTTTCACTTCCCTGTTTTAGCATGACCATATTCATTCAATAAGCAGGTTGCACTGTAAAACTAAAGTGCAACTAAACTGTTATGTTTTTTCTCTCACTTTTAAAATACATCTCTCACGTACTTTCAATGTCTGCACTCATTCAGCGCAAGAGAGGACTCACTGATGAAACTGAGGGCAGAGATTGGCCTTGGGTATTGATTTCACAGAGGTGTCTCTGCTGCCCTTAGCATTTGCATTTGGATCAAAATTATGCCATATCCTTTCACTGGGACATATTTCACAGTTGTTTTTCTTCCTGTCAGTCAGTTCTCAACGCCTAATCACCAGGGTATTTAAACAAGGAGTGTTATTAGTAATGTTGTGGAAGAGCACCACAATAAAACCTTTCAGAAACAAACTTTAAATAAAATAATCCTTTATTGTCAAGAAAGCACTTCTAAATGCAGGTATAATTACCTTGCACAAGGTAATTATATCACATTACAAGTATCTCGTGTCAAGCTACAAAATCTGAAAAATTCAGGGTAGCCCAGGGCTGAAAATTTAAATTAAAATTTGAGTTTCCTAAACCCCAACTATTCCTCTCCCACACACATGCCCTCACACTCCCCTGCTCACACACTCATGCACACTCACATATACATTTGCACAACTTCACAATTGAAGAGCAAATGTTCTTGGGCACTGTACTTTACCTGAAACGCAGATGGGATAGTAAAGCCATTTACATTTTTTAATTATTGAAGAATGGTGATAAACCCGCTGATGTTCTTTACTTTGTGGCCTCAGACGTTGAGTTATTTTGTTAATGTTGTTGTTTTGCTTTTTCTTTATTTTTAATTTCTGAAGTTTGAGTTGTTCTTTGGGTTGCAAAAGCAGAGAATTCAAAACAGAATTCAGCCTCTCTCCCATAATCAGGGCATGGCCCCCATGTCATTAGTACCAGATCTGTGTGACAGAGAATCTCCTATTACCAAACAGCTGATTGGAATCAGACAAAGATGTGTAAGTCCATTTTATTAATTAACCCTAATAATTCAGAATGCATTTCAGAGTTTATGCTATATTTCTGCAATTGTTAGGTTTCCTTGGTGTGTTTTCTAGTTCCACACTTCCTGCAGGAGACCAGGAAAGTGTTGGTGGGGTTTTCTGTTTTGTTTTAGAAGGATAACATCAAATTACCACTGACATCTTTGAACTGCAAGATGATTGTAAAGGAAGGAAATGCTCTGCCAGGTCTTTAGAGAAAGAGCCTTAGAGCCAGATCTGTGGTCAAACTGTAGTCTAACACTTCTGTGTCCATGAAACAAGAGATACAAATAAGGTAATTCCCGGTTTCAAGTCCATACTTTCGATTTGTTACCACAAATAGGGTTTTGAATCTTATCAGAGGACATCATTGTGTCAGGTACTGAACAAACAATGAAAAAAGAAAAAAAGATGGTGGTGTCTTTTAAGGTAGCACATTATATAGTTTTCTTCATTCTAAAGACATCACCTAACTATGATTTGCTTCCTGCTCCATGAAGTGACTCATGGCTTTTAAATAATTCTTTCATTCACCTGACTGTTCTCTCTGTGGGCCTCCTAATCAGCAAGATCCTGACCATCTTTTGTTATCTTTTTCTACAGATGATGTCCTTATTCTTCCTTTTCTTTGCTCCTGTGTCATCCCTCCTGGATTACCATTTCAGAAAGTTCCAATCTAGATAAATTTTTGAAGCAATTAATGTACCAAGTAATTTAAATACTTACACACTTGAATAGTTGAAATATGAAAGCAATTAAAAGTGATTACTTCTTTTCTGATATCCCTTACCATAGAAACCTACCCAGACAGTTTTGATAAATCTGTTTCATGGCACTAGTGTCAGAGTGACACAGAAACAAATCAGACTGTTGTTAATAGTAAAATCTTAATTTCTCTGAATTGAAAATAATAGGCTCTTTCATCAAACTACAGCAAAAAATGAAAAATACATGCCTTTGTGTATCAGCAGAGATATCACATCACTTACCCACAGAAGGTGAACACAATCTGGTTATAAATGCCACAGTGTAACACCAAGCCTCTGGGAAATATACAGGTAAGGTTGAGAGGATTAGAATTCAATGTGCAGAAATATTAGGAAATCAGGTTTTCTGCCCAGTAAATGCAATAATTTCTGAAACTTGGATTTTCTTTCCTTCACAAATATATAGGATTGCTCTTCTCTTTCTTTCTTGATTAAATCTTTGCTGTAACTCAAACACTTGTTAAGTACTCATTCAACTTGTGGCTGGATAGATCTTTGAGCAGGATCATGCAAAAGCCTTCTTTTCAGAACTTTTAGAACAGCAGAGGAGGGTACCACTTCAGGCTATTCTAACTGTTCCCACAGTAAACTGAAAATATTATCAGGTAGAATAAGGGTCAAAAAGTAAAAGAAAAAGGATAAATTAACGTTTTAGCTGCAAAATTGATATTAAAACTTCCTGTTCATTTAAAGAGAAGTAAATATAGGGGGAAAATTTTAAAAAGAACCATAAAAAACAAGACTTAATATTCATTCAAAGGCTTTCTCCCATGTCAGGTACATGGGCTGTGTGAATCTTCACAGCTTCAGTTGGATTAACAGAGTGGTTCTTGTTTACCCCAAACAAAAAACTCTGGTCCAAGAAGCCAAGTGAATATAATTATTCCTTGAAGAATTAAGCATTTTACAAAGCCGTGGAAACCTCTGACTTAATGATGTATGGCAGAGGAGTCCATGCTTGGTATGACGGGTCTCAGAAGGGGAGGCACAGGTTGCAGCACAAAGCGGTACCAGGCACGGGGTGGTTGGGAGCCAGGGCTGGAACTGGAGGACACACGGCTGTAAATGGCCGTCCCATAAGGAATGACCAGAGAAGCAAATACCCAGCTGGAGCTGGGAAAAGCTAGCTTTAGGGAACAAAGAGAACAAAAATAAAGTGCTTAACATAAGTAAAAACACTCCATATTGGATGGATTGGATGTAATGTAAGATTGGATGTTACAAGGAGTCGCAGATCACAGAAGATCATGGTGATACCAAGCACAAAAAAAAAGAAGAAAAAAAAACCCAAAAAATCTTCTTCCTCACTCTGGGATACGAGAGCATTAACTTCAACATCATATTCCTCCCAGGGGAAGACTCCAGGTGCTGCCATCTCACCATACCCTTCCACAGACTGAATCCAGCACTCTGGGACCCAGGGGGACAGTGTAAGTGTTAAACGGGCAGGTGCTAAGAAGTTTTTGTACAGTACTTTTAAGTACATTACTGTGGTATTTTATTTCTTATCTCTTTTTATGTGTAATATTAAGTACACAGAAAATGTGAAGTAATTCTGTGGTTAGATTGTCAAGATAGCAATAATATTCACAGAAAATCCTCAGCTTTGTGTTTCAGATGTCTCATTTTGTTCTAGAACAAGGCTTTCAGCATAAGACATGGTATGTTATCAGTTTCCCAGACACAAATTAATGAAAATAATCTCACTGAACACAAATTTCCACATCTTCATTGTTTTCAGGTCACAATAATGTACCGTTTCAGAAGACAGTTTTATCAAAACAATGTATAGATTAATTAAACATGAGTTATTTGGTTCACTACAGAGATGATTCCAGAAAATGGAAAACAATTCAAAAAATAATAAACAGGATATCCACAGACTGTATTCTAGTAAGAAGAATTGTATAAAATCATTAATAAACTTAGTAAAAAATAATAAAACTTTAAAAAAAAAGAAATTAGATGGAAAAAATTATTTTCCACTACATTTTTCTCTATATCTCCCTGGTGTAGAGCTAAATGCAGGTAAAGGAGAAGCATGTGTAAACTCATGTTTTTCTGAAAAAAAATTGTCATTCATTGCATTTTCATCATTTTAGCATGTTCAATAATCATCTTATTGGTCAACAAGGTTTTACTGAGGTTTTTGTGTGTTTTTTTCCTTCAGAGAAATCTTTCCAGACTACTCCTTGATGTTTAGAAAACAGATGGTACTTAATAAGTAGACTCTAATTGCAATCAAGAGTGAATGATGAACAAATTTAAAATTAGATTAAATTTGCAGAAGTACCCTGATATCTTGTTTCGCAAAAGATTATATTTCTTTTTTAAATCCTAACACTAATCAATGATGATTGGATGTGTATGCTTTTAAGGTTTACATTACTCTTGAATTCTCCTCAGCTGAAAACAGCATATTGAGGAATAACAATTGAGAAAGAAGGTTAATCTAAAAATTGTGAATCTCCTTTAAGTGCAGGTTTCATGTGGCTATAAAATTGCATATGGAATTTAAAGGCATTGTCCTGAATTACTGCCATGATAGTAGCAGTTGATACAGGCTCATCTCTTCCCAGTCTAATAAAAGAGAGAACAGAGAATCTGAGTTAACACATTCAATCTAAAAAGGAGCTGCTGACAAAATTAATAGGGATGATGTCCAAGCTAGTTGTGACACAGAATCAAATTTACTGTTTGTAGGAAAACTTTGTAGGTCTTTTTTTTTTTTTTTTTTTGCCAGGAACAATGGGTTGCTCAGTTTCCAGAAAATGTCACAAAAAATGTCAATTGAACTAGAGAATCCTCTGCTCTGTTACCCAGGCTGTCTTCTGACCAGAGCTGTTTCATTTCATTATTTCTAAATCATCTATGATGGATGTTCATACCCAGTCTGTGTAACCTCTGAATATTTATAGCAGTGGCAATTCTGTGATTTCCTGCTAGAATCTAATTATTTGACTGTCTATTTTGAAAGTTTATTGGCTGTCTCATTCTGCTAAATTGAATCCCGTTTTTTCAGCTGCACTTTTTTTTATTATTATTCTTAACCCCATTCAAAGCAGCACAGGAAAATGATCTGTAACTGTAAAGATCAGCAAAGGGAAAGAGAAGATTGAGCAAGTACTTCTTGTTTCTTATTCTATATAAAAGTGGGGTTGGAGCCCAGGAAAATTTTTAAGAAATTTAATAGAAATAAAGTGGGACAGGAAATGTAGGCAAAGCATACTTGAAATCTTGGTGAACAGATTTCACAGGTAGGATTACACATTAAAAACACGGATCAAATGAAATCTGAGCGAATGTGAATGGAGACCTTCAGACCAATAAAGTGGATGTTTTGGTATCCCTTTTTGATGAAACATCTTGCTATATAAGTCCTAAAATCACTGTAAGAAAAGAATTCTATTATCAAACAGAAGAATGTCTTAGAATTACATGTCTGAGGAATTATTCCCGTTTTAAAGACTGGGATGAAGAGCTGAGTGGGAGCACACATTAATTAAGCTGCCTTGCATGGAAATTCACTGCTGCTGAAGTTCCTTGCTGGGGAACCTTGATCACCTCCTGCCCCGCCTCCCCTCAGGGTCTTAGGGTTTAAATTTAGATTTAGCCTGTTTTACTCTACCCCTGAGAAGGGGCAGCACTACCAAGGTTTCTGGTGAGCTGACCTGAAAAGCAATGCAAAGTACCAAACCTCCAGGTACCAGCATCACTACTAGATGTCAAATGGTAAGTTTAGATTTTAATTAATTTTTCACAAAGGAAATAGTAGAATTAAATGTATGAGCAGGTTAACTAAATACAGCAGAAATGAGGAGGAATACCTCTGAGATAAAGTTTGTCCTGCTCTGTATTCTGACTCCAGAGATAAGGAAGGAAGCTTCTTTATGAGTATTTTAGACATGAGAAATACTAGACAGTAATAAAGTAGAAGTAATAATGAAATTGGGCTATTCACTAGTATTTACTGTTGTTATGAAGAGAATAATTACTTCTGAAAATCCTCATGTCATAAAACATCTTCAGTTTTAAAGTTTATATTTGTTTTGTGAAATTTTCATCCATATTTTTAAAATCCATATCTTAAAAAGAAATTTCATTTAGAAACATATAAAAAGATGCCAGCTACTTTAAAGTAAGGAGCTAGGGATTCAGCCACCTGTTTTGATATTTAGAGGCTGCTTTATTTTGCCACTGAAGATACCAGAGTGACTTTGAAGGCAGCTGGCACTGAGGCTGGGATGAAGACAGAGAAATAAGTTTTTCCCGTGGTACCCATTGGCCATTGCTTCTCTCTGATTTGAGGTCAGGTAGGGACTTTTCTGCAGTCAAAGTACCTGTCAAGAAGATCTACACTTCACGCAGCATGAGGGAAGGGCTGGCCAGCATAGTGATGTAAATCTATTGTACAGCACCTTTCATGTGGCTATGAAATAGAAATCCTCCTTTGTTCTGGTCGTGACATTTCCAAGAGTTTTGCAACACTTTTGGGAGGGACAGGATTTATGAGCTCTAATAACTTCCAGAATTGTTTGGAAATGTGTATACTAAAGGTGGGAGAGGGTTACTCTTCTTAAAAGGCACGACTATTCAGGGCACTTGTAGAAAGTCCATCCCCAGCCTTCTTGTTGGCCTCCTTCAGCTACTGGAAGGTGGTCTAAGATCTCCCTAGAGCCTCCTGTTCTCCAGGATGAGCAACCACAACTCTGTCAGTCTGTCTTCATAGGATTAACAATTTACTTTAAATTGTTAATAGAAAATTCCAATCCAGACTGAGAACTTTGTGGATAGAACTACAGAAAATAGTATGGCACTAGAACAAAGGAACAGGGAGGTACATTGACAGTCACATGTGGGAGATCCTGGCAGTTTAGACGAACAAAAATTGGCATGAAGCCAGCACTTCAATCAACAAATGCAGAAATACTTGCTTTTGATAAGAAATATAGTGGGATTTAATTATAGCTCTTGGTGCTTTAGTTTCTGCCCTGATACATGGCAGAAGCAAATGTGAGAACAGGAGGCATTCCCAGAGAAGGTGATTCCCAGTCCAAGCTGTACAGGCACAGCAGTTCTTCAAACTGTTACAGATAGGATTTTCCTAACTGATTCCAGCTCTGTTAGGATTCTCAATATGAATGAAGTAAACTTGCTCTTTAACAGGAAATAAACGTGCACACCTGAAGAACTCTCCCCTTTGAGTCAGCTGTTGATAAGAATCAGCTTTGGAAAAGCTTGCACTAAAACATCTTTAAAAAAATTCTAAGCATGAAAAACAAAATTCTGTATTGGGTTGAAACTCATTTTCAGAGTATTAAGAAACATTGCAGAAGGAATTTTCAGTAAACTACATACTGCAATAACAAATATGCATCCTGCTGAGAAAATCTTGTAAAAAGTTCCTTTACATGGATCTATTTATTATTTATTCCTTTGGAACCTACTCTTGTAGAGAAGGTCACTAACATCTGGCTGTATTAATGTCTGCATCTCAACTACCGTTAGTGATGCTGATGATGCACAACCCCATCTCTCTTTGATTTTCCTGAAAAACTATATTTAGAATTAAGGCCTCAGTTTCCATTGCAGTTGTAACAGAATAATGATCAGAATGCAAGGAAAGAGCAATATAAAAAACATTGAAACCAGTAGTTTCTCATGTTTGAGCTGCTCATAAAAACATTATGCTTGATTCTGCAGCCTCCAGATTTTGGTTCCACGGGTATTTAAATGGAGTCTTATGCTGAGGTTTCTGCACATCTCCAGCAAGGAGACGGCAATGGAAGTTTTTCTGGGCATTCTCAATTACCAGTTTTTGGCTAAAGATTTATATCTGTGCTACTAAAGATGACTATGCAGGGCTGTCTTGAGACCAAACTCAATCCCCTCTTACTGGAGCCTTTGTTGCCAACTGGCCTAGTTCCTACTTGGGGAATTCCATCCTCATCTAGGGGTTTGGAGTCTTATTCTTGTGACTTCTTCCAGACGTTCAAAGGTTTTGTTTGGTTTTATATGAGTCTTGGGGGTAAGGGACTTCAGTTAATCATTGTTCAGAAAGGTTGTGTAAGAAACCCTGTAAGACTGATTGTGTAAAGCATGCGTGCTTTGTGTGTCTAAAATTTTCACAGTATAAACATACTGCCAAACAAGGACAAAACTCAGCGTTGGTATTTCATAAATATTTTATACCTTTGGCATCAGGAAATGAGAATAACAACCTATGCAAATGAAGCAAACACATGCAAAGTTAGTTGGTTTAGAAGTTCACTGTTATCTTTATGTGCAGATGCAGAGTCTGATTAGGCTGCAGGGAGAGGTGCTCAGACCCATTTAGCATTTTCTGGTTCAGAATTACATCTTAAAAGTAGATATCTTGTGAGGGGAAAAGGAGGAGCTGGCACTGATCTTTTCTCTGGGGTGACAAGAGACAGGACCCAAGGGAATGACCTGAAATTGTGTCAGGGGAGGTTTAGTTTGGATATTGGAAAAAGTGCTTCACCCAGAGGATGGTCCAGAACTGGAACAGGCTCCCCATGGCAGTGGTCAGAGCACCTGACAGGTCTCGAGGAGTGTATGGACAATGCTCTCAGGGACATGGTGGGATTCTTGGGGTGTCCTGTGCAGGGTCAGGAGTTGGACTAGATCCTTGTGGGTCTCTTCCAACTCAGTATATTCTGTGATTCTGAGCATATATGCTTATATGCAACTGTAAATCCCCATTCAGCACATATTAGCTTACCTGAGTCATGGCCTGTTGCACTGTGTATTTTACTGGATGAAT
Source organism: Falcunculus frontatus (assembly GCA_013398115.1). Lineage (NCBI taxonomy): Eukaryota > Metazoa > Chordata > Aves > Passeriformes > Falcunculus > Falcunculus frontatus. Next base: position 1,417,292 of record VZRV01009350.1, read on the forward strand.
TTCTATTGGCCAGGGATTACTCGTGTTAAATAGCTCTGCAGTGTGAATCAGAGTCCTAGAACCTCTATGAGGCAGCAGAAAATTTTAAAGTATAGGATAATAAAATAAGTCTGTTTGCTGGGATATCTCTCTATTATTTTATTCAGACATAATTCCAGTCTACTTCTGCAGAATATTCCCAAAAGCATGGAGTTGAAGTTGGAGTCAATTCTTGAAAGCTTATTCTTCCCACCCGAAATAGTAACAAACTAGCCATAACAAAGCAATCTTCAACTGTAGTTAAATTACATAGAGAAAAAAAGGTAACTTTTCAACATTTTTTTTCTTATTACAAGGTAAAGCTAGGTTGACTGAAGTGTATTTTCTTTTTTATTTTACTGTGCAGTAACAGCAACTAATCGTATATTTCTATGTACAAGTGCATAACTTCTCCCCCAAAACTTACAAGCAAATTTTCTAAAACTGTTCACTTCTACGTAATTCAGGGATGATTTCCTCTACTGCCAAAGTTACTGACTGAAACTTCAGATTCAGCGCTACACAGGAGACTTAGCCTGAGATCGTGACAATCCATTTCAGCCTAAGACTCCCCAGCTTGTCTGGCACTGATATGCCATCTGTGTGTGCCTCAGCATCTTTGAGCTGCCTGACACCGTAACACCAGCTCAGAAACTAGCACTGCACACATTTAGGGTATTATACTGTAAAGACTTTAGCTGCTGGTGGATTTCTGTAAAATGCTGATAGAGTCAGCATTGATACCGCCTCATACTGACAGAAAGGGCTGAGATGGCACATTTAAATCCAAAGATACAACTCAGCTGGAGTCTAGGAGCTTTCTTTTTATTGAACCACAGTTTTATGTTTCATTCCACTCTTTCCTTTTCTTTTTCAAGACTATGAGAGTTGGTTGGTTTGTCCTCAGAACCCACCTCTTGCTCCTTGGTATTCTAGACTTGATTGAATTTTGAGTTACTGGTACAACTTCCTTATAAGAAAGTACAATTGTAAATCATATACCAGAGCATCTAATTGGAAAATTTTGAGGAGTGTTAAAGCCAGCCAAGTATTTCAGCTCTACTGAGTCACAGCAAGATTCATTTTCCTAGATCTATTACTAAATGAGTATAATGGTTTCTTGTGCTGTTCAAGCTCAGTCACTTGACAGGCTTAATAGTCTGCTGAAAGCAGCCGGGTGTCATTCCAAGTCCCTGCCCATCAGATAAATATATATGTCCATGTAAGCCCTCTTCCAAAGACTGAATAATAATATAGAAACACGAAGAAGGAATGTTGGATATTGGGTCACCTAATACCTTTCTGTAACAGAATATTTCATTCCAGTTGAGAAAGCAATTTATATTCAGAAATCATGTTTGGGTGTTATTTGGTATGTTTTCAAGATGATTTAGGTGTATCCTTTCCATGAGAGTTGGAAGCTCTGTATTCATGGCAACAGTAGTTGTAGATTGCCTTGGTCTGCAGATTTCTTTACTTATTTTCCCTTCTGCTCGCTATCATTTCACATCTCTTTTACTCAGTCCTCTTAGATAAGCTATCAGCAGGTAGCAGGGCCATGTAGGAAGCACAACCTGCTTACAAATTACATCTCATCCCGTGTAGATGCATTCTTTTGATACCACATAGTACACAGAATAAGACCTTTCTATTTACCTCAGGGACCAGCAGCTTCTGCTGAGAGAACAAGTGTAAAGAAATGAAAGGATTCAAATACTTTGTAGGAAGGCCTCACACACAGTTTGAAGCCAGGAAATCTTTGATGTTTCAGGCATGGCAAATCTCTCCGGTCATCTCAGCACTCTCGCAGTGCACATCTAATCTTGGGTGATGTGACTTGGGCTAAATGAATTCTCTCACTTCAAAATTGCTAACCCAGATCCTGAGCAGGCAGTGGTGAGGGCATGGGGCCTGTCTTGCAGGGTGAAGGCTGTAAAGGAGGAAGGATCCCATCCGAACCCTCCTGGTATATACTGCTGAGGGATGTGGGAACAAGGTCCAGGACCACCAGGGTGTTGCAGGATGGGATGGAGTCAATGCTGTGTTGCTGCCACAGAGCTGGTGGCAGCCCCAAGAAGTCCTCTCCCTGCCTGCCCATCCCCTGCAGATGCCCTTTCAAGAGCTTCTGAAGCCTGGAACCTTTTTGCTACAGGGTTCCCATGGCATTCTGGAGCTAAACTGCTGCCAAAAAGGAGACAGGGAGGCTGAAGCAAACTCAAAACAGCTCAGTTATTTTTGCCCAGGCAAGGGACTGAACCCAAACCCTTAAATTTTCCAAATAATTAGTCCATATCTGAGCTATTTTTTCCATATCATGGGGCTGCTGTCTGTCTCATATTGTCTCAGTGTGTGGTATCAGTCACTTCAGTTTTTTGCACCCATTTTCTTGGATAGTGTTTCAGTTTCCAAGCAAACCTTTTCTAAGCAGGTTTTTCCCTTGACACATTATATATCTATTTTCTGATAGAGACATCTGCCTCTTTTTTTGCATTCATGGGATGAACAAAGAATTGGAAATATTCATGAGGCTTCATTTCCTTGACAAGCATTTCTTCTCTTCAGATGAGTGGCTCACTGTCCTGTATCCAAAAGAAATCTCATTTCTCTGACAAAAACTAGGTTTTCAAATAAATCTGGAGTTTATAATGTAATCTACACCAATCAAGTAATTTTTTGTTGTCATGTGCAAGAGTTTTTTAATGAAAGGTTTGGGGATTCCACAAGGCATTATAATCCCTATGACATTGCTCTTTGCAAGCAGCAATGTTAAAGGAAGATAATACAGTCCAAACACATTTATTTTCTCAAAAGAGATGACTTATGATGGCAGAGTATCTTTTATTAGACTTCAAGAAAAAACAAAACAAATAAATTTGGAAGTGATGATTTTTTTCTATCGATGACTACAGATTTGGAGAAAATTTTCATATATAATCTGGGTCAATTTTTTTTCCTTCTCCAAAACTGCTGGGTTCACACACAGCGAAAACCTCTGTAAAATATTCCATATTCTCTAGATATTTTGAGCATGATTGTTTCTTCAGACTTCTGTAAAACTAGTGTAATGCCTTTGACTTCAGTGAAAAGACTATTGATTTATATGGGTTAGTGCACATTGGAAAAAATTTTGTAAGTAATATGTAAGTTTTTTAATTCCAGGGTGCATTCTGAAATTTCTTTTTTTTTTCAGAAAAATTTCCCTTTAAATTTGTCACTTTAAGAAATGGTGGAATTTGATGGGGTAGTTTACTAGTATTTATTATAATATTGTAATATTACTGACACCAGAATATTGTAATACATATTTTCCTTTTTTTTCCACAGACATTGAAATGTTTGTTTTATTTATATGTTTCCAGCAAGTGCATCACCCTATCATATCAATAAGGAAGCTTAGAACATATTGTGAAATGTCACATAGCTGTATAAATGTGGAACAAACCTACTGAGATGATGGAATCACCTGACATTAACAGAAATTTAAATGCTGATTTTCTCTAGATTTACAGCAGTGAAGCTGAGGTTGCTCTAATTTTAACAAATGTAATTTACATTAGTCAGGTGTGTGATATATTTTGATGAATCACACTAGATCAGCCAATTTGGTGACTGATCTAGTTATGCACACAATATTCAAGAACTCCACATGGACCTAACACAATTTTAAATTCCCTTTGTGGGCTGAGGCTACCATTGAAAAAGAATTTTTAAGAAAGTATTTGCATAAACTTCTGCTAGTTGTACACTTGAATACTCGTTCCATGATCCCAGCTGATAAAAAGCTATGGCACAAAGCTGAAGCGAATAAACCCAAGTATTTATGTGGGTTTATTAGCATATTAACTCCATCCACAAAACATCAGCCATGTCAAACACTAGGCAGAATGGATAGTTCATCTGTTTGAAGCATGGTAGACAGAGCCTGGATCCAGGAAAACTTCAATCCTTTTGATATATATTTTGAGCATTTAAAAAGAGCTGCATAGAGCCCCATTGCAACTTTACTTTTGGATTTTCAACATCGCATATTTCAGAATGTCACACAGCAAAGTGAGGGGTTTGTTTTTCTGTTTTGTTTTTTTTTTACAAGTGAAGCTGATTTTGTTGCGATTTAGAAGTACAAAAATCGAGGTAGTTACCTTATGCTCTTTCTCAGTGACCTATGAGTTGTGTGGAACCATGCTGATGAATTGCAAAGATATCTACTGAGAAAACTCAACAAACAAAGGTATATTTTTGGTGATCTTCTTACTGGCTAAAACATATCTGCACTCTGAAGGAGATACCAAAAGCCCTGGAAAATTCATGTTATGCTTTTGCAATGAGTTTTCCCTGACCTTTCTACTTTAGATATGGCTGATTGCTTGCATTGAATATGTAATGTTTTACCTTGATACCTCACCTATTATCTTTAGATTATTACAGAGCACTTCATAAAGCTGTAAATTAAATACTGATAGTGCACTAAATGTGTAAGTAAAGGTATCAGCATTTATGCATTCAGCTGTAGCTTATGCTCACCTATGCACTTTAGGATTCTTTTTATTAAGAGGACTGTTGGTGGGGATCCCTAAGTCCTGCCCTAACCTTTGAGAGGAGTGTTCCATACTGCCGCCCAAAACAGATCAGATTTTAGAGACAGACAGAGGCTATCTTAGCCCAAAACTACCCTTAAATGTAAATTATGACACACTGTATGTCTTTGGGACTGAGATGTACATCCAGCTGTCAATCAGACTGCATGGAAACATGAAATTTCGTTCCTACTGTTGACACAAATAGGAAAAAGAAAGAAAGAAGCTTGTACTTCCATTGTTTCAGTCTACATTAAAGTTGCAAGTGCATCCTCTCCCCACTCCTATCCATCTAAACAAGTGTTTAAACCTTTTGAAGAGACCAGGTCTAGAAATTAGAACTCTGACAGAGACTTTACTTGTATAGCTTGTACCACTCCACCCTTAAAGTAAAAAATAAACAAAACTAACAAAACCAAAATTTATTTCTGATCAGCTGAATCACTCTCTGGAATTTTTTTTCTCCATAGAGAAGAGAGTGAAACCAGAAAAAGTAGTTCCTAACTTAATGCTTTAACTTAATTGGGATAAATCAGTACTTGGGATAATGATTGACTAGATTGCTGCTTTACCCTGACCTACTTCCATTACCTTCTAATCTCGACAACAAACACTTCCTTTATAAGTTTATCCTGAGGGATAACAGTGGACATCCCCTTTTGACGTATGACTCAATTTAAAGCAGCCTCTGGAATCTCTAAGAGTTCCTGATGAATATTTTGTTTATAGCCACTGTGACCCAGCCTCATCCTCTCTTGCACCTCATATGACTGTGGAGCTGTAAAAGCCATTACAGTCTAGAGAGATCTGTAGTGGATGGTCTCTGTGGCTTGTTTGGTCATTCTTATCAACCTTTACCTCGTGACTCTTATCACATCAGATAAGCTTGGGGTCATTTTGAATCCCTCCTTCCTCATCTCCTGGACCTCCTTTGGCAGTCAACAGGATCCAGGTTCATCCCAGTCTAGCTTGGTCCCTGGTCTCTGCAATAGCAAGGTGAGCACATATTTCAGACTGTTATATGCCATGTACAACACACAGTTATACACTGACGGGCACACAAATACAACACACAGGGCACCACAGGAAGAGTGGCAGCACCAATTGTCTCCTCTCTGATGCATCGCGATGGGTTTGTACTAGTAAAAGTAAATACACACGTGCACATATGCGGAAGGTGGATCCCTCTAGCTGCAGGGCTCACACTGCCCTGTCTCTGTCTCTGGCCCCTGGGCTGCAGTCTGTCCCATTACTGGCACTCGGACATATAAATTTCTGCAGCCACAGCCCTACTGCAGTTGCTGATACAACCATCACTCCTCCTCTCACATCCCCCAGGACTCTCCTAGTCCCCATATCTGACTGCCTATGCTCTTGTCTCTGGAGATACACACGTGTATCAGAGCTCAGAGATGTCTCTTGGAGATTCATTAATCTCCTCAGCTCCCAGACCACTACACCTGCTTGTCAGCTCATCTGGTTTGTCTTTGCTACCCATCACACATTTGCTTGCACACCCACCCTGGCCCCAGTTACTGCAGCACAGACATGTAAAGCAAACAAAAAATCCAACACTAGCATGAAGATCTTTATATATGCAATATATAATATATATTTTCATTATGTCAAAATCGTCAAGAAAAAGTAATGAAAAGGACAATATCATGTGTGGTGCTATTTCTTCATACCTTTCAAAACTGAATTTTTCATTCTAGTGTCATACACAGGCTCATAAATGCACCTGAAGGTCTTTGAATGACAGATAATGTCACATATCAGCCACCGAATATTAACTAGGAGATTGTTCTTCAGGTAACATGGTCACCTCTTCATGTAAACAACTTTGATTTTATCCCCTTGTTATGACTACTGGCAGTTTTCCATTTATCTTTACATAAAAAAGTAAGTATTCCTTAAGTGTTTTTTTGAACGTGTATGACAGTTGAACAATGTGGGCTTTATATATATTTAATTTAGAAGCAATACTGCTCTCAAATAATGATGAAGTTGTCATCTGACTTGCTTTAGATTTCCCAGCTTTATTAAAAAAACATACCACATCAAAATTCTTCCTTCCTCTTCTCTACCCATCTCTCATTAGCAAAAAGTTGTACGTTTTCCCAAGACTCAATTCACAGTTGGACCTCCAAATGACGCTGTGGCAGTGGAAATTTTTGGGAGCTTTTATTCCATTCTTCTTTGTCTGGAGGGCTAAGACATGATAATTTGTGCTGTGTCTGATGTGGTACTTATTTTCCAGTGCACACATAAGCAACCAAGGAAGCAGAAAGTCTTAAAAAAATCAAATTAAAAATATCTTTCCTCTTACAAAATACGGTATGAACTCAGTCTTGTCTGACTGATTACACTCATATGTATGTTAGCCATATTCACATCCCATGGGTACAATGAGGGTGGTTTAGCTCACAGTTTTATAAATTTTAGCTAACGTGTGGTTCTGGGCTGAATTTGCTAAACATGGCCTAGTTAGGAGATTGATTTTTCAATCTAGCACTTACCACAGTAATTATTAAAGGCAGATAAAGTAATTGGAAAACACCTCATGAGACACTTTATGAAGACTCAGGGATCTGTTCTGCCCTATTTATTCTTATCCTTACAAGATACTGCATTCTTTAAGCTGTGTCTTCTATACACAGTTATGTGTTTTATGTTTATGAGATATACAACTGTATCTTACATATAGAGATTCACACAAAAGTTTAAAGAAACTATGAAATTAGATAATTTTATAGTAAATATAGAACAACTAATGATAATCTGATTTTATTTATTTCCCTACAATCCTCCTTGGTTAATCTTTTTTTCACTTGCACAAGGAAATTATTCAATTCCCCAGTAACTTTCAAGTGGAAATATACTTTGCAGAGTAAGATAGCATTTAATAAAAATTTAAGAAGTGCTCAGACCTTAAAGCAAGGAGTTTGAACCACCCCATAGCTGAGAGAGCCATGGACTTTTTGCTGTAGAGGATGCCTTCTGCTGGGCATCCAGCTGGGAGCAAATCACTTGCATTGGGTCCCATTCTTCCTTCTTTCCCTGCCAGGAAAAGAGCTATAGCTGTAGTTTGACCTCTCGTTTGGACTGTACAAGACCTGTCACCTGAAGGGGTAGAGCACACTTGTCATCATGTCACAGACTCAATTTTTGAAGCCAAGACTTTAACAAGGTTCTAAAAGAAACTGGAAATTTATATGGGTATTCAGGCAATCGTTCCACTTCAAGATTTAAGATGGAAATGAATCCATATTTCCCACAGGAGCCGTATACAGACTTCTGCAGCACTTGAGCTGCTCTCAGCATCATACACAGAATAGAGGGTTCAGTGAACCCTGACTTTGATGCGGTACAGCAATTCCATATTCCTGACTCTTCCCTAAGGAACCAAGGTGGCTCACTGTGACCCCTGCAGTGAGCCAGACTCACTAGTTGATTATATCCTGCTCTGAAAGCATCCTATATCATTAATGAGAATATTGCAGAGTAATAATTAACCATCTTTACATGTTCAGATTACAGAAACATGACAGAATGTGCTGAGGGACCTGCTCTAAGGGGAAGTAACTCCAAACATTAGGCTAGTCAGAGTCTGTTCCACAGCCATGGAACTGACTGGGAGGAGAAGAAGAAACAGGAAATTTACTCTTTTACTATAATAAATTACTATTTCCAGACCGGAAAATTGCATTTTAAAAAAAAAAAATCTTAGTACATAATCAGACATTTTTCTTCTATTAAAATCATAGTTAGTCCTGTATCTAGAGCTGTGTATTTGAAAGTTGACAGTACTTTATCCTTAAAAAGGAAGAATTTAGAACAGGTGCAGCATTGTGGTCTTTAGAATCTTATTATGGAAACATGAATAATGACATTCAGAAGGTTAGCCATCTGTTTTCTGAATATCTGTTACTGCTGCAGCAATGTGAAAGTGGTACACAGGGTTATTTCTGCAATGGATTTAACGGAAACCTTGTGCATTTTATGGAGAAAAGTGTTTTCTATTTTCAGGTTGCTTTTAGTAAGCATCAGCAGAGTATGTGTTTTCTAAATATTGTAAAGATGACTATAATGTGATGTACTTCACTTGGGCAGTTTGCATCGTGTTTTACCAATATTTAGCAGAATATTTTTTGCAAGGTGAAAGCTAAAAGTCAGTATTTTTGTGATGTAGAATAGTTTCACTGAAATGGGATTATTTACAAAATATAAACCGATAGAAAGGGAGTAGTTAGATCTCAAACTCTAACTACAGAGAGCATGCTTCTAGAACATCAGCTGTGACATGAGTACTAAATTAGTGCCTGAGACTCAGGGCAGGTGTCATCTGACAAGAATGGAAACGTGAGAGGGCAAGCTAACTTCAAAAAGCAGCAGAATCTGTGAGCTGGAGTTTACAGGGGCGCTCTTACACCAGATTTATTAACAAGCTTTTGAAAATGACAGAAATACCATATTTTAATGCTGTGAATAACAAGTAAATCTGTCTTTACAGGGACAAAACATTTTCATTATGGCACAGAGAATGAAACCTGCCCAGAAACTGACAGGAAACAAGGAAAACTAAATAACTGCTTAGGGACATGCAGGAGGAGAATAAATTTTAACAAGGTCAGGACAGAATTCATAGCATGCTGTAAACATTACAACAAAAACTGCAGATGCACTGCTGGCTACCAGAGATCCAGCAATCACAGCTGCCCTAAACACATCTTTACAGCACTAAAACTTCTAGAAGTATTTAGTGAGTGACAATGAGGGTCCATTTATATCAAAGGGATTCAAAACTTATATCAAACAGAATAGAGTTAAGCAGAATGGAGCAATGGTAGAGGAAACAAGACCACTGAGAGTGCAGGAGATAGAAATCAGACACACAAAGCAATTTGCCTTGCTCAGCTGGAGTAGAAACACTTCAGGGGGGAAAAGAGTGAAATTCTTTCTAGGTGGCTGCTGATGTGCTCTGCCACAATCTGACTGGAGATCAGCTCCCCACAAGGAGGGCTCCATGTTGTACAGATGAGGCAATCAGGAGCAGGGGTCCATCACTTGCACTATCAGGGCCCCAATTACTATCATAAATATCAAATGTACCTTCTACAGAGCTCCCTCTGTGAGCTGTGAAGGCAGAAGGACAGATCTTTGCTCTGCCGTGGCCTCCCTGGTGTGTAAGAAGTCACTCACTACACAGGCACAGGCTTATCTGTTGCCACAAGGGAATCAATCAGAGACAGCTGATCAGGACACAGCGGGTGTGTCCTGGAGCTTCAGACAGTGCGACAGGAAAAAAAATAAATTCCAGCTACAGGCCCGAAGTGGGTGATCTTCACTGTATAAAGCAACGCATGGACTAGTTAACCAAAACACCGTATTTTATATGTACAAGGGAGCTCAATTAGTTTTGATAAAAATACAACTATCTGATTTTTCCTTGTTATGGAGTGTTTGGCTGACCAACTTTAATATTTCTTTAGTACAGGGTTTTGGTTGCATAGTTTCTTTTGTTTGCAATTCTTTATTTCTACAGCAAAAAAAACCCGCCCCTGGTCTCTAACTCACCTCTGTACTGAGGAATGAGGAGGTCAGTCATGATGAAAATTAGGTATTGCACTAATAAATAATTATTTACCAGATAGGAAAAAAGAGGCAAGGAAAGGAATCTATGGTGACATGCATTTAAATTTCCCTGCACTCAGACAAGAAAAGGCTCCAACCAAGAACTCCTTAGAAATGCTCATCAGCATTCCTCTTGTGAACAAAACATTGGATTAAAATTAAGGATTAGGAACACATTATTTAATTAGGAATTAGAAGATTGCAGATCCATTACTAAGATTCACAAATCCTATCCCTCAACAGTATTTCCTTTCTGTAGTTCCAGGGCTTGGAGGCAAGATTTTTTCAGGCTTAGGGTGAACAATGTATGTGTGAGGCTTCTAAACCACAGGAGATTAAACATCTACAGCAGGACTGTCACGCTGAAGGGAAAACAACTCCATCCACATTAACTGGGAGAACATTTGGGCCAGCTCGGGCAGCAGTACAGCTCCCATGTGTGAATAGTGATTGAGCTCCTTCTCGGGCTTCACTACAGAAGGCAAGCCTCCCACCATTTATAGAAAAGCTAATCAACAACCATCTGAATTCAACACTTTTTTTGGTGAACCATGGCGATTAATTTCCTTTTTTTTCTTTCTCCCACTCTACTCTGCAAAAAAAAATTCTTTTGATTCTGGCATGTAAATACTATTCCGTTTGTGTGCCCGCAGATACTACTCAAGCAACTTCTCCCCCATGGAAAATTCAGTCAGTTTAAAGTTTAGCTCATTTCTCTATTCATTTGCAAATTGGTCATGATTACCTTGCACAGTAATTATTCTTAGATTTACTAGAAACATGCCCAGAATTGTCATGCTGTCTATAGAAATATAATGGGTGAAAACAGAAAAACAAAGAGAATATTTAAATTAAAAAATAAATCAAATCTACAGTAGATAGACATGTGAGATCAAACCTAGGATGGAATTCACCAGGGCAAATATCCACCTTGTGCCACCTGGATGGATTTCCTCTTCAGTCACTCTTCAATATTAATACTAATATTAATAAATACTGATACCAATACTTTAGTTTATTCTAACACCGATATTTAGAAGATGTCAATGTGAAAAATATTTTAAAAGTGCATTTATACAAACTATGTAGGAAGCATTTTCTTATGTTGTTATTATTATCATTATTAGTAGTATTAACTATCAGTATATCAGGTGCCCAGTTTCTTGAAAGAGAGGAAGTAATGAACCTGGAAAAATTGTTTGGAATGAGAGGTAACTATGGCCTCTGACTGTCTTTGGTCAGGGAAGCCATTTGAATGCAAATGCTTTAGTGATGATCAGATAAGGAACATGCTGACTTATCATGTAGAAGAGAGAACCTGATAAGGAATTGAGGTTTATAAATGAAAGGCTAGAAGATTCAAAGGGTAGGAAGGCAAGTTGGAAAATCACAGGAAAAAGATTTACAAATTAGTGAAAGGGAGCAAAAAGGATAGGGGGAATGGTAAACCTTAAGTCATACCCTTGAGTTTTATTTGAAGATGTTAATTTAGTGAATTTTGTCAATGTTTGTTGTCCTGTCTCTCAACTGTGTTCATGCAAAGGGCTGTTTGTAGTGATACCACTATCACCTTTATGTCCTGAATCTTAAATCGTGCCAAATGGTCATGGTCTATGTCACTTTGTCAGCATAAAAACTCTGTCAGGGTTTGACCAATCCAGTAGAAATACACCCTTGTGTCCATGCAGGATCAATGCATACCGTTAGGATAATAAGTATACTGCTGTGAAATCGAACAGTCTTTTTAAAGTTTATTTGTATCCCAAAAGTAGAATTACAAAATTTGGGAACATCTTATGACCATACTCCAGGGTCAATCTGACCATCATTAATAGAAATGATGCATCATAGGTTTTATATATATATATATNCTTTCCACAGAAATTCTTAGTGGAGGCTGTATTGGGTTTATGTGGCAATGTTTTGACTGCTGCAGTAGCTTCTGTGAGAAGGCACCAGAAGTTGCCCTCATTCCTGAAATAGCCAGGTTCACTCATCTCCAAGTTAAACCTGCCATCAGCCAAGGGTGAGGCCAGCAGCATTGGTAGCACCACTGTGACAACAAATTTAAGAGAGGGTAAGGGATGCTCCTGTCATGAGCTGTGGCCCATGGAGAAACAGGGTTTCTGGCAGGAACTGTGCCATGGTGTCCCATACGGGAGCAGCCTGCTCCTGAAGGACTGCTCTATGGAAAGGACCCACGCTGGAGCCGCTCTGGAATAACTGCAGCCTGTGGGAAGGACTCATGCTGGACAAGTTCATAAATGATGTTTTCCTGGGACAACCCTTGCTGGAGGAGGACAGTGTGAGGAGGAAAGAGCAGAGGAGATGAAGCACTATAGCCTGACTGTGGCACTCAATTCCCCATCCCCCTGCAGTGCTCAGGAGTTAAGGGGGAAGTTGAACCTGGGAAGAAGGAAAGGAGGACAGAAGGTCTCTTACAGATGGTTGGCAATACATCAAACTATTTTCCCCAAGTCGAGTCCATTTGCCCGTGACAGTGAAACGTAAGTAATCTCCTGTCTTTATCTCAAGCCAAGAGCCTTTCGTTGCACATCGTCCCCCTATCTACTTGAGGGAAGGGAATGATAGAATTTCTTAGTAAACACCTGGTGTCAAGCCAAGCTCAACCCACCATAGAGGCTTTAAAGTATTATTCTGCGCAGTAACACCGAAAAGTTTATTTTTATCTTGGGTGTTCCAGAATATTTGACTATGACTTTAGAGTGGTTATCTGAATTTCTGTCAGAAATGGGTTTTCAATCTCAGAACAGTAGAGAGTCTTTTTTTTTCCTTTTTAAAACAAAAATTCAAACACAGGAAATTAAGTTATTCTTAAATAAAAAATTAAAGAAATCACAGCCCAGTTTTCTCCACGCCATAAGAAAATAGCATTGTCTACAGTTTCTTGCAAAAGCAAAACATTTTGGCTGTTTGTCTGTCAGCATTTCAGTGAGTGTTATTTTTATTTCTCTTAAAAGATGCTGAGATGTAAAGGCCCAGTCCTGTGTTTCTAAAATACTTTAAGTTATGGGCTGGGTCTGTCTTGTTGATTATGCTTGAATATATTTCACTAAGGCTTTTCCCTTTCTAGCTTTCTCCTTCTGGTGAAATACAAACCTGCTTCAGCTGAATCAGCACAGCTCTCTCTGTGGCACCTTCTGCACAGGAACTTGTCACTTATACACATTTTACAGAGTATTATCTAGTGTGTGATAAACTCACTGGGTAAAAAGCAAGGTCTGGAAAAAAAAGGTGCTCAGAAATCTTTTAAACAAAGTTTGCCACCAGGGAAACTGTGACATGAAATTCCAGCCTGGGATCTCCTGCTCACCCTCAGTTACCACCCACCACGAGGGCAATTGGGTCCCAGCTTTATTGATGAGTAGAGTGTGTCAAAGCAAAGGGACAGAAATCTTCTGAGCAGTTCTTTATTGAGTGACCCCAAAAGACACACGTTTCAAAGCTGCTGTCAAATTTCTGTCAAATGCAGCCACATATTTACTTACAGTTACCTATATCTAAATGTAATTTGCTTTATGAATCCCTCTACATAGAGAACTAGATAATTAAAGAGTAGTGTAGGAAAACAACAGTGCTAGGAAAGAAAAACATATACGTTGTTACATACCCATGTTTGTTTTAAAATTAGTCCATTTTTTCTGTTTCATTACACATACTTTGCTTATCAGATAATTATTCAGCTGAATGCAGTCATTCTTGTTATTAACACAGTTTAAATTTGAATTAACCTTGTTACAGACTATAGTCTTTTATAAAGAGTGATCTTCATGTCTGTAGACTAATTTCACTGAGAAAGTTCACTGCAAAGACATAATTAATAGTCTTTAATGTTTGGGAAGGTGACATTTCCTACTTTCTTTGAACTCTCAGTCTGGTATTTGAAAGCCAGAATAAGGTACTGAATCCAGGATATTTAATCTGGAGTGGTGTCTAGTCGATAGTTAACTGAAACTGCTTCCTTTCCCCTAACAGCAATAAACCAGAAAGGACTAATTACCCCTTTTTATAGGTGCAATTTGAACTTAAAACTCTAGAGAGAGCACGAGTAGTAAACCACCGTTATAGCCGATTTCACCATCTGCACCTTAAAACCGGGTCTCTGGAACCAGCAAAAGAATACACACAGCATTTAGCACTGAGTCTCCCTAAACAAATTTGGGGTTTGTTGTAGGGAAAATTTTCAGCAGACAGTAATAATTGAGGAATATTTTCTGAATCCCTGCAAAACCACTTTATTTAAATGAATGCATATTCCATTTAATCTATCATTAGTACTTAATTGAAGCTCACTCATCTAAAGATGATGTATTGATATTTTTGTGTGTTTAATGATCCCCTCTGTATTAACACATTTTTTCACTTAAGCTTATCTGAAGGAAGAGGCCTTAGGTTATTCTTCTAGCAAGAATGGCAACCATCACTTTTCTAAACCTAGAACTTATTCCAATGTGTTTGTGTTTGTTTTCTTCTGGTGTTTAATTTTTTTTCCGTGAACAGGCAGGATCTGTTACCATCAATATAATTCCTCAAGCTTAATACTTTTTATTACTTCTGTTTTACTGCTAAGTTGAAAAGTTCTGTATGTTTCATTATCTTCATAGTTGTTTACATAAATGAGAAATTATTAAATTTGAGGTTGATTTCTTAAACATGTATTTTTGGTAGGCTGGAGTTTCCAGAAAAAAAAGCAAATTTTCTGATTGGCAGCTGAAGGGCTGTCCCCTTTCACCATATTACCACACTTTCTAACCCTTTGTTGCAGATTTTTGAGTCTTGAACTCTGCACTCATTATTTTCAAAATTTTTAACTCTCACAGATTTTCCTGTGCTTTTGACTGTTAATGTTACCAAGCCATCTCACAAAAATTTCCTTAATTGGTGCACTCTTCCACAGCATACGGTATGATTGTGGCCCTTTGACTGTATAAACAGCCACTTGAATTGTCTCAGTGTCTCGAACTTTCTTTCCTGATTCTGAACTGCTTGAAAACCAGAAAAACTTATTTTTGGACAGTATTTTTTCCCAGGTTTGTTTGTTTTTCAGTTATTTTCTCTTCTTCCGTGCTTCCCTGAAATACACAATCCATAATTATATCAGAAGAGAAAAGTCAGAGTTTGTCACCATTTTCCTTGGGCATTTGAGGAAGAAACTTGTTTTGCTTTTGGATGTGGTTTTGGGGATTTTACATAGCAAAGCGTCATTACAGTTTCAGTGAAAAAAGTATAAGCAATAGTTGTAATATTCCAGAGGATAAAAAAATCCACAACCTCCAAGGAACTCAGCTTTCCTTTCTCTGAAAGTATGTGTATGACACTGTTTTGTTCTATTCATTAACTAATATCAAGACTGAGAAATGTTGGACTGTGTGTTTTTCTTAGGTATGACTTGAAATGAAATTAGGTTTCAAAGGGGTTTTAGCTTCGCTTGATAGTAGCCCGGAAATTGAAAGATGGGCTCTTGATTGTTGAGACACAAGCAAAAGATTCAAAGCAATTTTGCCAAAGAGGCAAAGAATAATGTAAATTTATTGCTAATGCAGGATAAACTTTGACAAAGGAAGAGACAAAGTGCAACTTGATTTTGAACCATTTCTGCAAAGTGTTTGGGGAAAGACAGGACTTATTTGTACTTCATGAAGTCATATATTGCATGTGTATCTGTTACTGTCTAAAAAGTTGGCTCAGCCATGAATGTCCTTAATTCCATTGAAAAAAGTTTACATAATAATATATAAGGTGATTTTAAAACAATACTTGACAAATTTCAATTTACTCAAATTCCTCTAATATATAAGAATTTATCTCCTTTTATTTGAAAAGATGTCTCACTGTCTTGCCTCAAATTATCTTCTAAACCTGAGTATACAAATAGAGCTTGAAGTCTATTTTGCACTTAAGTCACTAGACCAGTCGGGTTAGCTACTCAGTGTCTTACAGCTCTATGTAGTAACCAGAACGTACAAATACATATGCAGGATCTCTGAAAAATGAAAGAGAAAGAAAATCTTTCATAAATTTGCAAGGTGCTTGGACAAACTCATTTCAAATACTATGTTGTTAGGATAATACTTTTAGAGGTCTTTCTTTCACTTACTATGATTGCTTAGTTAAACATAAAAGACAAAAGTAGAAAATATGCCATTTTGTTTACAAAAGAGAAAAGTATTGATCCATCAATCCATTGTTTGTGACTTTGCAGTGATTAATAAGTTCTGACAACGTCCGATTGGGACTGACTGCCATCTCAAAATTTGTTAGAGAAGAAGTTGTCTAAAAATAAGATAGAATTGTGAACATTAAAAGAAAGTGATAAAAGGAAATCTTCACAAAGTTGTATGAATTAATTGAGATTGGATTGTGGAGAAATCTCTTTCGTTAATGAGAGAAAGACAATTCTTTTTAAATTCATTTGAAAGAAATCGAAACGTGAAATCTGGAATCAACTCCATTTTTTATCTGGAGAGTATACGAAAAATTGTCAGACGTCTTTTTTTACAGTGGATTTTTAAAAGACACCACAGAGCTTCCCAAACCAGAAGACAAAAGCTTTGCAAAGCCAGAAAGAAAATAAACAACTGAGGAAAATGTAACTCCTTAAATCAGTATTTTTCATCAGATTTTGGCAGAGCTGGGGGCAATAAATGACAGCAGAAATCGTGGCACTAGACCTAACATATTGAAGATGATAAATTTTTCCAGGCCCAGCTATGTTCTTTCCTGTTTCATCCCTAGACTTTCCAGTTTATTCCTAATATCTGCCCTGGGACAAAACTGCTTCTGTTGATTTACATTGCTCAGAGCACTCTGCTTGCCAGTACTGTTGGCTGATGCTGTCCACCATGAGCTGTAGCTGTAATGTGAAGACAAGAGACAGGAAAAGAAAATTGAGAAGTTGGACAAAGAAAAGGCAGACTGGTCAGAAACTTTGCCCCGAACTATTTTTTTCTCCTCCCACACATGCATAATTTGTGTACAGAGAGATTCTCTTACACATAAGTTTCATGACAGCACAGAAGGAGGTTTAGAAGCCTGCTTGGTATAATACTCCAGTTTTCTGAATATTTATCTTGAGGCTTTGGATCTGCAAGAGCAAGTGTGAATTGAAATTGCAGCCATCTCAGCTGGAGACTGGATTTGTTGTGTGTGAGAACATAAGATTCCCCTCTAGTCAAACACACAGACTCAATGGCATAGCCCCAAGTTGCATAATCTTCTCTGTGGTGCCTCTCATTTGGCCAACCACCACCGAGCTGGCTCAGCAGGAAGGCTTCGCCTCTGCAAATTCATCTCCAGCAGCCGGGGACAGGAGCAATGCAGTGATCCTTTATAACAGCTATTTTTGAGAACCGTCTGGTTTGGCCTGACAGAGGTTGAGGAGGTACCTGGTGTATCTAAGATGTCTGTTGTGGTGGCAGAGAGGGGGTTCTGGGACTTCTGTCATAGGGAATACTCTCACAGTTTCTCCACTGACACAGGAATGGGCTGAATTATCTGGAGATGAAGAGATCAGCTGACAGAGCAGAAAATAAAAAATGTACTTTGAATTTTTTGGTGCTTAATGAGAGAGGGGATTGTCTCACTCTATTTTGTGCTGGTGTGTGGCCCAACCTCAAGTCTCATGTGCAGTTTTGAGCGCCACCATTTAAGAAAGACCTTAAGATATTCGAGACTGTCCGAAGGAGGGCCATGGGGATGGTGAAGGGTCTGGAGGGGAAGCCGTATGAGGAGCAGCTGAGGGCACTCGGTCTGTTCAGCTTGAAGCAGAAGAGACTGAGGGGAGACCTCACTGCAGTCACAACTTCCCCGTGAGGGGAAGGGGAGGGGCAGGTACCGATCTCTTTAATCCCTTGACCAGTGACAGGACCTGAGGAAATGGCCTGAAGTTGTGTCAGGGGGGGTTTAGGTTGGATATCAGGAAAAGATTCTTCACCCAGAGGGTGTTTGGGCACTGAAACAGGCTCCCCAGAGAAGTGGTCACAGCATCAAACCTGACAGAGTTCAGGAAGTGTTTGGACAGTGCTCTCAGGCACATGGTGATATTCTTGTGGCTGTCCCATGAAAAGCAAGGAGCTGGACTTTGATGATCCTTGTGGTCCCTTGCAACTTAGGATATTTAATGTTTTTATGATTCTAATAAGGTAGGAGCTGTAATTGTGCTTTTTCTACAGCTGTGTCAGGGTCTCTGATTCATAATAAGAGGAAAGCCGATGTTGTAGGATTTCTTGTGCTAGAAACTAAGACAGACCCGCTGCACGGCACAGTCGAGCTGATGCCTTAGGTTTTAACTTTTCTATTTTCAAATTCTGTACTGCTTAGAGTGTAACTCTGAAGTTCCTTGTAGCCTGTAATTCCTGCTCTCTCGTACTAGGTAGACATAACAAAGCCTCTCCGGGCTTTGCCTTCAAGGACAACCAGGCTGTTTTTAGGCCCAAAATGTGTAAACTAAAGATTCTAAGGGGGGCAAGCTGAGGGGCGTTACATCGCTAAACTGGGGCTTTAATTGGAGAATTAACCCTGATATGCAAATGGTCCAAACCTATAAAAGTGTGAAGAACTCGTGACCTGTCTTCCATCTTGGGGTCCAATTTTTGGAAGCAGCCTTTGTCTCCCCCAGGGTTCACCTTGAAGGCCCTTCAAATAAATACCTGTCTTTATTCCCTTACTCTTGTCTAGTCTCTGTTTCTAGGTGGCTGGAGGAGGCATCAGAGCCCCTCAGCCGACAGCAGCACCTCAGGAAAAGTCTGTGTAAGGAAAGGCAAAACCTGCCTGGCAGTGAAGGGTGAGGGGAACAGTGTGCGAGACAGGAGTCCGAGCAGGGATCCCCTCGAACCCTTGGAAAGACCGTGGTGGAGCAGAAGAAATGAGTGAGAAGGAGCAGGACTGGCCACGACTCCATTCCTGCAGTGAAAGGACTTGGTGGAACCCACGGTGATAACAAGGTGAGGAGAGACCTGTTTGGGGTGAGGCTTACCCAGTTTTCATCTTATTCCCCTCCCTGGCCTGTTGATGTGGGGGAGAGAGTGGTTGGGTAGGCTTCTGGCAGGCAGCCAAGGTCAACCCGTCACAAGATAAAACACCATTCTCACGTTATCTGGGATGAAACCAGTGTTTCACAGAGATGAGTATAACCTTTGTAGTTAGGAGCCATGTGCAGGGTCTGTAACTGTTGTTGTTATTATTAATTTCTGCGATAGAAATCTGTATTATATTTTTTCATCTGAAAATTTGCATAGTTATGTCAGGTCATAAAAGAAAACAGTGTATCTGGTTTTTGTTTTAAAATTGAAAAAGTCAACCAGAACAAAGGTAATCTCCCCCCAAAACCAAACCGCAATAGATAGATATATATATATATATATATAAACACGCCCATACACAGGCTAAAATAAAAAGATCTGAAATCACACCAAAATATTGCAGAAATATAAACAAAAAAGTACAAATGAAATATGTTGCGTGTTTTTCTTCAAGGAACATCACATGCAGGTATTAAGAACCATCTACAGATTATTGGGACAACCTAGTGCCATCAGAAAAGAAATTATTTGATTCTCTAATCATATTATTACATATTTATGTTACATTAAGGAATACAATTCTGTGCACAGTACTTTTTGTTGTGATTGCACACTAATTTACATCATGCTCAAAAACTTTCATAATGTACAAGAAA
This sequence comes from Falcunculus frontatus, assembly GCA_013398115.1. Taxonomy (NCBI): domain Eukaryota; kingdom Metazoa; phylum Chordata; class Aves; order Passeriformes; genus Falcunculus; species Falcunculus frontatus. The sequence continues at coordinate 1,437,215 of VZRV01009350.1, forward strand.
ACCTCTGATAATCCATGTTGCAGGGCACTTGCTAGAAATTTCTGTAAGATTCTGAACAATATGCTGAAAGATTTCTTTCCCATAATAATGCTCAAGCACATATAGTTTAATGAAATAGTAGCCATATTATTTCTTATTTTTTGTCTGGTGGTGGAAGCATTGCTGCAGGTTTAAAGGAGTGAGAATTTTCATATCCTAGAAAGAGGACATCTGGGGTTTGGGAGGGATGTTTTTGGTCACCTACCGCCATTTTTATATAAACAAAGTAATTAACAGCCTTAACTGTAATCATCCAGAAATAAAATTAAATCACACTCATGTCTATCAAAATGGTTCCAAGAGGTTTCTTTCTATTTCATTCCACTGACAAACTGTCTCTTTATTTATACAGCATCATAATTGAGGCCCAATATTTGAAGATAATGCTTTCATTACACACTCTTTTCACGATATATGTGTCTACATATCTATACCCAGATGCCCAAAGGTTTTGCTTGGATTCAGTTTTCTCTGTCTTGACACAGCATTATCTGGTATTGCTTTTTGAAGTTGTTATGTAATAGGTTGTACTATTTTGTACTCTTGAATAGTTATGTTTTGAAGAATCATGTTTTTATGATGAAAATGTAATCCCTTTATTTATGTTTTCCTTTTTACTTCTACTGCCTTCACAGGATTGCTAGGATTATGCCTATGGGAAGCAGTTTAGACTTCTAAGAGTTTAATAAATTGAGATTTTAATATGGTAAAAAGTACAGATAAAGGCAGAACTAAGTAGTCTAAGATTCCTCAAGTATGAATAAGGCTTTAAAGTCTCTTAAAGATTCAGATAAAAATATTGATAAAAATAAAAGAAATAAATCTGCAGTACAGACGTACTGAGAGACTTAAGGTGACACATATATTTTTGGATGGATAACTGAGGGCTATGTTTCAGAATTAGTGACTGTTGGTTTGCTTTGAGGCTGTCACAGTTGATCATAGCCTCAGTCACATCTTCCTTCTCTTCCTTCTGTAAGAAAGAGTGTAAAAGAGTGCAGATGGAACAGCTGCACTTGGTTTTCTTACAGAAACTTACACTGTTTGCAGACCCAGATACTCTTTGTGTGCAAAGGAGATTGTGTGACACACAAGTTGAGCAGTGAGACCATGGTTTGAAAGCATAACTTCCCCACCTTTTTTTCTTTTTAGATCTGTTACAGGAGAAAGTTTGCAGGGATGTGAAAAGGAGTGTGTGTAAGTGGAAAGAGACTGTTGAAGGGAGGCAGTAAATAACAGCTAGAGGGAAGACACAAACAGCTCAGCAGCTTGTTTACTCGTACATCAACAGGGATATTGAAAACTCAGGATTAAATACCCTTCGTGAATGGCAACACTTCCCACTTCCTACAATTTTGTAGCAGGCTCCTACCTCTGCAGAGCTCCTGGAATATGCACTGCATTTATTGTCCCAGGACTCTCTAACATGTATAAACTCCTTAGTCAAGGATGTAATCTACAGCTATACAAACCAAAGGAAAGCATCAGGAGAAGTCAAGAGCAGTATCCAATGTGCCAGTTGCCTGCTGGGTCAGGAAATCTATTGGGCGGTGATATAAACCCAGGAAGCAAGCCACCAACTATGCACAGGGAGAGTGGGAACCATCAATAAACCAGAAAAGTCTTTTCCAAACTAACGTGAAGACACATCCTATCCTGATCTTTAATGACCAGCCAAAATAGTAAAGGGGCAGGTTGAAAGAGGTCATATTTCCATTCTGTGTAATTGAGATTAGAGAGGGGAAAGCTCCCTCTTCCTAAGGCTTTTGCTGAGGAGAGAAGCTTCTACTGATATAGCTGAGTGGACAGGGGTTATGGTTTGTTTGGTTTTTTTATTTTTATACACCACTTCTTAGCTGTAGTGGGAATTAGCTTTTAGGTAGGGGCTCTGAAGCACAGAAATGAAGGGCAAAAAACAGTCCTCCTTCTCTATTGGTCTGCTTGTAGATATTTGCCATATTTCAGTGATGTTGGAGACCAGTTCTGCACAGAGATTTAACTTCTCCCTCCTTTCTTTTACCTGACCAACTTCCACAGCTGAGAGTGAAAGGCAGATGGGAAATCTTGTCCATCACTTCAATACTGTTTTAATTCCAAAATAGAGGCAAGCCGTTCCTTCCACCTGAACTCTGCCCCAGGGCTCTGCTGATTGTTCAGTGAGGGCATTACCAGTTTAAACAGGAGATTAATTAGCCTGGACAGTGTGCTCATTTGGAATACATCCTTTGGTACTGCAGAACCCAGAGTAAATATGAGTCAAGAATCTCAGTACCCACCATCTGTCTGTCAGTGCTGTACTGGTTGACATTGCTCCCATTCAGGAGCACACCTGAAGTTCACAGTCAGGTAAATATGTGTTTAATGTATGCTGGGGAAAGTCACTGCAATGAGGATTCTCAAAGGTACTGCAACAGCACTGGGTACAGTAGGAACTTCTGGATGTACAGTCCCTTTGCAGTTTCATTAGCATAATTGGAGCTGCAACTTACTTTAGTGCTACTCAAATTTGGATTGATTGTATAATTGGATGATAATAGTAATGCTTAGCACTTTAACAGTACTTTACATGGTCAGAAAGCTGTGCAAACATTAACTAAATAATCTTCACAGTGCCCCTGTGAGGTAGTAATTAGAGATGGAAAAGGCCCATTATCAGATCATAAAATCCCATTCTCTTGCCAGGACAGCATACATTCACCCAGCAGAGGACACAGAAGGTGCTAAACTACTGCTATGTTCGATCTCTGCTCCCCTTGTGACATTATTTCAATCTGGGACTTCCCTGAGACTGTAAAGGGACTTTACAAAGTTTTTAAATAGCGTAGGAACTGCAGTGCTCCTTTTTGATGAGGGTAAAACAGGTTTTTACTGTCCTTCTCCTTGCCTACTTTTCAATGTCAGCAGAGAGAAGGGTATTCAATTCTCCTCAAAAGGAATAGAGAAAAGGATGAAACTGTTTCAAGATGGGTTCACAATTTCTTGCTTAGAATAAAAGGAGGAGACAGGAAAGACTCCTGCCTCTCCAAAATACATATCCCTAATACTAGCTATCTGCCAACAGTTCAATACTGATGGTATAAAAGTGAGACATTTCATCAGTAACTATATAAAATCTCTTTCCATTACCAGTTACCTTGATAGAAGCACCACTCAATGTTTATATCCTGCATTTCATCAGGTTTCCAAGGTTGCAAAGCTCTTTGAATGTAAAATACCTGCTTAAAATACAGTAATCAATGCAACAATAACCTTCACCGCTATCAATCTTTGTCTTTTTAATGTTATTTTGACCAACTGTTTCCCTTGACAGTTCCTATACTTTGGCTATAATCATGACAAAACAATTACATCTTCTGAATAAGCTCTAAAATTGTAGCCATGAAATAACTTTCAGAGTGTTCAAGGCCATTTCATTTCATTTGCACGAATATCCATGCTTGTATGTCCATGGAAAATGCAAGTCTCAGGAGCACACATGCTCTAGTTCTGATGCCCGTGGCATTAGCAATCAGTCTGTTCAGGGAGGTGAGCCAGGGAAAATAGAAGCAGGGGCTGTTCTTAGTCTGGGGCAGACCAGTTCCCTGACCAGAGTTTGTTTCCTTCACACCTGAGCAGAAGATAGACTTATTACAAGTTCTGGCAATTTTTCTTGAATGAATGCTAATTTCTTAACAATTTCTTAATTTCTTTTTAAGATGAAGAGGTTTGAATGATTTAAATTCAGGTGTGTCCAACAGGTATTTCTTGATTTTTTTTTTTTTTGCTTTCTACTCCTATAGAAAAGGTGTTTCTAAGTCTGAATAAGATAGGTAGTACACAGTAGATAAATTTCTCCTTGAGTTTGCTGCTTTTAGAGTATTAACTTTGACAAATATTAGCAACTCTGAAACTCCAGGCAGCCAGATGTAGAACTTGGATAACTAAGGCTCTTGGTTCATAATTTTCCACAGAGACCAGACTGGAAAGTGAGACAAGTAGAAGCCAGAAAATTGCAGGCACTTACCTGAGATATTGTTGTGCTGGTAAACATAAAAGCCCTAAGTACTTCTTAGTTTCTTTGACTTGTAATTTTCAAGTAATATTCATTATAGAACCAACAGAAATCATTATCTGTGAATGCAATAGAACTCTTGTAAACAGGTTTGGGTTTTTTTCAATTACCAGAGTTTTACTGTGGTTTTGTTATCAATCTGAAGTGTTACTTCCAATCTCCTTTGCTGTAACAATGGAAACACCTGGACTATTAAGAATCACAGGGAAAAAGCCCTACTTGAGTCACACTTTCTGTAGCATTAACTTCTATGTTAGCAAGAGGTTCTTTTTCCCAAACACATTTGAGACCAAGAGTTTATTTCTATCCATCAAATTTAATTAAACTAATAATAACTGCAACTATCCATTTTCAATGTTAAAAGCTGTCTTGGTGCCCTAATTATTGCTAAGTAGGTTTGAATAGGATCCAGTCACATCCATGGCATAATGGTGGCTATTTTTCATTTTTAGTATTAACTAATGATTTTAGAGAGCGTATATTATTAAAAAAACCCCAGGAAATATAGGTGATTTGGTTGGTAAACTGAGTGCCTTCTTATGAACCTTTCCATGCCAGTATAAACATTGTAAGGATACTGAAAAAACATTTACATTAAAGTAGATCAATGGCAACAAAATACATTTTTTATTTCTTTTAATACATCTATCTTTCATTCAGCTACAGATAAACCTAATTTGAGGTCGTGTTAGATTGGAAAGACCATTTATATATTATTTTTGTATTTTTGACCTGATTTTAGGCAGCACATTTTTCAAGTACTAAACAAAATGTCTCAAAGCCTTGACTAAAGCTAGAATGCCACTGTGAAAAGTGCCAGTCAAATAGAGCAAGATAAGTGGTGTGGTTTGAAGAGCTTGAAATGTCAGTATTTTTAAATTTGAATGCTTAAAATAAACTAGCAAAATAAAAGGATCATGAACAAATTATGAAACATTTAAATTAATTTGAAGATCTCTTATTATCTAGTCTTGCTTATTTTAGAAAGCAGACTTTGGAACTCTTTCTACACCTCAATAAGAATCTGTAAAATAACAAAACTGGAATTTGAGTCATGAGAATTTTAGATCAGATTCATAGCAACAGTGTGTGAGAGCTGGCAACTAAGTGAAGTAGCAAAACGAGGTGATGCCTTAATTCCCCAAGTACTTTGCTGATAAACCCTTGAGTACAAGTCAGGCCACCAAGCCGTCGCTCTGGTGCCACGTGCATCAGACAGCCTTGGCTGAGGGTAAAATTTTAGGGTGGACCCTTGCCAATTTAAATTCCTCCTTTCTTCGGTGTTTCAGAGGCACATGAGGATAGAAATCTCCTTCTTAAAATTTTCTAGTAGAGATTAAAAGTAGAGAGAAGATGGGAAGGGCCATGACAATATTTTTTATTGGAGAAGGAAATTGCATTTGTGTTGTTGTGAGTTTTTAGATAGCTAATTTGATAATAATAATAATAATAATATGCAGGACAAACCTGGCACTACACTTTCAAGGGCAAAGTCTTCCTGTGAGAATTAATTTATACACCAGTGATGCAAGAAATTAAAAACTTGAATAATTTTTTAATAGACTAGAATAAACATTGTTGGAATTGGACCTTGACACAGTATCTGATAAGGACTACTATGTTTTATAAAAGCACAAAATGGTGATACCATGGTCATACCTTCTTGTTCTGAACTTAAACTATCCTGTAAACTAGAGTGGTCTTATTCAAAACATTTTTTAAAAGAATTATTTACATTTGTTTGTATATTTTCAGTATATATAATAAGTTTATCATACTTGATGAATGAATTTAACTGAAGTTAAATTCTGTGCCACCTTTTATCAAATTATGTTTAACATGAGGTACGTCTGTGTAGTCTGCAATAAGAGAAAGACTAAGGACCCTTGTTTCTGATTTCTGAAAAATTCAAATCCTGAAAAATTTTCCATTTATTTCCCCTTTTGATGACTTTCATACTTCAGAGGGTTCCATTCCTTGAATTTTCTGAATTGTTGATAGAATGGGAATGGATACAAATTTGAATGGGTATTTTAGGTAAGTGTCACAACTGCAAGAAATAATTTAAAAGATGTTTAGTTTCAAAGGATCCAGGGAATCCACTCTAGTGGCAGATCTTTTACTAGGTATAAGAAAAAAATGAAATCTGAGCATACCACATCTGATAGACTGACTACTGCAAAAGTTTTTATTTTCACCTGTACTTGAGGACATACATTGGGAGGCAAAATGCTGAATGGCTGTTGTCACAGCTGTAAAGTGCTGATCTCAGAGGGCTGTACAGTAACTGAATATCCTATGAAGGATAAAGCTACTTCTATGTGTAAACCTTGGCTGGGAAATTGTGATAGCTGTGCATGACACCATAAGTCTGGCAATCAAACTATTTCCTTCTCCTCTGAACAAGAGTCTTTGACCCAGGCCCATTGTCTTAAACTTTCCTCCTCTCTGTACCACACAGCCTTGTGTTGCAGTGCTGATGGAAATCAAGTTTGGGTCCATTAGGGAAAAGGGCTTCAGTTCTCTGAGAGCAAAAGCATCTTCAAAGAAAAACTGGTCTGGATAAGGCTTGAGAAAGTGCAGTTTATTCTTGAAAGATTCAATTCTCTCCTGTACGAGTTAATTAATGAGGATCCGACTTCAGTCTTGTTAAAATTTCTCTTTGGATTGTGATCGGGACTTGAGAAGTAAATGAGGTAAAACAAGGAATGATTGAAGACATAGTGACTTTCCAGCACCTTTATGGCAGCTAAGAAAAAAGTTTCATTGGTTCATCTGGACAACTGCCCTGTCTGCTGTTTGATCTTTTTTGAGTTATCCAAAAGATGTCTTTTCTTCCAAAGAACAATTCTGTAAGTGATATCCTCTAACGAGGTTTCTCTGCTTGCACAGAGTACAGGATTGAACCTGCTATAGCCTGTGATGTGGTTTAACAGATGAAAAAAATAATGAGTCCATTAAAAAAAAAATGTTTAATAGCTTTAAATTTTATATCAGTTAAATTGGAATGACAAGGGCGATGTTTATTTCTTACTGTAACCTCTGGTTTCTAAATCTTTAATCCTTCTCAGCTGAGTTCACACTAGAAAATGCTGGTTTTAATTGAAAGTTCCCATTCCCTCAGTCTCCTGGGTTATGCCAAAAGCATGAGAGCTGATAATGCTCCTGCATGGCAAATGCACAATAGCTGCATCTATGATTCTGTCATGGCGTATAGGATGTGGTGCTGCAGATAAAGTAGTTCAGTATGATGTTTTCTTCACTGTGTCTCAAAAGTTACACTTGAAATCACATCTGATAAATGATTATACTTTAGAAAAGTAAACAGTAAAAAAGGCATGTAGAATAGGAAGTGACCTGAACTGAAATTGCATTGCAAAGATGTCAGAATGCTGCAGCAGCTCAGTGATAAGTTATTTCCTGACAGTATTTATGCATTCATCTTTTTTACTTCTTAATAGAACTTCTAAAAGCTTTTTACTCTCTGACCTCCAGCTGTCAGTAGTAACCAGCAACAGTATTTCATTTTACCATTATTTTTTTTTTTTATTAGAGTAATAATTGTGCAAACATATGTAGATTAAATGAGGGATTGGACATACTAAACAGCTTTACTGAATTCCATTTTGGACACCGCTTAAGATAAATTCCCAGAAAGCCCCACAGGGGTTTGAGCCTTTCCTGTGGCTTGCCAAATATATTTTTTGTTCCCTCCTGACAACTAAATGCTTCAGCAAAATTCACACTTGGTTCTGTGGGGGTGGAGAAAATATTTTACATGAGTTTATGCAAGGGTGATTGGAACTAGCAGCAAAGTCTCTGCCTATATCACACATGCACAGATGTTTTAAGAAAAAAAAATACCTTGAAGCAAGCACACAATTTTAGCAATTGATGTGGTGGCAAACACTGAATGCAAGATAATTTTTTAAAGTGTGGTTTTATAAAACATTGCATTGACACATAATAAATCTGTGGTGGTGTGATTGTAAACAAGATTATTGCCCACACAATACACAAACATGCTTTTATGTATTTCCCAGCAGTCATCTGTTACTTGTTAGATTATTATCTTTCTTTTTTACCCTAACGATCTCCCAACAATTATCCTCTCTCAGTATCCTAAATTGTAGGCAACAAATGAGCTCTGGGAATCATAGCCTATTCCCCAGGCCCCTCTTGGTGCATTTGTGCTACTCTGACCCTAACCCATGGATTTGAAGGGCTGAGTCTTTGGCACAGAATCCTGACTTTTCCCTTCTCAAGCTGGAAAGCACTTGCAAAAAGTGGCCATCTGGCTTTGGCATGACAGATTGAGACATTGCCTGCTCAACTAAAAGATGGTTGCCAGGTCTGACTCAGTTGTGCCATGTAATAAAAGGTCTCAGGAGTGAGCAAAACCTATATTAGAAAATTTCAAAGCTGAGATTTGGCTTCTGTTGACTTAAATCCCTACCACAGGATTGTTTGGTTATGCTCGTGCTGTAAGAGATGCAAAATAAGCTCAAATAAAATAAAGACACCACCACTGACCAAACATCTAAGCCAAAAAATAAAATCACCATCTAATGAATGTTTCTATGTCTTCTCTTGGGCCTTTGGGGCTTTGTCATATGCATATCCTGGATTAAATGGGAAGGTCAACATGGGAAAATTGACTCTTTTTTTTGGACCAAAGATTATTAATGATTTTGCTTCCCACAAATGCTTCAATCAGCTGGCACAACAAACTTTTGAATTCAACCTACTTTTAGGTCTTCAGTTTGAGGGATAGGATGAGGAAAATATTTCCAAGTATTAAGAAAAATGTACTTTTACTAACTTAATTCAAATTAAACTGAAGAAAGGTTGCAGATGGAACTTCCCCTGCCAATCTCTTCCTTATGTTCCCCATGAGAACGCCCTGATGATATAGGCACTGATATAATGCTTCCTTTTGGTTCCTCTTTTTGCAGTAGAATGAAAAGGCATCCTGTACTTTAAATGTGTGATAGATGCCTGGAAATACAAAACTGATTGAGACTCAAAATCTTTCCTTATTTTTTTCCAGCTAAATTCCAACCTTTCAAGTCGAAAAAGGGGATTAACCTAATACTGACTACTCTGTGTATTCTTACTGTGGTCTTGATAGACCTAATTTACCACAGATAGCACTAAAAGGATTCCCCAGTTAGCTTGTTCTCCCATTCTCCTGATAACTCATTAGTGAGCCCTGGCTTTGCTTAATGCTTGCAACACAAAGAGTAAACTGGTTTGCATAAATCATTGCTACCTTCAAGGGACAAAATATTTTGGCATGCTCTGGGCTTATATTTCCGTAATATTCTGTTCAATGTATTTAGAGGCCAATTTTACAGTTTCCCCACAGGCAGGTCCTGTGTCTAGTTTGGTGTAGCAAACACTGAATTTATGTGAAAGGGAGACCATACCACTAAGCAAAAGTGCTTAAATATAGTCTGTCATGAAATAGAATTGCGCCCATGGGACTCAACAGTGACTGGAGCAGCCTGCTCACTGATGAATGTAATAAACAGTAATGATGGTAACATCTCCAAATGGGATATATTGCATTTCCTTCTGGTTATTATCAGCTACTTAGAAAATATCTACATTCCCTACTTCAATTTACAGCTCTCTCTAATTTATAAAGTTAAATAAATTTTGAATGGTAGAGGTGGATGCTATTATCCATTATGACAGAGGATGCATACAAAACCCAATTAAAATGCTGGGGAATTCTTGAAAAATATAATTAATCAAAAGAAAAAAGAAATTTCAAAATGTCTCAGCATCCCGGAGCAGACAAATTAGCTCAAGTTGAATCTGCAGACATATTTTGGTGCATTTTAAGTTCTTTACATTAAGTAATTCTTTTTAATGGGATGAAATTTGGCTTTTTTTTCATTAACTTCCTTTTTTTGTAAAATTTCACTTAGTGAAGTTGAAAGCAAAGTGAGTTTCTCTCCTTTCTTCTCTAATTTTCCTTACTCTGCCTCATGTTTTTATTTTGTTATCCCCCTTCCAAAAAGGGGGTGACTCCTTTCCTCCTTTTCCTGCTTATCTGTTTTTTTTTTATCATTCCTAGTAAGTTCTGCCTTTTAATAGTCTTTTATGCTTAATTTTTCCTCTTTCTGACAACTTTATTTTTATTTTTAGTTTAGATGTCTCTGACATGTGGCTATGCCTGTCTGTTGTGGGCCTTAAGTAGTTGCTCACGCACTTAGGTAAAATGTTTACGCAAAATTTATACACTGATATCTCTTATGCCCTTTTAGTATGCTTAGATTTTAATTCAATGGAAGGCAATATAAATTGCAAACCTATTTATAATTTATAAATGTCACAGGCTTCCAATTTGTCTATATCACCCAAATTACTTTCTGACAGAAAAATGCACATGGAAGGACTTTGTGTGGTGATATGGGATTTCCAGCTATATGATAGTGGCTGTGCAGATCATCTTGACATCCCTCTGAGGTTTTTTGGTTGTGTCTGCAATGTGCAGGCACAGATACAGTCCTGAACGTGTGGAGCATGCCTGGAACCAATGTATTTATTAGAAATGATCTCCACAGAGTGTGCTTGCATTTTTCTGTCAGAAATTTAAAGAGAACATAACAGCATCTATCAGTTAAATAGATTCTTTTCTGTCCTGCTGATGCAGGTTTTTTTAATTTTGAGTTCATGTGCCTCAACTCATCTCCAATCTATGATTCTATTATATTCCTGGTGAGGATCATACGATGTAGGGATGCTGTGAGATCATGGAATAGTTTCAGTTGGAAGGGACCTTAAAGATCACCAAGTTCTGACCCCCTGCCATGGGCAGGAACACCTTCCACTAGACCAGGTTGCTCAGAGCCCCATCCAGCCTGGCCTTGAACACTTCCAGGGACAGGGCTTCCACAATTTCTCTGGGCATCCTGTTCCAGTGCCTCACCACTCTCATAGGAAAAGAATTCCTTCTTGACATCTCCACTATCTTCCTATTCTCTGTGAATTTGTACCCATTCCTTCTAGTTCTATCACTACAGTTTCTGATGAAAACTCTCTCTCTGGCTTCCATGGGAGAGTATGTTGCCTAGCATAGTTTGGATCAGTGAAAAGTCTCATTCAGATATGTGCAATCATTTTATTTAAATGGTATCAGTACTTCACAAAAGCTCAAGAACTGAGGAAACAAGCTTGAAAGGGAAAAGCTTTGAGTGATGTGTTATAAAAGCTTGAGTATAAATACCTCCTGTGCTCAAGTATACTGAGGTGCAGCACTACAATGACAGCACTACTGCTGTAAATGAAAGTAGTAAAGCAGTCATAGGGTCTTGTGGGGAAAAGAAATTAAAATGGACTATGCTTTCAGCAGGAAAACCCTTAGTCAGAAACAGAATCTAGAGAAATGCCACAGGCGAGTAAGTTATATGTCCTCCCAAGAAATATGGCTGCTTGTCCGCTATGGCTGGTAAATTCCTCCACTTTCAGCTTCACAGTCTGAGTTAAATGCTGCATATCTGGGGAGTTGTGCAGCCTTTGTCTTGCTGCTATGAATGTTAGTTTTGTTCTTGGGTATTTATCTCAAGACTGAAGGGGGTAGAAGTACATTAGCAGCTAGTGCTCTGAAAGGTGAGTGGAGTTATTTCTATGAAAATAAATAACAGAAAAAATCTAAGTAACTCCAAGGCCAATAAAAATAAAGAATGAGCTATGCTGCCCCATTAGATGCTTTTTTTTGCTAGCTAAATATCAAGTTTATGCTTTACTGTTTCTAGTTGGTTTTGCTTCCTCTCGATCCATCAAGAAATCTGCTGACAAAAGGGAAGACATTTTTCTTTCTTCCCCACACTTATGGTATAAGCCTTAAAGGGAGGATAAAGAAACTTCCAAATAATTTCTTAACAATACCTTGTACAATATTAAAAACAGTAACACCTTAACTTCCCTTATGACTAATGTGAAGCCTTTGCCTGTCTCCTACCCCAAAAATTACCAGATTGTTAGAAAGAGAACTTGAGATTTATGGCTCAAATGCCTCTTATTTCATTCCCCTGGCATCAGCCTGCACAAGGAAAGATGTATTGATCACTACAGTGATTTACCCCTCTTTTGAATAGATAGCAACTTGAATACCAGGCAGACTAAGTCCTTTCAGCCACCAAAATGAAACTTTTTTAAACTGAAACTCAGCTTTGTAAAAGACTGTAAGTAGCCTGAATATCTGAAATGCGGAGTATAAAGGAAAGCCCCTGCTTGGTAAGGGAAGTTAGGGAAGTGAAAGGGAAAACTGGATCATCCCCGAATGGAACCAAAAAATACTCACCTTTTCCTTCCTTTTTTTGGTTTGAGCCATACAACATATATTCAAAATGTCCAGAACTGAGCATATTCACAGAGATCTGCCTGCAAGAAGAATCAGTGAGTGGTCTTGGCACATACTGCACACTGTGTGTAAAGGATCTCACCCTGCAACAGCTGAGAGTGGATGAAAGACTTTTAGGCTTCAGACCATGACGATGTCCCAGCTCAGCTACTCAGAGGCTGAAATCATAAGAAGACCTTGGTGTCCACTAGAGCAGATTAGGTAAGAAATGTTTATTTTTTTAAGATTTCTGTAATGATCTATTTTTATAGGCAACTTCTTTCAGAACAGATTATTCTTATTTCAGAAGAAAATCTTTGCCTGTCATATTTTTGTTGAAAGCAATCAGAAGAAGAAAGGCTGAGAGATTTAGGATTTTTCAGCCTGGAAAAGAGAAGTCTCTGCTGTGACCTAATTGCATCCTTCCAGTACCTGAAGGGAACCTGCAAGAAAGATGGAGAAAGACATTTTACAAAGGCCTGGAGTGACAGAACGAAGGGGAACGGCTTAAAAATGAAAGAGAGTAAGTTTATGTCAAATATTAGGAAGAAATTCTTCACTGTGAAGATGATGAGGCACTGGAATAGGTTTTCTTGAGAGGTTGTGGATGCCGCATCCCTGGAAGTGTTTCAGGCTGGACTGGATGGGGCTCTGAGTAACCTGGTCCCTGCCCATGGCAGCAGGGTTGAAATGGTCCCTCCCAGCCCAGGAAATTCTGTGATTCTAGGAAACCTGCTCTAGCTGATCTTACCCACTGCAGAACAGCTACTCCATGAAGTTGTAGTGGAGAGCTGCTCCAGAAAGGGGAGAGTGAAGTTAAGAGGAGAAAGAGGCTTCTGCTGTTGGAGAAATTGTTAGATGATGGGGAGGATCTTTCCTGTCTTCCAAGTTTTATGAGATATTTTGGACATGCAGAAGAGACTTGAATGAGCTTGTTTAAACTTCCCCTCAGCTTTTGTTCACACACATTTACTTTACACCATGCAGAGCACCGCAGGAATTCTTAAAATGACCCAAAGTTCTCACAGGTAAATGGATACAAACACATGGCATCTGTTTACCTTACAGGTTAGAACGGCTTTAGATGAAAGAGTTTATACTGAGAAAACTTGAAAAACTTCTATATTATCTTTTGTTCTGTATATAAAAATCAGACTATGCTCTAGCAAAATTTTGAAATATAAAAAGAAAAAAATTACTTCTCTCAAATGCAATAGAAGCTGTGCTGTCCCACTCTCACTGTTTCCCATATGCCAAACAAAAGGTAATGTACTTTTTTCAGACATTTCCCTTAATCAGCAAAAAAGCTTGGAATAAAAGCTCTGTCTGATTATTAGCCTTAAATCTTAATCTCCTTAACTTGTCAGGTCCCTGCCATTACTTTTGAATGTTTAAATATAGATTAATAGAGAGAAGACATGTCTAGCCACTGCAATCATGTAGCTATTAGAAGAGCAAATATCTTAAGAGCTCAAACAGAAGTGAACCCCGCGAGAGACGAGGTTTAAATTCGGAAGAATGCCGTTTTCAATTTAGGTGAAAACAAGGTGGATTATGAATTGTTCGTCACTACCACTGCAGCATTTATTTTGCTGAAGATTTGTAGTGGTAATTAAATGATGACTTCCAAGTAGTGTTGAGTATCCATGGAAATAAATAGAGCCTGTCTTTATAGACACTGAGATGAAATGAAGGTATTTGTTGAGTGAGAATTTGTGTTTGTTTATTAATTTAGATTGTAGTACTGTGGGAATATCTGTCTTAATTTAAAATATTTGTTTATTTGCAAGTCCTGTGTTTTCATTTTTGTTTTTGTAGTGGGAATAAATCAGACTTTCAGGTTTTGAAGAGAACCCAAAAAACTTCAATGGATCTTTTGCATTGCACGGTGTCTTCACAAGATACTTTGGGCAGACTTTAATCCTGAGATAGTTGTAGACCCAAATTACCAAGATATTTGTAAATTACAGGCTGAGTTCTGCAAAATTATCTGTGACTCTAAAATCCACAAGTTTTCAGTACATTATTCTCTTGTAATTGAAGAATAGCAACTTTTTCCTCTGTTGTTTAATTCTTTTCTACCCTCCAGTTCTCTTCCCCATGCTTTGACCATTGTAGTAATAGGCACAGTCCTTAGATAGTTGCATGCTCAGTACAATGGCATAAAATAGGAATTTTCCTTTGACTGGATTATTGACACTTACATTGATTTTTCATTAAAATGTTGTTCCAATCTTAACTGAGTAAAGTCAGATTTGCTCAGAAAACAGGGCAAATTTCCACTTTCTCCTAAAACCAAAACAAATAGAATTACAACAACAGAAGCCAAAAACCCTGGAAGAAGTGATAGCTTATGTTCACACCCAAATTCCATGCCTACTTTTTGTCAGTGTTAGTGCCTCCAATTATGTACGGATTACTCCTGAGAGAAATTCTCTTCCTCAAGTTGGAAAAGGAAGAAAAAATGAGCAGCTGATTTATTTTTTCCCATCTGAATGTAAATCTTCCAGGGCTTGTTTAATACCATTTAGATACGATTGTTGTCCTCCCCTCTTTCCATTTCTTATAATGAATATATATCAAGGAGTGTTTCCAGATGACAGGATAATCTCCTGGTTTGGTAACTGATTTCTTTCTGTCTTGTTGTAAGGCTACATTGACAGTGTTTT
The DNA here is from genome assembly GCA_013398115.1 of Falcunculus frontatus. Lineage (NCBI taxonomy): Eukaryota > Metazoa > Chordata > Aves > Passeriformes > Falcunculus > Falcunculus frontatus. Next base: position 1,452,327 of record VZRV01009350.1, read on the forward strand.
CAAACCATTTCCAGATGATTTTTCTCCTTACAGTACCGTTGAGATTTAAAGTAACAAAGAACAAGAGTAGAAAATATTATGCTTTTTTTTTTTTTTTGCGAAAGGAGGTTTCTCTGTTATCTCTTGTTCCTTCAATGAGTAGAAAAGCATAAAAGGATTTGAAGTAAACTAAGTCCAAGAGGCAGATAAAGGAGAGCCCGACGAACTGTGGTTTGTTTGCAAACCAGTGCCAGTACTGCCTATCTTATCTGTATGGATAATACAAACAATAGAATGACCTATTTTTATGGTCTGACCCTTAAATCTTTTCCTGTGGCCATAAATGACTTTGAACTACTAACAGTCATTGTTGGCAGTTATTTTCTAGGTTTAAACGCTTCAGATGAGACTCTGGACTCTTTTTCTGTTTCACACTGTATTATAGAGCAGTGACTGTTGCTGGGCATGCAAGGTCATGGCTGAAATTAAAACTAAATGTAAAAACAATTTTGATGGCTCAGTGATTTCCTCCTGAGAGTATTATCCTACTTGGCCAAACAGATAGACAGACATTGTGCTGCTTATATTCAGTCTGTGCAATGGGCATTTCTGGGTGTTCCTAGAAATTCAGGAGAACAAAGCAAGGACAGAAGGTTCTCACTGTGGTTCCAAAGCAGTGCAGTTGTGGAGTTCCTTGGTACAAATGAATGACTGTTCTGAGTTTGGTTATTGATGAGTTTTCACACAAAAAGAAAATACAAGATTTTGTGAGTGAGAGTGAAGGCTATACAATTTCAAAATTATTTTTGCTAGTTAAAAAAAGATGTCTAAAGATATTTCAATAAAATAGATGTTATAATAAGTTCATAATAATTCAGATGGCAATGAACAAATGGCAATGAAATTAGTTTGAATGCTCTGGGTGTGTGTTTTGCTTTTTTTGTCTTTGCATACATAACTGCATGATATTTGCTGCCATGAGGGAACTCCAGGTCTCCAGGAATTTTAAGAGCAGTCAGAGCAGTAGATATTCCACACTTAAAGTGGGAGCTTTAATTTATATTTCTCTTCTACCATCAACCAGTAATGCAGTTGTGGGAATATCCTCCTCATGTCTGTGTGTGTGACAATGACCCATGATGGCAACAGAGGCACAAACAGGAGAGATCATTAGAATGATATTGATGCACGAGATGGCCACTTAAAAACAGAGACCAGACAAGAATAAGGGAATAAAGGTAGGTATTTATTTGAAGAGCCTTCAAAGGTACACCCTGGGCAGGCCAAAGGCGACATCCAAGATGGGCCCTGAGTCATGGCTTCTTCACACTTTTATAAGTTTGGTCCATTTGCATATCAGGGTTAGTTCTCCAATTAAAACCCCAGTTAATGATGTAATTACCCCAAGTTTGCCCTCTTCTTCAGAGGCTTTTAGTTTACACATTTTGGGGCCTGGGACAATCCAGGTGTCCTTGGAGACCAAATCTAGAGGGGCTTTGTTATGTCTAACCAGCTTGAGAGAACAGGCCACGAGAAACTTCAGAGTTACACACTAGGCAGTACAGGACTTGAAAAATAGAAAAGTTCAAACCTAAGGCATCAGTATGAAGAGTAAAGATGGAATTGTTATGACATGCTCATGGATAAACTTAAAATTTCACATGTTTCAGGCACAAATATGTCTTCAGACTGCAGTCTTTCTTTATAAAAACCACAAATGCAGAGCTAAGCAGTGTTAACTCCTGATGAGAGTAAACAGCATTACACTTTCGTAGGAAGTGATTTAAACCTGTCCTAATTCAAGCAGAACAAGAACAACAGAGTAAAGGACGAAATGTCAATTGTTTCTCCATGTAGAAGGCCAAAGATCACAGAAAAATGGAAAACTGCATTGTGGATGAGGGAAGTGTTTCTTAGTTTTGGAGTTATAGATCAAAATATCAGTAATACTCATGCTGGCTCCTAAAACCTGGAGTGTGCTACTTAAGAAAGCAGAAATTATCATTAACCAAGTAAGAAAAAAACTTGAAGATATACTTCTGCCTTCATTTCTGTGCAACAAAGAAGAATTTTCTAGAATGGTCTAGATTCATCCCCCTATTCAAAAAAAAGGATTGTAAATGTCTTTAAAATCACTGAAGAGTGCAGTGAGAAAAGTTAACTTTCAGTTTGCCTTCATTTTTGGGTGCCTAGCTCATGTTCTCCGTAGGCTGTCGTCAGGACATTTTGATCTTGTTTTCTGCCTTTTTCCAAGATACCTTATGCTCTGCTAATAGCTATTTTTCCCCCAAAGATGATAGTTGCTCACAGCTGCTATCCCTATCCTTTGTGGATGCTTGGCAGCCCCTCTTCTGTCATGCTGAGAATAAACACCTGGTCCTATAACTGAGAGGCTACTGGGCCCTTTGGAAGGATGACAACTAAGCACCAGCTGTTCTTGCTAAAAGAATTCATCCATTCCTCTCCTCATCATCTCCTGAAATGTTTAAAGGAAAAAAGGTGACCAGGAGTAGGCTGAAAAAATTGTTGCCCAGAACTGGGGTATTTCAGATCCTAAAGACTTTGTACTCCATATGATTAGAAAGACTGTGTGCAACTGCTGTCTTTTGTTCTAGTTCTTATGTAGTTCCTGTTCCTACAGTGCTGGAAAATATTTCCTGCAGTTTAAACTTTTCCTAAAATATATCATGTTTTTTAACTCTTATCCCAATCACTCACTCATTTGTAAGCATGCCTATCCTGTCAGGACTGATATGTAGGAAAAGGGACAAGGATGCTGTGTTAAGTCGTAGTTAATGGCAGCTCAGGCCTCATCTTGAAACTTCAGGAAAATTAAATTACACTTTCTGGGTTCACTGAACTGATTTTCTCTGCTTACTTATATCAATTAGTTTACTTCATTTTATCAAATGTAGAAAAAGAAAAGAACACCCCAGAGCAGACCTATAAGATAATATAACTGTCTTACACTCTGTAGCTGTAACTATTTCACAGTTCACTTCTCCAATGAGATTGAGGCAGCTGCTACATCAGCTGGTTGCTTTCTTTCTATCATGAGGCATTCAACTCCTTCATAGTTTGATCTTCTCAAGGTGCTGCCAGGTACCAAGCCCTTATCTAAGCAGCAACTTATCATATGTTTGAGCTGTTTCTCCTCTGACACCTATTCCTTACTTCCTGCACTTCTGTCATATTTGGTTAGCTACTCCCTACTCCGAGAGTTGTTCCTTGCTGTCCCTTCCTTAATGGTTGCTTACGCAGTGGCCTGTTCTGTCTAATGCAGTTTTACTAATAATTTCTGTTAATTCATCTCTTTCAATACAAACACTGACAGGGGCTGGCACAGCCTATACAACATCACTATTCCAACTTCCACTGCTTTCCTGGAAACTCTGAAGTAAAATATCCCGCTTTTCTTTTTTTCCACAGCACATAATTTGCATCCACAGCACTACAGAATTGCTGCTTAAGGTGAGTACTTATCTCAGAATTAGACTTGTGGGCTGGGCCGTATTTTCCTATATATCCTTACAGCCCCAGACTATTCTCTGGTTAGCTGTGGATCTCCTTTTCAGTAACTACCAAACACGATAAAATAGAACATGTTAAAAAGGTCACTTTTCGTCAGTTGTTTCGTTTATCCTCCTTTCTCTCCATCACAAATCCACAGAGCTGTCCATGTTCTCTGAAAATCTCATGTGATTTTTTTTTAGGATCCAACCATCGGGCTTAATTGAGAATGCAGAATTTCTGCTCTGCAAGTGTAGGACTATAGTAGTGTATGGAATAGGAAGAACCCCATTCTCCAATCTGAAGATAAATTTTAAGTGTGGAATTCTGCCTTTCTATTTGTGCCATTCAAAATTCAGAAGACATCTGACACCATCTGAAAAGTAGGTTTCCATCCAGTACTAGCTAGAGAAGAAGCATCAGAATAAAGTATAAAGCCACCAGATCCAGGCCACACCCTCTGACTTTGTCATTCATCTCAATTTTAATTAATAGGGAGAATACCTACACTAAGAATAGAAGTAGAAATTGTTGCTCAAAATATAGAAAAGTAAGCAAGGAAAGAAATCCACTTCAAATAGATTAAACAACCAAGAAGGAAAAACCTTGATTTTAGGAAGATTTAGCATGGTAATTCACAGCTGCATCTGACTCGTATAGCAAGCTGTGGACAACCAGCAAAGTTAGTCAGTTTAAGAGAAATTGAGTTAACAGCGTTTAACCACCACTTTCCTTTAACAGTTTGGTGTCCTAAGGTAGCGTCAGGAAAAATTGCCCCAGCCATGCGGTATCACAAAGTGCTGGTTTGCCATCCCACCGACAGTCAGCACAGCTTGATCTGATAAGAAGCGGTGACGTTGTTCACTGAGGAGACACATTCATTTTTGGAAGTCATTAGACTTCTCCGAATTTGTGTGGCCTGGGGTGTTCTGGGGAAATTGTCTTTGCCTTCCTGGAAAAAGAGTAAGTACTTACTTCTCGTAAAATTCCATAAGGGTCTCAGTGTCTCCATTTACTGCTGTGATGTATCACAGACCTATTTGGTGCTCCCTCTCAAAGAGTCTCAAACCTTTAATGGATTAAGATATTTACAGTTTATCACACAGAAATAAATTCCCCTCTCTCTCTTCAAACTCACATCTTACTGCTGGTTATCACACACCTGGCTGTTTTCAAATGCCACCTTCTTTGTGCTGTTAGCTGCATGCACTATTTCATTCCTTTTTTTTCTCAGTAAGAGATAATCTCCAGTTTCTGTGGATCTATTTTCTTTGTATGGGCTCTGGACTGCACATGTGGTGAAGAGCACACCTTCAAAGTGAAAGCAGGGTTTTTCTGAGCAAAGGTTGGCAAATATGAGCTCCATATTCACAGTAATGGTCAGTGATGTTCTCTACCTCAAACAGTCCTCTTTTCCCGAGAAATCTCCTTATCATGCACATGCATTATATAAAGGCATTGTCTGGATTCACCTTTTTCTTGATGTCAGTTGTCTGTAATAGCCATGGGCTATGGACAATAACCCTGACAAGAGCAGCTGCTTCTGCCTGTCTTGAGAAAGCACAAAAGCCCTGGACTGCCCCCACTCAAGCCCTGACAGAGGGAGCACCTCAGGGCAGGAGCTCAGTGTGGAGGAAGACCATTCAGATTTTAAAAAAATATTGTGTGGACTGCTGTGTGCTGGTTTTGTGCTATGGAAAAAATAGTGACAAGAGAGTTTCATTACCTCTGAGGGTGCTGATGTTTAACAATAGATAGACTTGATCAAGAAAAAGGTTCACAATACTTTATACCATTTTCCTAGCTGCTTTATTATGCTGAAGCAGCTGAGTCTTGCTCAGAATCTGGTATCTTGCAAGCAGTGTATTGAAATGCACTTGAATACAGTATTTATAGAGCATACACTGTTGAACAGAACATTCACAAATGGATGCAGCTACCATTTTTCCAGGAGTGCCTTGTAGCTTCTGCAGAGTGACCACATTCTCTGATGATCTGCCCCAGAACAAATTATTTAAGCCAGTTTCTTGTTGGCCCTTGCACTAGTGAATGCTATGCTCAGAATGAGAGTCTGGCACTCAAGATATTTGTATCGTTTGTTCAAAGGACAAGGATTGAATCTTGTGGTCTGAAATGAGTAATGATAGGCTGAGGCACTGAAGTCAATAGGGGTTTGGTAAACATTCCTTGCAAGGAAATAATTTTTCTGTTACACCCATGTGGGAGCCTTGAATGCTTTAGTAAAGATCTGTTTGAAGCAGGCAGTAAAAGGGAAGGAAGCATGCTGAAAATTTCTCAGAGGTATTGAGAGAAACTGTCTCTTATGATGTCAATTAATGGCTTTGTGAAATGGAGTTTGGTGTTTAAGTAAAGCAATTCTGGCTGAGATATATGTATTTAAATTGGTTGCTAAGTTAGTTGTGAAGAAAAAATATCTCCTTGAAGATGTTTTCCATTCCTCACAAAAATCTTGCCTTTTGAGATCTTTTCTTCAGCACACTTGACTTAATTGAATTTCTAAGAGTAATAAATACATTTAGTTGAAGATGTGAGACTTAATACCCATTTGAAGCTAAGTTATATTTCAAGTATGAACACACAAGATGGCACAAGTATTTTAACTTAACTGCATCTCCTAATTTTGAGGAAATACTGTTATACCTGCAATGAGTCAGGTCACTCTTTTAAACGGATACTTATCTAAAGCAAATAATCACTGGTATGCACATGTGGCTAGTACTAACCATGAATCTCAACATGGATTTCCGTGGAGTAATACCTAACACACCACTTTAAGCTTGATGCCTTCTAAAAAGAACTTCATTTGATTCGGGCGGCAAGGAAGTTTAACACATTCACTCATGGTGTTCTCACAAAAATGTAAATCTTGATCAGCTCTTGCCAGCATGACCTTGAATTCTTAATTTGTTTTACACTATTCCTTGCAGAGATGACACTTAAGTCATTAATTTCTCTGCATTCCCTCTTCACAACATGTTTCTCACTAAAGGACGAACAATTTTATTTGGCTACTTATTATCTTGATTTACAGGTTGCTTATATAGATCACAGACTATCTCTGTTTAGGGCATTAAAATTCATCACTTAGGTGCAGCAAATAGCTACAAGTGTGTGGCTGTTTACTGTCCTGTAAATGATCCCATTTTTCACAGCAGTTAGACTGAGTCAGGGGGATGGAACCCCTGTATGCCACAAGCTTTCCATGGGAAAACCTGTTAACGGAACACAATATTCAGGCCTTTGGCTGCCCTGAATGGGTGTAGCAACAGCAGTAATAATAGCAGCTGCTAAGTATGATGTTGTTTGTGTAAGAAAAAAAGGGAAAAGGATGAGGAATTTTGGGTAGATGCAAAAATAAAAATCTTCAAATGGGTTTCGTTTAACTCTAGCTGTGTTTTGCAGGTTTACAAGCACAGGAGTCTTGACAAACACATTTTCATGAAATACATGTTGAATTTTGCTTGGTGGCCAGTGTTTCCTGCAGTCCTAACTCTGAGAGTGCCCCTGAGCAATATAGGCAGGGATGAAGTCCCTGCTGCTCATCTTCTTGTCAAACAGTTCTGTTCAATGGTTTTCCCTCTGTAACCTTTATAATTACTCTTTCACAAATTCATTGCTTATTTTTATTTGTGGAAATGTCTCTTCTTTTCACCTTGCTTAAGTGCTAGTTTTTCAGCAACGAGAGGCTAGGGAGCCTGGCCAGCTCCAAGGAAGAGAGAATTTTATTCTAGGCTGGACAAAAGAGCAAATATAGTGCCACTCACATGTATTCTTTCTTGTATTCCTTGTGCCTCCCTTCTTCATCATAAAGGATGCATCACTTCACCTTAAGCCCAAAGGTTTTTTTCATCGTCATCCTTCCCACACGAGAGACTGAGAGAATTGTCTCAGGATGTCCAGGAAGAGTAAGAAAAAGGCATGGTCAAACTATCACCCTCTAAAAGGACAATTCACTTGCTTTTTTCTTCTGGACCTGGACCTGGCTCCCGGACTCTTTCTTTAATCATGTTCAACACAAGCCATTCTGGAACTGTAATAATATCTTGCTGCTGCTTACCCAGAAGATTTAGTTTCTCATTCATTTGATGAAATACTGTATTTGTTGAACTTACCTATGACTGTTTGACTGGGTGCTGAGGTTATAAAAACTACTTACCTGCACTTAATAAATAGCATTTGCAGTCATTTTACAAGTATCTTGGCTATTTAAGTTTTGCCTTCTGAATATTGTGGATATGGAACAAACAAATCAGAATTTCCCTTTAAAATTTCATCAAAGGCATAGATCTCAAAAGTCACTAGTTTTTTGACAGTCCAGGAGTGCCATCCACAGGATGAAATTCATATTTTATGCCAGTATATCTTTGGTACTTTAGTTGGAAAAAAAATAGTTCTAAAAAAAAGAAGAAAAATCATCAATTTACTTTTGATACCTCTTACAATTTACACTGTAACCAAATAGGAAAACCTTTCTCTTTTTCTATTGGAATTGACAGGAAAATATATGATTTATATCTTTAGATGGTTGATAACTGACTTCTGAAAGTTTGTAAAAAATTAATGATACAAATATAACTTAGCTACGGTTTGAGGGGTTTTTTAAGACAGTCCTGTGATCTTGATACAGAACATATTTCTTCTGTATTCTTTGAAATCACTAGGGGAAATATCCTTCTGACCGAAAAAAGAGCTCACCGGATAATAAAACCTGGAAGTTGTTCAGGTCTGGATTTTCTAGCTAAGATTATAGAATATAAAGCCAATTTTCCAAACTAAGCTGATATTCTCAGAAGTAACTTCTCACATAGAAAACATTTCTTCATGTATATTTTGTTGTTGAGTCTAACACTGCCTTAAGAAACTATAATGGGAATAAAGAAATTATGGCAGTTTTGTAATATGTAGGAGGAAAAAATTCCACTCTCAAATAGAGAGGAATCTGTAACTGGAAAGGAGTATGCTTATTAAGAGGTAATTGTACAGAAACTCTAAAATTGTAAATCCTCTGTCACATCTTTCAAAATACCTGTGAGTTATTATTTCCTTGAATACTTTCATAATGTGAGTCCACATACAGAAATTACTTAAAACTGCAGTATTTTCAACATGAGAAACCACTGAAATGTAGCTTCACTATATCTTTGGCCAGGGGTAGTAGCCACAGAGACAAAATCAGGCTTTGGTAGGGAGTCACAAATTCTTTTTAGTGGTCCTCTGCCATCAGTGGTATTGGTACCAAAGCTCTGGAACGTCTGGCCTGAAATTTTTGTGAGCCTTCTGCCATTAGTTGCAATGAAACAAAAGATGGACAGCTACTCAAGGTCTCCTCATTGTCAGGAAAAGTTTTCCTTGTCTTTTCCTTTCCCTGTTGTCTATCTCCCAGTACCGTTTTCTATGCCTGTTATGATTCGCCAACTCACTCCAACACACTTTTTTTCCTCCCCTCTGAGCCACTTGTCCATTTTACTGTCTGTCCTGTCCCTGCTAAAATCAAGGTTGTGCTGCTCTGAAGTATGTATGAAAAAATGATGAATGACCTCAAGTCAAAACCCACTGAATCTGTTAATTTCTTTGACCTTGAAAGTACTTTATCTTGGTACAACTGTTAACACAATAAGTGTAATTATCTCCCCACTGTCCAAATTTTTCCCATATTCTATGCTTTTTGTGTAGCTAGGTCAAGCACATTTTCTTTCCAGTCCACAACATACATTCCAAAATGTTCCAAAGCAAAAATGATTATGATCCAGCTGTCAATTTGCTTTAAGAAAAGATTGGCTTTGATTTGATATATTTGAGAAAGCTATGTCAGGGAAGCTACAGACCAATAAGCAGTTCAGATGCCGAGTATAGATTGCAAAATTAACCTTCCATGATTAATTAACCTTCTGTTCTCTCAGCTGAAAGTAACACTGAATTGGTTGAGATTACTTAAGTGCAACTCTACGTACATATAGAAATAGAGTTATTAGGACTGATCCAGTCATATACAGTCCAGACAGTCTGATTCCCAGCTGAAACTGCAGGAATGGTGTTTTCATATTGGTTTATCAGGCAAGAATGGAGAAGAAATCCCTGCTGGACTCATAATCTTATTGTACAGAGCAGTATTTCAGAATATCCTCCCTGAAAAGTATGACCAAAGAAATTTATGCTATTTTTGTCAGACTTCTGGTTACTATTGCACAGGTCAGTGCTTAAATAATGCATCACTAAAGGGTTATTCTCCCTTCTTCATTTCTACATGTTCTTGTATCATGGGAGTTCTTTGTTTATGCTGTTAATCTCTATAAAGTTCATAGCTGAAAATGGAGAACAATCCTGAAGTGTGGAGAAAAAAAATATCTCAACAGTTTCAAGTATTTTTTCTGGGTTTCAAATATTTTTCAGCTTTTTTTTTTTTCTTGAAAGAATCTCTATAATGTTTGCTCACTAGATTAGTGACTCCTCAAGTCTGACTTTTTCTATTTACACCCTCTGCAACCTTATTCTTCCATACCCAACTCTGCAAGAAACTCAGTTTGTTTAGAAGTATCGAGATCTGTGTCTTGCCATCAACATATATTAAGCAAACCAAAATGTCCCATTTTCTCTAAATTTTGCTACTTTTGTCATTGCTGACAGTTTCATACTCAGCCTGAAGTTTTTTTGTAGCTGTGGAGCCCTTTCTGTATTACCACAGCTTTCCTGCAATGGGATTTTGGCCAATCATTAAAGATGCAAAAAACTCCAGTAATTTAGGTCACTGTTAACACAGATAAAACAACCATTCCCAGAAAAAGGTACCTCTTCCAGAATCATAGTAGGAGGCTAGAAAAAGAAAAATATAACTGTTCATAGATGCAGGACTTAAATCAAAGGTGCTGTGAGATAACCCAGGAAGCTGTGGCTGCTCTGTCCCTGGCATTGTTCAAGGCCAGAACACTGATCTAGTGGAAAGGAGGCTGGAATTGGATGATCTATAAGGTCCTTTCCAACCCAGGTCACCCTATGAAGTTGGTAGTGGGTCTAAGAGAACAACATAGCTTCTACTGTGTCACCAGTACACTCTGAAAAGATTTGTTATCATTTTAACATACAGAACATAAACACTGAGAATTCTGCCACCTCTGAGTTTCTAAGCAAGTGACATTCATTGCCTGATCAAATATTGATATGATGAGAGGTCATGCTCCTTTCTGAAATCCCATTAGTAACCTGTGTACTGGGGGAGAGTTCCAACATTATTTTTAAATTTGGCCGCTTTAGAAATTCTTGCCTAAGATATCTATAAATAATACATATTTCAAGTCTGGCCTAAAAACATCAAATTCACTCTAAGCTGCTGGTCTTCACCAGAAACAGATCGCAAAGGTGGAGGATGTATGATTTACTCAGACCTCTTTTTTGGGATGGCTCACAGCCATACGGAACAGAAGTGCTGATCGCTTTTGGAAGGTCTCATTTGAGACCTAATCTTCAAAAGTGACCTTCCCAAACCTGACATGGGAGATGAGCTCATTGAATTTTCTGAAGGCAGGGACTGCTGGGGCTTGGTCTAAGGCAGCAAGGAATTGCCATCTTTGCTCACAGACTTTAAAGCTGAGTAAATGAGCAGGAAAAGTAAAAAAAAAAAAAAAAATCCCGCTAGGCCAAGGACAGATTTATTTACTCTACAGGCAGTACAGAGCATGGTGCATTATAAGCATGTTTAACAGGTTGCTTGGGAACCATCTCAGACTTTTATAACATGATATGACAACCTTTGCTCAAATTTGTGCAATACCAGCCTGGATGCAGCTGTTCCAAGGGCTCCTTATCTTGCTTTTCCACCTGGTCTATGAAGGCAGCAATCATTAACAGCTTTACTGACCCCATGGCTAGCAATGATAACTAATAATTAAGTTAATATGAACATTCATAACATTATTATTTGTCCTAATCACAATGGTGTGTGTGCACCAGAGGAATGTGAGGTCCTCTTTCAAGTGAATATTATTGTCACAGTCCATTTGAGTATCTCAAATTTAGAGAACAATGGTCTCTGTAAAATAAGCTTTATTTTATGAACTCATTAGCAAAAATAAAAGCAAACAGGGCAAATATTGCCTCAATTCCCTTTGTACAAATTCACATGTCTATGAGCAAAATGGTTCCCTAGGCAGTGGTGAGAGCACTCATTCTTCATCTTCCTCCCCTACATCACTCTGGGAAGCACAAAAGCCTGGGCAGTCCAGTTGCTGCTGGATCTGCTTCAAAAGCTCTTTTCAAAGAATCACACAATCATTATGGTTGAAAAAGACCTCTAACATCATTGAGTTCAACCTCTGACTGATCAGCACCTTGTCAACCAGACCATGGTACCAAGTGCCATGTTCAGTCATTTCTTGAACACCTTCAGGGAATTGTGACTCCATTACCCTGAGCAGCTCACTCCCATGTTTAACAACACTTTCAGTGAAGAAATTCCTCCTTAGGTCCAACTTGAATCTCCTCTGGCACAGCCTAAGGCTAAGCTTGAGGTAAGCCAATGTATTTATACCTTCCATCTTGGAAGTTTGATCTCTATCATATCCGTTACTTACCGGATTCTGAAGAAAGCTCCAGAAAATTTTTATGCAAGAGTGAAGAAGGTGATATCTTCAGGAGAGGGTGAGCTGAGGGTGATAGTGGCTGCAGAGTGGCCTCTACTCCTTCCTATTCATTGCATCCTAACAACACGTCGTTCTGGCTTTGACCAGAGCATCCATCAGGACACGCACAAGGAGCGTGTCAGGCCAAAACTGGAGCAGGAGTTGAGCCAACAGTCAGAGTTAGGCAGCCATGACTTCAAAACTTACAGAATAGCCAAATTGATTGTTGGGTATTACAACGTTATCTTTATTCAAAGAAGAATTCAGGACATTCTCTTCTCCTCTAGACCATGTCAGAGGACCTGCGTGGTATGTGTTAACCTCAGCTGCTTTGGAAGTGTCTAAAGGAATGCAACATAATCACCAACCTCTTCAAAGTCAAAGACATTTAAATACACTACTCTGTAACTGAGGTATCATGACTGGCCCGGGAAATTCTGACCCAGGAAAGATGGAATGACAGCGGGTGGATGACTGCTCAGAACTTCTATGAGAGAAGCTGCAGGAGTCTGCTGTGTTGGGCAATGCCAACATGCATTTTCTTCATGGACTGATTACTTATCTTTATAAGAAAAGGCCATCTTCCATATTCCTTGACTGTGTTTGGAAGACTCTCTCAGAAAGTAATATTTATTACAGACAGTTTGTACCTATTCACATTTATATGGATGAAAGATTGTTATTTTTTCTTGCAACTGACACAGGCTGATCAAAGTAAATATTCTTTGCATAGCTAATGGTAGCCCAGTAAGTGATCTTCCTATCCGTGAAGGATTCCTTCATGGATTACTTGGATTCCTTCATGGGATGATTTTGATGGGAGAAAAAAGAGAAAACAGAGAGAATGTTTTCCCAAGTTAAATAAGAGAAATGGAAATTAATATCCTTTTCTTCCAGTCTGAGCTAGTTTATTTTTCTAGATTCATTATTGACTCTATGTGTTAAATCTTCTCTGTCAAAGACTTTCTTCAAAAAGATAATATAACATCATTTTCCATATGTGCATCTTCTGGATCCACTTAGTCAGGAGCAGGCTGATTATGGAAGCTGTTTCTGTTGCTTCGCAAAAGTTCGGGTTCTTAAAGGATATGAAATTTTTTTTTCATTCTACTATTACCTATTAACTTTAGCAAAAATCAACTTTCCCATATAAATTCCGATGTCTCTGGTGTTTCTTCAGTTTTTCTTCTGGTTTCTAAAAAGCATCAGAGTGATCTGGTATTCTAATCATTACCCCAGTAAATCAAATAGACATCATTTATATATGGAACAGACTGTTTTCTTACTGAGGCCAAGAAAAATTCTTAGGACAGCCTCAGGTAACCTGCTTAGAGCTATCAGTAATATGCTTTTCTTCTGGGTGTTATCTGCACTGCTCTGTCCATGGAGTGTCCTCGGCCTGAGAGGGGCTGAGCTGGGTTCCCACTGCCCAGTCTGTCTGAGTTCCAGCTCTGGAAGTGCCACCAGGCAAGGGAATGCAGCCCCAGGCCACTCTTGGGTGATACTGGGAGCATGTAGGGCAGCTTTCACCCTTTCTTTGGAAGCAGGGGAAAGGCAGCAGGTAAGACAAAAGAAAATTCACCATCAGCATCCTTCTCCTGAAGTGTTTGGGATGCTGATACCACTCTAGATCTCTCTGCTTAAGAAAATTGTCCCAGTTGACTGTAGCATTCATAGAAAAGGTGAGCGTAACACATTAGAGGCACAGATGACTTGTACGTCTTCCTGTAAAACTCTTAATTTTTTATAGTCAGTGAGGTATTTTATTTACCCATTTGAATTATGGGTTAGTGTTTTGCAGCTGTATTAACTACTGCTTCATTTGCATTTATGTTAAGATTTTTATTAGGCTAACAAGAAATTATTGGCTCTATGTTTAACGCATAGTCCTCTCCACCCATCACCTTATTTTTAATGGTGTTCAGTGCTATTCATACTGAAGCTTTGTGCAAGGCAATAAAGCAAAAATGGTTTAAACATCTATTTTTAAGTCACAGCAAACTCTGAGGCAAAATCAAGGCCGAGCACAACAAGCACAAGAAGTGATGAAGATGGGAAGATGAAACACATGAAACTGTAGAAGAGTTTACATGCAGAACCTACAGTTATAACAGAAGATTCCACCAGCCTCCACTGAAAGAAAAATTAAACGCTAATTTAAATGAAGGGTTAGAAAAAGGTGCAAATAGATACATTAGTTACAGAGATGCTCTTTATAAGCTGACAGATATTTTTCCTCTTATTTTTCTTCAAATGGCCTTGTTGACCGTGTCAACAGCATCTGAGTTATCAAGGTCATTTTGCAGGTGATTTGTGGCTATTTAGCTCTCTATGCTTCTTGTTCAAAGGTTATGAGAAGTGAGCTGAGTTTCCTTATTTACCAATTATTTGCAGTCTGTCAGCTTAAAAACCCTTTAGCAGTAAGAAAATGAAATAGAATAATTCTTTATGAACTATCTTTCTCCTCATAGCTTCTGACTATGGTCCAGCATTATGAAAACATCCAAATGGAATTTGTTGTGGAGCTAAAAATCAGTGAATTTGAAGACACAATGATCTTATTAGAAGTGAGCTGAGGATGTGGAGACAAGGCTGGAAGGTGGCAATATAAAACTTCTGACACATGCTCCAAGTTGAATTTTGAGCCTACTCATTATCATGCAAAATTTGTCCTAATTTAATATCAGATCAGATCTACCTCTGCAGTTGTGAGAAGTGCAAGTGGTGCCAATACAGACTCAACAAATCTAGAGGGATCCTTTCAGGTATCCAACAGGGAAGTCACAGGTTTGATATCCAAATCCTTTAAAAAATGATGATATGCGCAAGAGTGAGTGGAAAACAAGGAACAGGCAGATGGAATCAGATTAAAACTGGATTCCCTGATCTTTATTTGAGAAAATATTTGCTAGAAATGATTTTTTTTAAGAAGCAGTCTAATTTGGCAGTTAAACTAAAGAAACTAACTAAATATCATTTCACAAACAGGACATCCTCCTTCTTGTAATGAACACCTTTTTTGAAACCCATGGGACTGGATGAGAGTTTCAGGACCATAATTCTTTCCCCAGGACAGCTATCATTCGCTTCTGCCTAGAAATAATGATCCACACATAAATCTCCTTTGACATATTCAATCTTATTTGCCATATACAGCTGTTGCTGAGCTTGGATGGATTTTGTTTTAAATCCTGTAGAAAAGACTACACTAAATTGTGCATAAAATCACCACCATGATGGAGACGTACCACCTCAGACATCCTTGTGGGATATTTCTGGGTTTTGTAAACAAAGTTTCCATGAAGGAAAATTTTCAAAGCTTTATTTTTCAGTGCTGAAATCCTGAGTGATTATAACCCATTGTTTCCCCTTCAGACATTCGAAGTTGATTAAATAGCAATATTTACATTGGTAAAGCTGGATCTAAGAAATGCTTGTGTCATCTTAATGAGTGCAGTACTGAGGGTGAGAACAAATGCTAATAAAAAGCATCTCTATTTTTCTGATTAAAATTGTAATTTTTGAAATGAAAATAAAAGCTTGTATTCCTTTTTTATCTTTCTTAAAGTTTTCAACAAAAATAATCTGTATTAATTTTTGTTGATATGCTACTTTGTTTTCAAGGATTTGAATAAAAAATTGCTCTTGCAGATACATAAAAGCGTGTGTTGCTGAAAGATCCATGCCTAAGGAGCCATCTGGAATGCATCGGTTTTCCTGATCTTTTTAGGAAGAAGCAATCCTTTTATCAAGATGCAGAATTGTTCTAGTATAGTCTGTGTGATCATAAGTTTCCAAGTGAATGAAAGAATGAAATTATTTTGGTAATTACTCAGAGACCAAACTGTAATGCTTGAAGAATAAGTAGAACAATTTCTGCTAACTGCAGTTGTTCTCAGAAACAATGCTTGTTTGCAGTGGTTTTCTAGAATATCATAACTGTAACCATAATAAAAAATCAGCAAAACCGTCTCTCTGGAGCAGGAAATCAAGGCTGTCATTTTCAGAAATAGAGTTTATTGTTAAATTCTTTCTTTTTCATGTAATTCAAACAGAAATCTATTATTTCTACCAAACTTGCATAGGCTGAGTGTTGTCAAATCAGGGTGAAACTGTAAATTGTGGAAGCATCAACACAAAGCTTTCATACGTACACGGTTTCCTTGTTAGGTAACTCCATCCAGAACATAACTTTGGGAACGTTTCTGTGTTTTTTCCCTATCCTAGGCTGTCAGTGCAACACTAAGAGCAGCAGTACAGCTGCACTTTGCAGAGATGCACCCTGAAACCCAGGCTTCTGAAGCTTGTCCTTTTTTTCCCTTCCAAATAAAGGAGGAAAAGTATGGGATTTGGAAAGAGCAGCACTGCCCTCCGGTGGGCAGATTGATCCTTCACAGAGGCAAACCTTGGTTTTCCTTCAGCTCTTGGAATATTTAAAAAGGACTGCCTAGAACTGTACTCCCAGCAAAACATATGGAATTGAAACTTTCAAGGTAAGGTTAGAATATGAATAATGAATATCTTTTTATTTTTGGAGGGTTGGGGGGCGGGTGTTGTGTTTTGGTTTTTGTTGGTTTGGTTTTTCTTTTTTTTCTTTGGAAATCCGTAAAATAGTTCTATGCAGGATGAGAAGTCACTGCAAAATAGAAGGCGAGTACATTTGTCTTTTGTAACCTAAAAACACTAGATTGTCAGCAAGGGTGGGTTCACTTCCTTCATGTCTCATTCACTGTCTCACAGGTTTTCAACCCCTAATGAGTGCTTCTCATTAATCTGATCAGAATAAAATATTCTGCTTTCTGAGATCTTAATCTTTTTGTTATTGGACAAAGCACAATAAAGACTAACTCAAATCCATAGCAAAAATCTTCTTCTTCTTGGACAAAATACAATAAAGACTAAAGAGCAAAAATGTTTCTATTTGAAGCTAATCAGAAACAGCAAAAGAATAAAATGTGTATGCTTTAAATTTGCATATGTACAACTATGTTTACATAAAAATAATGTTGTTAAGCAGTTGTTTCTGCTTAAATATAATTCTTATGAAACCCTTTCATGAGCTTCCTTCCAGGTACCAAACTACTGACAGCAGCTTTCTGAGAATAGGGTTTCAAAAGCTTTGCATTCATCTTGCAAAGACTCATTATGATAAATTTGCATATAAAACAGAATCAGAAGTCTACTTAAGTCAAAACATCTGAGACAATATAAAACCTCTGCTATCATAGAATTCTGAAATGGATTGGGTTGGAAAGGACATTAAAGATCATTTATTCCAGCCCTCCAGCCATGGGCAGGGACACTTTTCACTAGACCAGGTTGCGCAGAGCCCCATCCAACCTGGCCTTGAACACTTCCAGGGACGAGGCAACCACAGCTTCTCTAGGTGACCTTTTCTAGTGTCTCACCACACTCACAAGGAAGATTTCTTTTTTGTAGTATCTAGTCCAAACCTGCTCACTTCCTCTCCTGGGGAAAAAAATTGAATGAGATTGTTATGAGTGAATTGTTTTTAAAATGCCCATGTTCTAACTTCTCCGTTTTTGTAACACCTTTGTGTCATTCGGGATGTTTACAATGAGTTGGAGTATTTTTTTTTCCGTTGTTTTTCAGACATCTGGCCAGGAAATTGAACCTGCACTGGTATATTTGGAGTTTTCAGTCAGCTCTTCCTTCTTATTTTTTTCCTAAATATGCTACATGGTGAAAGTCCTTCTAAAGTCCTTTAATGTTAGTATTTTAAAATTAATTTAGAGAGAGGTTTGGGGCCTTTTAAGTACCTTAAAAAATTTTCCTCAGATCCAGTTAGCTGAAAACATGTGTTTAATACTAAGTGCTCTCTATCCAGGACTTTTTCACCCATACTTCGAGCTAAGGCCTTGACCCACTCTTGCCATATTCACTTCTCTAGCTGTATGATCACGGCTGAAATTTCTAAAAAAGGAATAACATTTGCTCCTTTGATGGTTTTATTGGCACATTTTCCCTTAAAATTGTATTTTTCACGCTCCAACTAATTTTCTAGCCTTGGATAATCTTTCTGGCTCAACAGACATTCCTCAGAAGGAGGACTTTTTGCTTCACTTCGAGGCTGACTTGACTTACCAGCTCTGTGTTGGCTTTAAGCATGTGTTTCCATGCTTTACTGAATCAAAGTTAAAATTATGAGTCAGGTTTATTTTTCTCTTGTTGATTTTCCAACTGCTGCAGCAATATGTTTCCCTCAACAATTAATTTGTTTAGTATTCTTGAACATGCAAGTTATTTCAAAACCATTCTCAAGCTGATCATCATCTCATCTCACCTAAACATTTGTTAAAATGTGTGGCTAAACTTCATTGGTTTTCAAATAGAGTTAGGAGTTGAAATAATGTGGAGACTTTTAATGTGACTAAGCTTCTTTTTATATGTTGAGAGAAGTTTAAAACTAAGCTGACATTTTTATAAATGCAATAACTTAGTGGTATGCATTACAGTTTGTTAGAAAATTACTTAAAACATTGTTTCTTAATTAAATAAATGTTTAAAAATCTGTATTTGAATATAGATTTAAAATATTACTGAAATTTGAGGTATTCACATTGAATTTCTATTTTACTTAAGCACTATAAATATGTAGCGCAGTAAGATTAAAATGCAAATATTATTTTTTTAACATTTTTTAAAACTATAATCACTACTCCACGATGTCCTGGGGCTTGGTCTGCAACCAGGGATGGCTGAAATGGTGATGTCACTGAGAGTCTCCCAATTCGAGCGGGCTTTGGATCAGGCCTGTTAACAAAAACTTCCAACTATGACCAGCTGGATTTATAGGAGTTAGTTGACATAATTCCCAGAAAAATGGTGGGCTGTTTCTGGAGAAACATAAACTACATCCCTAAACTTCCCTGATCCTTCCAGATATTAGAACAGGCAACTTAATGATCTGTATCTGTCCATTTTAGGTGATGAAAGGGACATATCTCCCTGCTATCTAAATGCCAATATACGGGAAAAAGACCTAATGAAGCTGAACTCACAGCTCCAGGAAAGAACATTTTAGTTCTATTATTCTCCAAAATTGCAAGAGGACTAATACAGCCTGGGGAAGACTGTAAAATGAATTATCCTTAGCTGCTCTTTTCCTTATGGCCCAATTCCAAAGAAAAGCACTTTCCTTTCACTCTCTATGAATATCTTCTCCTGTCATCTTCTGGTTTATTTTACTTTAGGGACATGATCAGCTTTTATCTGCCATTAAAGATCCGTTTCTGACAGCAGGTAACGGCATTTGGAACCTTTTTCCTACGCTATCACTTTAGGTTCTTTGTGCCATGAAATTGATCCTTTTTCTCTTGTTCCTTCTTAGTTTGCAGATAGTGACAGTTGATGCATCAGCCTCCTTGATGTTTCCCATTGGGCACTAGGAAATGACCAGGAATGACCAGGCAAAAAGCCAGGTCTGGATTAGATCGACACAGAGACAAAAACAAACAAACAAACAAAAACAACAAGGGGTTTTTTTCCTCAACTTTTCATTTAGCTAGAATTTTTTGTTGAGTCCAAAGCAGGAAAGACTGACTCTTTCCAAAATTCCCTTTTTTAAGAACTGAAAGCTTCAGTTCTTAGCTTAAAAGCCCTCTTTCAAATTATAGACAAAATCTATAATTAGTTTAGTCACTTTGCCTGCCCTGATGTCTAAGGTCAAGGAAGCCGCAAGTTACTCAGGGTGTTTGTAGGTCTGCCAGACTCTGGTTCCACATGTAGCCCACTGAATTGAGCCTCAATATAGGTCCTGAATTTGCCTCCCTTATCCATGCTACTTAACCTATGTATCTCTTCATCAGCGCCACAATGCCCTGGATCATCCGCCTGGACTTGCTTTGATGTGGTTAGGCAGCATGAGCAGTCCACATGCCGTGTTCTGTGAGCAGTTCAGTGGTATGGAGTGAAGGGTTAATGCTCTCTGACCCCTCTTCAGTCATATCTGGCTTAGCCGAGCCAGCTCAAGGAGCACAATTTTAATCTGATATAGCCCAGTGGCAAAAAAAAAGTCTCCTTTAGAGAACCCTAAGCACAGAAAGTGCTTAGAAAGCATAAAATGTTGTATCACTCAAAGAAATCTGTTGGGGGTACAGATCTTAAAGGCTTTGCCTGAAAGTGCACTTAACCATCAGAAGGATGTCATACAACTGAAAACAAGCTATTTCCCACTTACATTGACATAGTCTAATCTGTTACACGTTATCACAGAATCAGGATGGCCTGGGTTGGAAGGGCCCTTACAGATCAGTTCCACCCCCCCTGCTGTGGACGGGGACACCTTCCACTAATTCAGAAACTTTCAGAAGTTCTTGAAAAAGTTCCTTTAATGTACCAGGAGCCTAAAATCTGTGTACATTAAGCACGCCTTATGAAAGGGGGCTTTTAGAAAGATACATCTTAAGATGTCTGAAAATAGGCTGCTCTCCAGCAGGTCCCAGAATCATCACTCCTGGTACATTGTTCAGTGAGTCCAATGGACAGGCTACAGTCAAATGTCTGGTTAAAATTTGTAATATTGACTTTAACACACAGTGGAACATCATTGTGAAAGTCAAACAGAAGAGATGGTCAGTGTAAGTCCTGTAGCACCAAGCAGAAATCCCAGTGGTTCATGCAGTAGTGTAAAAGCTGATCAGTGAAAACCAAAAATCTTGTTTCCTAACATGGAAAGAGAAAACTGTGTTTTATTTGTCTGAGTTAAAATAGGAGCAACGTGCAGAGAATAAGATTCAACAATAAACTCAGTGTCTGACTCCTGATATTGAATATATTGTTTCCAAAAGGGTGGCAAATCAAGCAAGTAGTGTGATTTTTAACAGTATTGGTCTGACTGTGAGATTTGTTAATGCAGGGATTCATATCTTCTTGAAACTTTTCAGAATTCAACTGTTAGTTAAGAGTTTCCTCCCCTGGAGGTTAAAATTCCCTATTACCTAAATAGTGGTAAGTATTGCAAAAATCACCTCTACCTTTTCTTTTTTTCCTCTTTTTACCTTGTCATTTAGTGTCACCAACTGTCACCCGTGTGAAAGCTTCATATCATTGAAATAGATGGAGTGGCTATGATATCTACTTAATTAATATTTATTTACCCACTAAATTACATCATTAGATTAAGTAATATTCTTTTTATCTGTTGTACTGGGTCCAGCTGGGGTGGAGTTCGTTTTCTTCATAGCAGCCTGTGTAACACCGTGTTTTGTATTCGTGTCTGAAACAATGTTCCTAACTCTCTCATATTTTGGCTGTGGCTGAGCAGTGCCAGGGTTTTCTCTATTTCCCATTCTGACTCTCATAGTGAGCAGGGTGGGGCTTGGCAAGATACTAGTCTGGGACAAAGTCAGGTCGGAGTGATATTCCATGCCATATAACATCGTGTGCAGTGATGAAAAACACTGTAAACACCTGTAGCTGATCTTGTCAGGGAGATTCCATTAAACCTTTGGAATTCCTTGCTATGATTTGGAAGTGGAGGTATCAACACAAGACTGATGCCACCTCTGTAGGGCTCACTGGGTGTGTGTTTGTCCCTATCCAGCTGTGCTGCAGATAGAGCTTCAATGTCGACAAAGTCACATTCAGGAAGGGAAATTCAGAGTCCCTTTCCCAGATCACTGCAACCAGACTCCAGCATTGCAGGCAAATGCAGTGCTCTGACACTTTAAGTAGACAGATTTCTATTCAAAATCTTAGAGTTGAACATGTTCCTCATTCTTCAGCAAGTCAGAATAGAATCATAGAATCTTAAAGGGTTAAAAAGGACCTTAGAGACCATCTTGTTCAAACCCCCTTCCATGGGCAGTGACACCTTTCACTAGACCAGGTTACTCAAAGCCCCACCCAGCCTGGCCTTGAACACTTCCAGGGATGGGACATCCCCAGCTTCTCTGGGCAACCTGTGCCAGGGCCTCACCACCCTCACAGCCAAGATTTCTTCCTAATATCTAACCTAAATTTCCGCTCTTTTAATTTGTACCCATTACTCTATCCTGTCTCTACGGTTCCTGATGAAAAGTCCCTCCTCAGATTCCCAGTAAATACCGTTTCAACAGCTTAAATAGCGGTTACCAAATACTTTCTTCTCTGTTACAGGCAAAATTTCACATTACTGTAGAGAAGAGTAAACAATGAGTTCCACTAAGAAAGGAAAATTTTAATAATTAATGCCTGAATTACTCATACTTTAAAGTATTTTTTTTCACATTATGTCATAGTTCAGTCTACACATTGTGATGTTTTCAAAATTCATTACTTTTTGTCTTTTCTTTTTTTTTTAATTTTACCTTTTCTAATATTTCTGGTATATTTTTACCTGGATTTTTTTTTTTCTAGTTTTCTGGCATAGCCTTCCAACCTGTTCCCTGTTTGACATTCATCTTAGCAAATCTAAACCTCACTTTGGACAGAATGTCTCCTAACTCTCTGTATTTTTATTTTTTCACAGATGATTGAGGATTTTAGTTATGAGAAATTAGGTGAAAACTCAGCTTTTGTCCTTTATTTAACAAATGGTTTGTCTCCATTTCTGTGATTTTTGAATTAGCAAGTATATTTTGTTGACTTTCTCTAGGGTGGTGTAAATGCTATTAACTATCTCATCTGTTTCAAAAGTGTCATGTTTTTCATGTATTTATAGAAGACAGTTTAAAAATATTTTTAAACAAAAATATCTCTAAGTATTTTTAATTTGTTTCACATAATTCCTAGCCAATAGTGAACATATGAAATTATACAATAGCAAGAAATTATAATTCCATTATCCTTTTACTTCTCAAGTGTTTAGAATTTGTATAAATACTATGGTTTGTATAGTTGTACTATTACACCATTTAATAGGCATTTTACCAGCCTGCTTCCCCCTGAAAGGTTACCCTTTTTTCTTTGTATTTGACTGTTCATATGGTCACATGTGACTGCAGTGAAAATCATTTTTGTGGGAGATTATGCTGTTTTCAGCATCTGCACACTCTTTCTTTTGAAAATGCTACAAAAATATGTGTGGCGACACAATTTGACTTTATTATTTATGACCTCCTTTTTTCTCTTGGATAAACTTGATCTCAAAGAAAAAATTTCAAAGATAACCAGCAAGAACAAATATTGCTGGGGGAGAAAAGGAAAATGCATGGTATTAGTGCCCCCAAATGAAGCTCTAAGCCCATGGAAGAAATTCAGGCTTGTGCTACAGTGTAGAAAAAGATTTTACTTAAGAAAGAAGAAAAAATCAAACAAATTTAAATAAACCAGTTTAATTTGTCATGCCTGTTCTTTTAGAGGCAGTTATCTATCACAATTATTCTTTCTTACTTCTGGAAAAGAAATAGAAGCTTAATATTTGTTATAAAATATATGTGACTCTCCTAATTCAGCATTTACAGATACTGAAGGTTACATCTGTGTTGCTCTGTCAACTCAAATCTCTAAAAACTTGTTAGACTTAAGAGTCCTTATTCCTCCAGAGCAGAGACTTGGAGGCCAGTATATAGCAGACTGTGCTAAAAGTTTTTGTTCCCAAGACAACAAGTCTAATAACTGTGAATATCTATCGATTTCTTTCACTTTTCCTATAGTAACAGGAAAATCTTGCAATAAAGTTGCACATTAACAATGATTATTTAAATTATATTTTCAGCTCAATCTAATCTTATAACTTTAAATTCAAGTTTACTCTTTTGTGACTGAAACATTTTAATTTTCCATTTATAATTTGAAGAATTGACAGAGGTTTGAGAGAGAGAACTATATGCTTTTTTAGCAATAGAAATTCCAGCTTGGTTCCACTTCTGTAATCTTTCATCACTTCTATGTGTAAATGAAAAAGAACAGAGGTCTCAAATCCGTCTGCTGGGCTTGTACTTAGCAAGACAAATTTTTTAAGGTAAATTGATTCAAAACGTGTTGTTTCTGCAAAGTTGGGAGAAAATCAGGGGATTTATAGGCAATATAATGATTGCAGGGTTTTGACTTTTCTATTGAAATAATTGATATATGTGTTAGCTGGAATTGCTGAAATTATTTTATAATTGTATGGCGATAAGATGAATGCAAGCTAAAATCAGATATATTTGCAAGCTTTAAAATACTTTTTGTAGAATTGCACTGAAGCATCCCCTTTGCATTACCTGTCCCTTCCTTCCTACAAGGGGAAAAAAAATATGAAATCCAAAATATTGTTCAGTTCTATAAGGGTTTTGTAAGGCCCGATTTTTGACACCATTGCATTTGATCTGTTTCTAATAATTTTTATGATTTTCCCACGTTTCAGACTGATTTAAAAGAGCAAGTTTTTCTCTCTCTGTTTTAGTTTGTTTGTTGCTTTTCTTCCAAAGCATATGAAATCTGTCAGAGTTGATTTACACCAGGATGTAAATCCTTCCATGCAGATTAGTCCTGTGTCTCAGTTGTCCAGTTCTCATTAGTTTTCAGTGGCAATTCCAATTTCTAAATAAAGAAAAATTGAGGCTGAAAGCTTGTAATAGAAAAAAGCTATACAATTTCAAATATCATCGTTAGTATTTCATGTGTGCTGCTGTGTTTGATATCAGGTATTTTTTCCCAATTTAGGTAGACATTAAAATAAAAAAGTCATCGATAGTTTTAACAGAGAGCTGTAAAACATTTTACCATTCAGTATCTTGGGAGCACTTAAAGAGCTTTGAAATAAGAAGTGCTCTCTTTGTGGCATCTACAATGGGTAATGAGGAACGATTTGAACACAATGACCAAAATTTGAACTCCTGTTCAAACAGATGAGCCCAGTTATTTGAATCTCCGAGAAAGCAATTACATGCTTAGTTGACCTCATTTTCAAAATCCAACAGCATTTTCCTCATCCTTCTGTGTTACCTGTCAGCTACTGCTAAAATAATTATCGTGATAAAAATAAAAATAAGAAACCAATTGTATATAATTTTGTTTAGTTATCATCTTGTCAAATGTCCAATGTGAAAAGTTAATTTGGTGCAAGAAGCTAAATGGATTATCATAAAGGTCTAACCTGAATATCTCTCCACATGTGTCTAAAAGAATATAAATTACCTTTTGTTCAGTAGTTATTGTGAGGGTCATGTACAGAGGACAAGAAAACAGGAGTGACCAAATAATTTAGTGCTCTAACTTGAGATCTGTATTACCTGGTTTGGGGAATCTTGAAAGATGGAGTATAATAGTTTAGTTGTCATATCTTTCCTCCAAAACTAACACATAATTGTTGTCTGGCTGTTATGTTAGGTGTAAAGTAGGATTTTTCAAAGGGTTCTGTACTGATATAAATCTTCTTTTTCAAGTCAGGCTCAGCTTCTACTGAAAGCTGCACTACAAATTTCAAAAGGAAAGGAGAAAGGCTGAGGCCAAATGTTTTTCGAAGGATGTATTGATAATTTTTAACATCAAAAAATTGTCATTCTGTCAAAATGCTTTGGAATATGCGTATTTAGAGAGTGAGCTTATGCTTACACTTGACACACTGAGCACTAGGTAAATGCTTATCAGTTCTCTTTTACAGCTTCTCTGGCCTCAGCTTTCACCCCATTTTGTGTGCTATTTGGGAGTGAACTGCAAGGATTTCAGATTTATTTCTTCCTATCTTCTCCTTTTATTTGAGTAATCTCTTTCTGACCCACGTATCCGATTTTCCTTTGCTCTGCCTGATGTGGACAACAAAAATGTTACTACATGAGGTGGCAACAAAAGGCGTAATAATGGAGAAATGTGAAGGTTTGTTTCTTATGGTCTGCCCTTCAGAATCTCAGACAGTTAAGAATGTTACACCCATAACACAACTGCGTGGGAGTACAAATGTTTCATAAAACCAGATTGGATTTCACGTACAGATTTCCAAAATCATTCCAGAGGCTTATGGACAAGCTATTTTCATATTATTGATTGTATAAGTTAGCAATAGAGAGAATTATTTTTCCTTAGGCATTTCTTACTACTCCCATTGTGGATATACTTATGGTTAGGGTTTTTCAGGGTCATGAGAAAAGAGATCAGTTAAAATATGAGCTGGCCTAAAAGAGACAGATATTTAGCAAGAGGACCTGGGAATTTTAAAGTACTTAAATCTCAGAGAAACAGGTGCTATTCACATTTTTAATAGCTAAAATTTAACGACCTTTTAAGTACCTGTAGAACAGGGCATAGCAATGTTTATCAAGATCTGCAGTCAAGAGTGTTTATTGAGCAGTTGAAATAACACTCATGAAATACAGATCTTAATGTTTTAATTAATATTTGAACATGAAATTTCCAATTTTTCATATTTTTGAGACAAAAAAACTCCGAATATTCATCAAGAATAGCAGTTTTCTAAGTAGCATGGACAAACTTGGGAAAGACTGCTGGAAACAAAAGATGAAGATGCATTTTAATGACAGCAAATTTTTCCCCAGTATTTTTCCCCGTATTTTGCAGATGTTATAGATATCCTGAAATGGTTTACATAGGATAGAAAGAGGCTAAACTACTGCACATCTACATCTTAGTTTCAGACCTTTTCCTCTTCTGTGTTTTGTGGCCCTTTAACCTGCAAACAGATACGAAGATTTTATTTCAAAGCTTCTTTGGAAACAAATACGTACTGACAAAGCCCTGTGATGTATAGTATAGAAAACTTAGTTTGCATTTATTCTATCTTTCTGAATAAAAGGTAAGGATGAAAGAGGAGAACCATTCCCCCGCCACTTGAATTTTCTTTTCAATGCTTTTCTTTCAATGCTTTAGCCTACAAGGCACAAATCTCTACACACAGCAATGTTCCTGTAATTGGTTTTATTCATAGAAACTATTACATTGCAGCAAATTTACTGCTGGTTTCAGTGACTGCTCCACACTGGCTTTTACATCAGTTAATCAGAGAATTCAGAGAAGCAATAATGTTGCTTCTTCCCCTTGACCTTTGTCTTTTACCTGCCTATTTTGCCCTTCAGTGTTATCAGCTGAGACTGATTCCTTCCCCTGTGTGCCATATCTATTCCTGACTCATCCTGTTTACTTGTCACAGAGAACTTTGCATTGACATGCTCTTTTCATTGCTCAGATGGTTCATGCTATTTTCTGTTTTCTTATTGATTGCTACTCACTTCACTTTGTTCCCATGATCCACACCTTTTTTACCCTAACAATAAGGGGGAATATAAGGAAGTATGTGCATGTAGTGGTTTAAACTCAGCTAATTAATTCAATGTGGCCTAGTAATTTTTTTTTTTGAATGCAAGGCATCACGTTATACTCAGTTTATCTAATTTTAACTCTCTAAAAATTAGAAATTTATGATAAAATATTTCTTTATGATATTTAGTCAATGCAGAAGGATTGATTGCTTCCAGAAGCAAATTCTTACCCTCAGCATTGGGTCTCTAAAGTTAGGTGGAAGTCTTCCTTTATTCTCAGTGCTTGCTTCTGGCTCTGTGATCACTTCTGTTGAAGTCAACTGGAGTTCTCAAAGATTTCCTTTCTGGATACACTTAATTTGCCCCACTTTTTATTATAATACATTCAGAAACACATTTCTCTGATTCCAATTTAAAATAAGATTCTTTGATTCTGTGTTGGAAAGTGTTGAGAAAAGGAAGTGAATGTTGAGCTGCAGCTAACCAGTCAGACAAGATATGGATTGACCCAGAAAAGAACCTCAGTGCTGTCCTGTCAGATCTTCCCGGATGTGCTTAAACAAGGAGAATTTTTTGTTTCCTTTAAAAAGGCCTTCCTCCAAATTGAGGGAATGGTGATATATTCCAGTGTTGCCTTCTGTGCAAGTTTTTTTTCCAAGACAGTCTGAAGAACTATTGCTAATGACAGTAGTGCCTTTTTAAGTACTTTCCTGATACAGATTAACATGAAGACAGATTACTCCCCAGAAATTTATTTGGATCATTTCCTTGAATAATTCTGCTTAATCCATATTTTTGAACACTCTTCAAGGGATGTATAAAACCTGCAAGGGATTTATACTTTTTTTTCTTCCTTTTTATGGTCTTATTGGAAGTCAGAATTTAAACTATGAATGCACAAAACAATGTAGATATTTGCTCATGTGATAGGAATCTAAAACTCCTCTGAACCCTTTGTCAGTTTCAATATGGTCTTCCACACAAAGTGTACATATCAGTTACTTAATCCATTACTATATTATCCTTTACCATATTATTTTGCACATTACACATCCCCTCTGTTTAGTGATCATCCCTAGGAAACTTGTCAGGTGTGCAGGTGTGAAAGTTCTTGGGCAGTATCTTAGGGCAAAGACTCAGATGACTCCATGAGAAGATCTTCCCACTACAGTAAATCTTCCAATGTGATGAGGCCATCAGACATCAACTTCAATAATTGCTAGCTCAATATATATTTAGACCTAAGATTTGGGGAACGCTTAGGCACAGAAGGCAGATATCAGGTCCAGTTCCCTTCTCTATCTTCCCACCTTTGACATATCACTGCCAAATGGAGACCTACATAACCTAGATCTTGGGGCACTAATGCTTATTTCATGGCCTTGAAAGCAGGTTGGGGTTTTTTCAGTTTGGCTTGGGATGGTCAATTGGTTGGATTTTTAATTATCATAAACTGTATGACTTCAGGAGGGAAATGGAGACACTGTTCCTTCATACCTTTCACTTGACTAAAATACAGGTATTCCCAAATTTGTTCAATAGTTTTGTGTTCTACAGCACAGTTTTCTCACTACCTGTAGTCCAACTTAAAGAGAATAATATTGCTCATTTCTGACATCTTTAATACTGCATGCACTTTTGCGATTTTGTGATCTTGTCTAACAATCTCAGGATAAGAAATATCATTCCAGAAAACTGAAGATTCAGCAAGTCCTCCAAGTTGGGTTATTCTGGAAACAGGTGAAAAGAAGGTGGATACAAAGACTGTGTGCTCCTCTACTGCCATGACTCCTCTGCCGAGTTATGTCTCACTGAGTCAAACGTGCATGAGAAGGTATTTGAAGAGAGAATAGCACATTAGTGATGTATATTATGTGACTTTTAATCAAGCAACACTTAATAACGAATTACACAAAGAACTAAATATTTCTAACTACTAAAAATTCTGATAACATGTTTAGTAAATGAGGTCCATGTTTTTCCATTCATATGAAGTTTCACAGCTGGATGACCACTCCCATGGACCTTTTCCACCCTCTTTTTTTTTTTTAAATATGGCATTACTGCAATCCAGCTCTGGGGTCCCAGCACAAAAAGAACATGGACCTGTTGGAGCCCATCCAAAGAAGGGCCACCAAGGTGATCAGAGGGATGGAGCACCCATCCTATGAGGAAAGACTGAGAGAATTGGGATTGTTCAGCATATAAAAGAACAGGTTTTGGGGTGACTTAATTGCAGCCTTCCAGTACCTGAGGGGAGCCTACAGGAAAGATGGAGAGAGACTATTTACAAGGGTCTGGAGTGACAGGACAAAAAAGAATGGTTTCACACTGAAAGATGGTAGGTTTAGATTAGATATTAGGAAGAAATTCTTTACTTTGGGGGTGGAGAGGTGCTGGCAGAGATTGGATGGGGCTCTAAGCAACCTCATCTAGTGGAAGGTATCCCTGCCCATGGCAGGAAGGTTGGAATGAGGTGATCTTTATGTTCTCTTTCAACCCAGGCTGTTCTATGATTCTATGATTACTGAGAAGTTGTCCTTCCATATGATCTCCCTTTTAAACTTCTTTTGATGTGATGAAAATAGCTCATAGTCCATTTCTGCACCTTCACAGCAGATCTTTTGCTTTGGTTTTCTGTCTCCCTCTCTGGAAGTCTGCATAGGGAAAGGGGCAAAGCAGTGTAGACATCTGAAAAGAGCTGCCATAAGAAAGCTGATTTTCATTTCACTTCGTTGGAGGAGGGCAAGTCTGTGGGGGTGACAAAACATTTCCACACAGAGATCTAGTTATTAATGCAATGTCAGGCTTTAAGTATGTTTGTGATAGTCTGGGTATTAGAGGAATTATCTGAGCACAACATCCCCTCTCCTCCTATGTCAGCAGTCTTTTCACCCTGTGCTGGAGACTGATCAAACAAGGAAATAAAAGCAGCCCAAAAATGCTACAAAACCTGTGGAGCTGATGATGTGGATGCAGTATAAATTACCTAAATTGTGAATCTGTTTAATGTTCTACCCTGTCAGTGGCCTATTTCTTTAAAAATTACCTAACCTGATGCTTCACTAGTGTGGCTATTAATAATTTTAAAAAAACCCCAATTATCAATATTAAATAAGTTGTCGTCTTTCTCTGGGTTCTATCAAATTAATAGAGTATCTGCCTTTATATCATTTAAAGTATTTTAAAATCATGTTGTATTATTTCATCATATAGTTCACAAGTAGTGTCATAAAACTAGAGTTTAGAACATAATGTGCAACGGATTTTATTTGCTTCAACTGAGTAATCTGATTTGGTTTTTTTGATTTTACATTATTTCCTTCAGTGAATAATTTCTTTGCTGCAGGGTGTCCATGACCTGTAAATATTCACAACTTGCAGTAGGTGGTAGTAATCTGTTAGTAACAGTGGTTAATGCTCACTCTTTTCCTGAATGGATCATACCATTTCATCAGTTTAGTCATGTAGCAAACCAACCTTCAAGAGTCCTATCAATCCACAGAGGAAATTGAAGTGAAAAGCAAACTTTAGAATTACGTCAAAAATAAAATTAAAAAAAATTAAAAATGCAACTAAGACTGCAGAAGAAGAATGAACAAGACAAGAAGTTAGATGAGGAATAAAAGTAGAAGCAAGTGAAGTCAATGTCCGGAGAGAAGTTTGCAGTCATAAGATGTGCTTGTAATTAAGAGGCACAGAAGTGGCCTGGAATAAACTTCATAATGTTCCACCAAGTACAGCAAGTGCAAAGTCCAGCATCTGGAGTGGAATAACTCAATGTCCCAGTACTGACTGGGGCTGACAAGCTGATAGGGGTGTCTAATTGCTGCCCTCAGATATCTGAGGGATGATTGCAGAGAAGTCAGATAGACTCTTCCCAGAATTGCAGAGGGAAAGCCCAAGAGGCAAAGAACACAAAATACAGCAGCTGATATTCCAATGAGACGCAGAAGGGAGAAGAAAATCTCTGTGCAGGGAGTCAACGCATAGTGTTTATGGGGTCTTCCACCTTGGAGTTATTCAGATCTTGCCTTGACATGGCCCTGAACAGCCTTATCTAATTTCAGTTAACCCTACTCAAGCAGGAGGTGGGACCAGATGCTTCTCGTAGGACCCTTCCAGCATAAACCACTCTGCTTCTGCAATTCCTGACTGATGGCAAGCAAGCATTGGCACACTGTTGAAGTCTGCTCCCCTCATTTTGAAGGTTTACAAATGAAAATGTGGAAACATGAGTCCTTATACTGTTTTATAACTGGCTCATACTAGTACAGACTACAATATTTCGCAAACAAATTAATGCAAGAACTCACTTTTAATTACTCTCAGCTCAGTGTCCAGGGCTTGCCTATTAATTATTGCTACCACGACCTTATTGCCAGCTAAAACTGTTTAGCAAATGAGTTCATTTGCAGAAGTCACAGCTCTAACTTGAGACTACCCATGCTAAGTTATGTCCTCGGCCAGACTGTAAGCGATGTGTGCAAACTGTAAGCAAACTGTAAAATTTTTACCCGTATGGGCTAATCTCTTCCCCATTAGAGCATAAATCCAGAATTTGAAATGCAGTAGCATCTTTGGGTAATAGTGTTTTTCTTTTATTAGTAATATATAGTGTCAATGGTACAAATAGTGAAATTATGCAAAATATGAAAGAGGAATCTACAGTCCATCTGCATAAAACTCCTCAGATTTTGGATAAAAAATGTTTGATTAGGAATAAGACAGGACTAAAGTAGTATTGTTTCAGGCAGCATGGACAATTGCAGTGACTTAACCTTGCCTGGATATCAGATGCCCACCCAGAAGATTCCTCGGTACCCTCCTCAACAGAGCAGGACAGGAAGGAAAAGTCCTGGGTCAAGATGAAGATGGGGCGGTCACTCACCAATTACCATCACAGCTAAAACACACTTGTCTTGGGCAAAAGTGGTTTATAGCCAACCGCAGGTGGTGTAGGGAGATGGGGACTGAGGGGTTGTGGTCAGTCCATGACAGCTCTCTATCGCTCCCTCCTCTTCACATCCTTCTCCTGCTCCAGCGTGGGTACTGCAATCACACAACTCTGCTAGGTGTGGGATAACCTAATATGTGTAGCTGAGCAAAATGAATTATTTAGAGGCATCCTCAATTTGTGTGATAGAATCAGTGTTCAGAAAAGTGTAGAAACTTAAACCTCTTGAAGTGAAGGGTATTAAAATTATTGCTGAATAAGCACAAAAATTTACAAAGACACTACCGTGCCACAGCTCAGCAGTGCTCAGCACTACAAATATAATCTGGTCATAAGTATACACATATATATCTGCACCCATTTGTATTCATATATGTGTGTGTCTGTGATACGCAATATATACAAAAGCAATCCCTGCTCTATCTAGCATGCTGGCCTAGAGATCTCATCCATTTGCAAGATACAGACTGAGTTTGTTCTTGCTCTGTAAGGGCAGTATGATTAAGCTGCACTGAATTTTGTTTTAAAAATTTTGGGTTTAACTAAATAATTATTTCTTTTTAGTAGGGTGAAATATTTGATATATGTGTTATATTATATATATATCAATATTGCTTTCATTATGGTATGATATTACACTAAATCTAGGATCGTCCTGTCAGGCCAAGATTTTGATTTTGATTTAGTGCTTTATATCCAATCAGTTGTGTTACAATCCTTTCAAATACTGCAGTTCTCAAAGGCTGGGGCAAAGAAGCGCTATGCCATCCACGAGTCTCATTTCAAGACTTTATCATTTCTTCCCAGTTTATATTATCTCCACTTCTGTCAATTAACAGATAGGTAGAGCTTCTCTCTTCCAAAGATTGACTCAGAAGTTTCCCTTTCCTTTGACGGGCAGGAATATGCCCGGTGCGCTCAGATTCTCCACAAGGAAGAATGTCGTACCACAAATCTGGGTGTAGGACTCTGATTGAGAGTCAAAAACAGTAACTCACAGGGCACAAAACATAGAATCAGTACGCCTTTAACTTTTCTCAAGCACAAAAGTTTTTACAGATTAAATTTGTCACCAAATGTTTATACTGGTTGCTACATCGCCTGTTTAATTTACTCCTGCTCTACTAAGGCTGCAGCTCTGGCCATCCACAGGGCTTTAACTTCATCAAGGACTTGGATCCCATGGCACATTTATGCCTGGCAAGAAAATACAAAACAAGCATGCATTTCGTAATATCTTTTCCGATTAGTTCTCCAGTTCTGTGGTCAAAGAACCATGCCTTACACAGATTAAATCTGTGTAATCTGTTGCTGAATGACTGTTCAGTGCCAAACACGTTGCTGAGCTATGGCACATTACTAAACAATTCATTTCCCAGCACTTCCTTTACAAATAAATCTACTTTTAAAGGAACTTTTTAAGCAGAATGAGGAAAGATATGGCTTTCATTATTGTCTTCATAATTACCCTTGTGAGGAATTAGCAAAAGAAAACTGTATAAACAATAAATTTGACAGCAATATTTTACATTGTCACTTAAAAATATCAAATTACAAGAAATAGTGCAAATCCAGAGACTAACCTTATGTTTCTGTGGGTCTGCTTGCTCTTTATCTGAGACATAACCTTCAGTGCTTCCCTTCTGAGGGAATTTCTTTTCTTCTTATTTGCATATCCTGTGCATGAATATGACTGTTCAGGACTGTTGTAAAAACCTATGTCAGTGAAGTTTTATGATGTAATTAATTTACAAGCATCTCTTTTATATATATATCTCCATGTGGATTCTAACCCTCCTTTTCAGGCTGTGTCTTTTGTTAGTCCTTAATCCACACAAATTTTTGAGACAGAAATGAAGCTGAAAAAATCATCTGATAAGACATATGTTCCTCTTAGTACCTATGAGATTTTGTTTGTTTCTCTGCTTGCAGCTTTTGTGTGTGTTTGTGTTGGACTGATTGTACTTTCTTGGTTATCAATCCGGGAGCTGGAACGAGGTGAGTAGCCAACCTTTAGCTACAGACTTTTAGGGATTCTTCAGACTTTGAAGCCAGTGCTGCTATAATTGTAACTGTATTTCTTATTTTATGCTATGCTTTTAATGCTGGGGACAGGGGAAGGGGTGTTTTAGGGTTTGTTATATGTGTGGTTTTTCCTCCCCTGAAAATTGATGTGAACAAAATAGGGGAAAAAACCAAGCACTGGAATCATGCTCTGAAGCCATATAAAATAATTTTCATGACTTAGGCTTTGGGAAAGGTCCCTGAGACGCAATCCAAGCTATAAAGCTTTGGTTATTCCACCATATTCATCAACTAGAAATGGTAATATGGAAAACTCTGAAATTTTGCCTTTTTCTCCATGCATGGGGTTTGACTCTGAAGACAAATAATCCACTGAAAGACTGATAATCCACCGGAATTTGTGGGGCTCATCTCTTGGAATCTATTATTTTTTATTTTAAAAATATTTTAAAGTCATTTATTGGTGTGAGAGAGATCCTGCACCAGACCGTCAGCTGCCAACCCCATGTAAAGCTCAGGTCAACTTCGTCTTTATCCAGTGCTCAGAATGTGGTGGAAGAAGTTACTGATATTCAAAGCAAACTAAATTTAAATATCAATGCTGCATGATTTTCAAATGGAATTGAAATTTTGGTTAAGAAATCTTGTAGATATAAGTTAACTGGGAAGGCCACACCTAGAGGACTGCCTCCAGTTCAGGGCTCCAAAAGACATGAAGGATATGGAGCTCCTGGAGAATCTCAAAGTGATTTTTGTAGCTGAAAAAATATTCTGCTACACTGATGATTTTGCTGCTTTCTTTAACCAAAAATCCATATTATTTCATTCTGAGCCTCATGAAGACCAAACTTTTTGTAAGACTTAGGTAAAAAAAACCCAACCAAACAAAACTGTTTTGTTTTGTCAGAATATCACATTCGTTCCTTTAGTTGCCATTGTTTTTATTTCCAGATTTTAAAAATTGTTCCACCTACTGACATTCTTGCTTTCTTACTAGAATGCTATAACACTCCAGTAAAATAAAAGGATTTATTATTGATTCTAGAGACAAGCTTTAACTTAATGACTTTGTTTTTCAAAGATAAAGAGGCAAGATTTTATCCAGGTACAAATATAATTATAATTTTTTAAAATTATAATTTATATATATAATTTTAAAAGTTCTTTGTTATTTAGAAGTACTTTTTTAAACAAATTTGCAATTGTTTTAAAGACAAATGGCCTTCATAGACACTCGAAGCAGTCTGCTATTACTAGTTGATATTAAATTGGTGTCACTACGCTGCGCCTTCCACCATGAGTTGTTCATTGTAGTATTTATTGCTTATCTGCTGTTATGATTCAGTTATTAAAATTATTAGAAATGCCTCTGCCCAAATTAAGGTGCAAATGAGACCATATGCCAAAGTCAATAGTATGGATTTTATTTAACAGTAAACGAGAGAGAGAGAAATAGGAAGAAATAAGAAAGAGAGTGTAGGGGCAGGGAGAGTAAGGTGGAGACAGATTAACTAGAAAATATCATGACTCCATGGATCCCTATGACAGCCTGTTGATTCTCTTCTTCTCGGTGGTGAGGGTTTCCTGAAAAACGTAGAATCTAATGGTTTAATATACATTTGGGCCAGGTGGGAATGCCCAGCTATCTCCCTCAAGAGGGGGGCAAGTCTGACACAGTCTCTTGCAAGACTCTGGATCCATTGCATCACTTTGCATCACATGCAGTCCTGTAGTGCAAGGCCTCAGGAATAAGTTTTGGGAGCACTTCAGGGGGTCTTTGATGGATTATGACACCCTCTCAGCTGCCTCCCACATGAATGCCCTGTGGATGTTGCCTGTGGGGTTGGGGGTTCCACAGCTGGGCCGGTTTGTGTAAGGGAGGATGGGTGTTAATTGCCTCTGACCAGAGGTTACGCCACACATCCAAAATCTCCTCCTCTCCCTGCCTTGGTTGTGGGGGAGTCCGTGCAAACCTGGCTTCTGTGGGCTGTGCTCTCCCCCACCCCAAACCCAGCCAGGGATGATTTTCAGAACAGTTGCTGAGTTTGGCTTTCTGGTGGATGAATTCTTCTCCCTCAGCCTTGTTTGCTTTTTCCTAGGCCTGAGACGATTGAAAAATAGTGTCACCTTTTTCTTATCTCAGGTTTTCTTAGGTGGCTTAGCTCACAGTCCAAAATTCCAGCCAGGCATCTTCAGGGAGGGCTGGGCTTCTGTGGTCACAACTTCTTTGTGCAGTTTTGCCATAATGGGCAAAACTCCCTCATAACAATGTTTAAGCCATGAACCATAATATTTCAGTCTCTGACATCCGCTTTTGTCTTAAAACTTGTTTTGATGTTAATGTCTTCAAAAACAACCTAAAATACCACTGGTACTGCAACTGGTAAGCATAAGGCATTTCCTATCAATCAGCTTCAATTCATATATTTTCTGAGAAATTCCAGTGTATTACACAGTGAAGAAATACGTTTTTAATGTATAACAAATTGTTTTATGTATACCTCATGTCCTGTAGCATATTAAATCAATATTAAATTTGCAGCAATGACCAGTTATCTAATTTCTTTATAAATTCTCCCAGAATTTCACGCATGCATTGGTGAGAAAGGTCAGGTCAAAAATAGTTTAACTATGCTGACACTGGATGTTTCCAGGGCTGTTGTCAAAACCAGCTTACACATAAGAAAAAGGGCACAGCACAAATACAGAAAGTGTGAGGCAATAATTCACAATATTTTTAATCCCGAACATATGAAATAATGTTCATAATTCACTATTTGCCTTCCCATGTATCTCTGTTCCTTTTGTTAGACATAACCGGGCATATCCTTTGTATGCCCATATTGTATCCTTTATCTACTCACAGTGTTTCTGGAAAACAGTATCTAAAACAAAATTGAAAGTAATAAGAACAAAGGGCAAATTGTATTCATAAAAATATGATTACAGTTGGAACTATTGTAAACATCAAAAAAGTCTATTTTTTCTTACAACTCAGCACTAGGCAGAACATCTCTGATTACAAAGCAAAACAAAAATCTAGAAGTTATCGTATTGATCTGTGTAGAATAAAATCTAATGTAATATTTTTCATTACTTTCTGTATGATTAAAACACCTTTATTTTTAATTATCTAGCTGAAGCAGATGTGAATACTCATGGATATATGGGAATATTTAAAATAGTCTCTGGCACATCTTTCACTCCTGCTTTGCAAAACAGTTCATCAGCCGATTTCAAAGTCCTTGCCTTTGATGTTGAAAAATTGGTAAGAACCTATCAGCCTGTGGTTAATTCAAGAGTATTTGTAGGTACATTCATTCCCTAACATTAACTACTGTTGATGGTTTTTTCTTTCCAAAGAAGAGATATTTCAGGTCTTAAGCCTAGTCAGAACTCAATATATTCCTTATTTGTGAAAATCAGTGAATCATCAAAGAAATACCTTGCTTGTGTAGTTTAGAAAAAGTTATTTAGTACTAAAACCATTATTGTAGTGTGAGAATGTGAGTGTTTTTAATTACTGTATTGGTTCAAGATTTCTCTTTTTCATATAGATACAAAATATCTTTCAAGAAAGTGATCTGAAATACGAATTTGAGAGATGTGAAATTTCCGGGTTCAAGTAGGTACAGCTTAATTTAACTTTGAAAATAAATGTCAAAAATCCTCACTTAGATATTTCTCTCAGAGGTACGTACCCTGATTTTCCAGTCACCCTTGGTAGCATCCTATCTCATCCCTTTCACATCTTGCATCTTCCAAGTGCTACTGTGCTAAGTTTGACACCAATGTGTTTCCTTGGGCAAAATTCCTTCTCAAGCTGATGTGTGTCCATGCCTTGACCAGCAAGGCTGAGCCCTAAGACACATTCACAAAACTCTGTCTTTTAAAGAACGGGTAAATTCTTTTTTTGCCAAGGTGCTGTTTGCAGGGTTGCTGATCCTTGCCATCTAGAAGAAATTTCAGGTTAGAGATCTCCTGGAGTAAGCCTGGATGCTCAGGCACTCATATGTCCTTTAATTTCATATTCTTTAGGGGGTTAGCAAGTGAGGCTGACATTTGACACCAGGAAAAGCTGCAGCCTGTATGTCATAAAGATTCCACAAAATCAGTGCACCAGGACATGCTTCATTTAGTAAAGCCACAGACCTAATTTTCAATATTCTGAGGTGTTGGGTGTCCTACTGAAGGCCAGCTGACAAAAACGTCCAGGTTACACAGCCAGGTCTGTAGTGTTAATTCCATCTGCTCCGTTCTTAATAAGGTCCTGGTTCAGCAAAACACATTATCCCCATTAGCAAAACACACTATCTCCCATTATTAAACAGTTCCAAGACATGCTTCCCTCCTGTCAAAAATATTATCATCTCAATGGGAACCATGTAGTGTTAGTTGTGATTTTTCCTTTCTTTTTTTTATTGTTGCTTTTTTTTTTTTACAGGAAATCTGAAGATGACCATGACAGATTGACGTCAGAGACCGGGTAATTGCATATAAAAAGGTTTACTTAAAATATGGGCAGGAGACAATGATGCTATTAATTTAGGCAGCTCTTCTGTGGACAGTGAATAGATTTAAAAAAAAAAAACCCAAAAAACCAAAAAAACCCAAAAAAAAACAAAAAACCAAACATTTTTAGAATTTGGATAAGGCCCTCTAAAGAGGATGGAGCTTCAAGACATATCTTGCCTCTAAAAACTTCCTTTAGGATTAGCTGAAAAAAACCTGATAGTCCCTGGGACTGCCAATTCAGAAAGAATAACGGAAAAGAGTGAGAAAGGTAAGAAACTATCTAGAAAGGAAAGGA
The DNA here is from genome assembly GCA_013398115.1 of Falcunculus frontatus. NCBI lineage: Eukaryota > Metazoa > Chordata > Aves > Passeriformes > Falcunculus > Falcunculus frontatus. The sequence continues at coordinate 1,491,381 of VZRV01009350.1, forward strand.
TATTGGTTTGTGCTGAGTTTGCTTGTGTAAAACTGCTTAAAGTGGGGTCAGATCTCATGTCATTACCAGTAACTCAAGTTTCAAATCAAGAAAAGTCTGATGAGCACTGTGATAGGCACGAACAAAAGAGGGGACAAAAGTTTAAGATTCCAGCAGAACTCAAGAACCTTGAGAAATGAATGGTATAATTGGCTGTCTCGTAGGTGAGCCCAGAAAATTAAAGTACACATTACATGACAACAGATCAATAGTTCTGTGCTACCACATGTTCTTGTGATATCAATGTAAACACATAAAATTGATAAACATGCAGAGGAGATTAGTTTATTTGAATGATTGTCCTTGGTAAAAAAAACAGAACAAGATATTGGGATATTAGCTGGCCATGAATATCAGTAAGTAATGGGAAGCAGATTTGAAATGGAGCAATCTTTTGATTGGAATAGTGAGGACATAACCCTAATCAGCTAGAAAGTGGAGTACGATCACTTTATGAAGGATTATATAACGTTAACAGAATGCACTACACAGCAGCAGGAGTAGGCCGCTTCCAAAATGTGAAGGCAGATCCTGTCAGGATATTTGGTTTCTGTACAAAGAAAGGGACTATTCTCGGCAAAATTTGGGCATCAAAGATGAGGATATCTCTGAGAAGTTTGCTCAAGACTGTCTTTGTAAGTGCTGGGTTTTTGGTTTTCTTACCTAATCAATTTAGATGCCTTATTTTTGGGAGGACACCAATTATGCCAAAGAACAGCTTATTTCTTTCTGTGAACCGCAATGGGAATCTAGATATCTGTAAATAACTGTGTTGGGCAAAACTCTTTCCGCCCCTGTATCTTGACACAACAATCACAGAAAATCTGATGTTTGTGAATGTTGGATCTGGCTTTTAATACATCAGTAAGGATCTGTCTTCACTTCTGTTTTGAATAACTTTGTCTCAGGCTTTACTTTCTTTTCATTTAAAAAGTGTTTACCCCTTCAGGCAATCTGCTTGGTATTTCACCCTCGAAACGCTGCTGCTGAGTCACAAAGACAGCAATAAAAGCTTTTGTTTGCTCAGCATGGCCTAGAGGTTATCAGAAATATGCAAGAAGGAGAGTTTTTCTACGTATTGCAAACTACAAACTATGCTCAGCAAAACTACAGGATTAATCACTCTTTACAAAGAGCACTACTGAGTCAGTTGCAAATGGGTGGTTTAAGAATAAAAAAGTTTGCATCTAAATTTAAGTAAAAGGAGAAAACCTTTATGTTTGGCAAGTCTCATACTTCAACATTACCTTACTCTGGCTACAAATATAAAACTTCATAAGACTGTCTAGAAAGGATGGGAGAGAACAAACAGAAAACACTCTAGGTAAAATTCAGACCACATAGAAGTTAAATGCAGTTCAACCACAATTTCTAAACAACTCTGTTTTCAGCCATCACTGTTTCCTTGTGAGAAGCCAGGCAATCACACAGTAGGTCTGCAAAAATGCAGAATCCACAGATGGCATTTGCTTTATAGAAGTGGTCACTTTGTATTATATTTTGCCACGTGAAGGTATTATACAATTTTCATAGCACTTCAAGGTTCACCTTCAATATATCAGGGCTAAAATTAATAGACCTGTCGAACAACTGTAAAGCTGCTTCTTTAGTTTTCCTCAAGTTCAGCTCCATTGCAGCAATTGAAACGAATGTTGTCTTGGTTTTTTCCGACACTGCAAGTAAGGGTAGATAAAGAAAGAACAAAGTTTCTCCAAGGTTCAAACCGACCTGATAATTAGGAGGTGCTTCTTTGTGTCAACTTCGCCAGCCAATACTTAAAAAAACCCCTGCCTTTGCAAATAGAACCAGTGTTAGAACGAAATACTGTCTAGATGATAAGTCGTATAGCAGATTTATTTCATCAGCTTGAATAACTAATTAACTTCTCTGGTTTGTATTTCTAGTGTGGTTGTGATCCTCACCCTTTATTTTACCCAGATGGTAACAGTTGAGAAAGTAAAAAATGAGCTTGTTTTGGGTGTCATTGCAAATAACCCTAATCCTACTGAGACTTTGAAAATTGATATGAACAGCATACAAATCACAGGTAATGTTAGTAAGGTTTTTTTGTTTGGGTTTTTTTGTTTGGTTGTTTTTTTTTTTTTTGATTCCACAAATCCTTAAGAACTACTGGTAGCAGGAATGAAAGCTTTGGCTCCCAAACATCAATCATATTGTTACTTTGTCTCTTGGGTGCACTCCTTTCCCATTACAGAACTTTCAGTAGCAGCTGAGAGAGCAATTTACAACCTTTTCTGCTTGAAAGTATGAGCCAGCACTGTGTACGTTCACTAAGGAGGGAGTAAAGGGCAAGGTAGTGATTTCCCAGTGAAAACCACTCAATTTCACCTCTTTTATGAAGCATAACATTTGTAATTTTTTTAGCACTCTAATTAAAGCAATTAAGCCCCAACCATGTTGTTTCATAAGTAAATACAGTTACAATTTTGTTCTGCTAAAAAATAAGAAAAGGGCTCAGAGTCACAGGGAGTGAAAACTCATTTATTGAAAATACGTCAGGAAGAAAAACAAACTGCTTTTGGAGAAGTGCACCCGGGGAACTGGCTCCAGATTTCTGTAGAGCTTAGGTAAACGTAAGTGGGTGGAAAAAGGAATAGGGCTTTAACGATTAGGTAGTTTTAAATTCTGAAAATATACAGATATAGCTATTTTTTGTAAGTAGTAGAACATTTATCAAAGCCTAAATGGAAGCCCTTCAAGATCAATGGGCATACTTCTCCTTTTTTTTACCTGAATAAAGCTTCAAAACAGCCCTTCACTGAGGATGAGGTTAAAAAAACAATCTGAATTCTTTGAAGTTGATTAGCTGATATTTGAAGACCTGCTGGAGTTACTATTAAGTAGAAAGTGAGGAGTGGGGATCTGGTGTGCCATGTCTCTTACTCTATAAAAAAGGTGCATTTTTTGCTAAGTACTTCAAGTATTCAAAGGCTAAATTCAGAGTCTTGGCATATTTAATTCTCTTTACTACTTGTTTATTCGAAATTACTGCACAACACTGTGGAAATTAATTGCTCATTATACTTCAAAAATGCCGACAAAAAAATAATGAAGAGATTCTTGAAAGGTTCTATATCCATTGGCGAACTTTGAAGTAGTCAAACTTTTACTGCTGTGAATCATTAAAATGCCTCTTTTCACATGAGATATCACCTATCCATTCCACCAGGAGTGCTTCAATAAAATAATTGTAACTAATTAACAACCACAATAATATGTGGCACTTTTGTATTGTGTATATCAATATGCTCTGCCAGAGACATTCCTATTTCAGAGAGGGAGAGAGGTGTCACACAGGTGTGACTTGCTTGAAATCAGTTTTCATAGTGATTAAAAGTAACTTCCTTTCTTGTAAACTATCCCAAGTTAATTTTAACTCCTTCAGCTCTTCTAAATACTGTTCTATAAGACACAGGTGCTCTGAAAATCTCTATAGAATAAAAAGCCTCAAGAGAGAGATTTTCCGGGTGAAGACATTCTATATGCAATACAATGAATAGGGATTGAGGATTGAAAGGAATTGCGGTGGCTATGAAACCTCATAACCTCAATTCATTTTTGGGACCTTTCCTCCTTGGGAAGATCATGGAGATTGAGAAAAGATTGGGAACAGGGTGAGATAGGCAAAAGGAGGGAAGCAGGACACTGACAGTGTCGATGAGATATAGTCACAGCTGATTTCTTTTTAATCTTTATTTCTGACATCTAAAACTAGACACTGTGCTATAAAAGAAGTTTATAATTAACTTGCTTTCTTCCAGTAGCTGCTGAAAATCCTACTACAGTGATGCCTTTAACCTCATCAGGTCAGTATCTTTCACAGAACAGGCACCGATTTTTGTTACCGATACAAGATGAAGGAAAATAAGACTTGCCGTTTCAGCTCTTACAGCTTAGTAAAGTTGCCCTGGCTGCAGCTGGGGCTTGACTGCTAGGGTCCATTCAGTTACAATTAGATGCTTTCACCATTTCTGACTATTTGAGAAAGCAGTAAGTGATCTGAAGTCTGTAAAAAAGCTGTAAGAGCTTATTAGGGCATCAAACCAAGAGCTGAGTCTCCATTAACCAGCTGAGCTGCAAGCTGAAGTTTTTGCAGATTTAGGGAGGTAGATTATGCTGGGGAGTCCTACTCTCATGTTCTGGTTACTGATTTACTGAGCAATGTTGACAGACAGACTTTCCTTCCGCTATCCCCGGAAGTTTTATGATGATAAGCTACGAAGCAGACAAAACTCCTTGGTCTCATTAACCTGCCATTAGTCAGCCAGAGAGATAAACAATACCATAAGTGCTTTGCAGCACTAGGTGCAGGTAGTCACATACAAACTGCATGCAAATTATCACATACTCTCTCCAGGGCGGGGTACCAAACCTGAAGCTAAACAACTGTCCCTATGTATATCGGAGATGAGTATTTATTGATATTCTAATTACAGCCGTAGTAATGAAAGAGTTATTATTAGTCTGGTTACAGGTCTACTAACATGTATAGTCCAAAGTGTGCAAGTACTGTAATTTACTCCCAAAGATACAGTTTAAACTGATAACATACAATTTTTTCTCCTATCTGTCCCTTCCTCTGGTATGCTATCTTAATTCTCCCATAGGTCCTAAGTTCAACGCTGCTAATCATCCTCAAGCAAAAATTTGGAGATGGGGGAGGTTCCAGAGAAAAGGGGAAGGGAGATGGGAATTGTCAGTACCCCAGGTTGGAATGGCAACAATATTCCTGGTGTGAATTTCTTCTCCCCCGGCCGTGGGTCTGCTTAAGGTCATTTTTGTATGTTTGTTAGTATCATCTGCTTCCTCATTCTTTCTGTTTCAGTCCAAAGGTCACAATATACCCAAGTTTTACCCCGCATAGCACATTTACTTCTGCTGGATGCAGGGTTATGGCTCTGCTGACCCTAAAAACATCCTTTGCCATCTCAACTTGTTACTTCAGTGAGATTTTGTAGTAATTATGCTTATATCACTGCTGCTTCTGTCACTGTCCTGTGTTTTCCTTTAGGGATTTTGCTGTCAACTTGTGCATGCACTTTTGGGAACGCCTGTAACAACCACAATTTTTCAATTGTCTTCAAGGTGTAGCTCCCTGATAACTGCTTTATTAGAACTGTTTGCTCCTGTGTGCATCTATGTTTTAAGCCCTGGAATGTTTAATACCTTCTAAATTGGTTATCCTGTAGTAAATGTAGAGACAGATATGTTGGTAGATATACATATGTGTATAACTCTTTGAAAAGCTGTGAAGGCATGAATTAAGCTTCTTTCTCTGCGGTAGCTGTAAGAACAGTCCATCCATTCCCTACTCTCCTCATTCTCTTACAAAGAAACTGTATCCTTAAATCTGCTAACATAGAATGCACTGTAACCAGAATGGTCTAGTTTAGGTTGATAGTATTTGCTTAATAAGCATGTTTTGATAGAAAATTGGTAGGAAATCCTCCTGCAAGTTTGTGCACGAGGAGGTCTGGAAGAGCAGGAATATTTAACAAAAGTAAGGTGCTGATGGCCAGTGCTCAGCAACTTCTGCCCACAAAACTGATGGATGACGAACTACAGAGAAAGCCTTACTGCACCTCCCACTCTATTCCTCCTCGCCTTCATCTTATAAACTGAGGTACAGGATCTATTACCTGTAGTGACACAGGGATTGTTTTCAGCTGAAGACCTCATCGTCCTACTCACATATTTGAGTCTTAATTTAGAAAGTAAAAATAGTAAACAGGGATGCTAACACAAATTCAAAGAGGAAAAGAAAAAAGACAGTTTGGGAGCTAGAAACACCAGGTGCATCCTCAATGAAGTGGAACTTCTGTCGAAGCAGTCACAAATACACATTCCATTTTTCCAGACTGTTTTGCAGTTTACTATAACTAATACAAATCTGCTTATTTTACCTAGGCATTTGTTCATGTGTAAGTACGTACACACAGAGGAATGTATATGTACACCTGTATGTAAATAGACAAATACTAGACAGGTTTGAGGCTCCTAATCGATTTTTAGAGCAACTTTATTTGTCATAAAATGTACATTTACCTTTTAGCAGTAATGTTAAATTTGTCATAACATGTCTTGTTTCAACAGATCCCACGAGTTTAATTACAAGTTCCCCGACACCACCTTCAGGTCAGATCTTTTACAGGGGAAGACAAGAAAGCATTGCTCTTATTTTAGCGGCGGGAGGGTGGAAGGAGGACAGAAATCTTTTTAAGTTATGGAAACACTTGGGTTTCATATAATTTTTTCTTAAGTTTATTGTGACACGAGCTTCAGGACCAAGCCACTCAAGTTGGCATTACCATATCATTACCTGGAGTGTGGGGAGTGAATAATGCAGATATAAAAGCAGATTAACTGATGCTTAATTCTGCCCAAGCAACTACAGAGGTGGTCCCAGAGAGCAAGAAGTAGAGTTCTAACCTTGGGTTGTGTTTGTCCAGGTTCAGGACTACTCACCACAAGCAAGCCCTCAACAACTGCGGGTAAGTAACTGTGTGTGGAGGAGCAGGGAGGTTACACGGAAAAATCTGAGAACGCAGATTTGCACTGCTCTTGTACAGCCTCTCCTCACAGCATTCAGTCCTCATATTCCATTCCTGCAAACTCGGTATATGCAGGTTTACCTTAGACCAAGGAGACCTCTTCAAAGAGAAGGGACTTGTAAGACTGTACATGTCACAGAAATGCTGCATGTCTTACTCGTTTTGAAGCGCACGTTGACACTAATACTGGCTGCTCTTTATTTTTTGTATTATTTCTTGACCTTTATGAGGAAAATAAAATAAACAAACTGACAGCAAAGCATGACTTCCAATGGACAGAAAGCTGAAGATGTTTGAATCTTTGAAAACATCCTCCAGCCATCTTACATGGCGAAATATATATGACATCTACAAACAGTCTAAAAGTGTTCAAGTCTTATGTGTTTACTGCCTTTGTTTAATTGAATATAGCACTTACAGCACAATGTAGGGTAATTTGCCATTTAAAAGAGAAGTCAGAATGTTTTAGTAGGAAAAGTTGATTTCTTTCAAACCAGGAGGTGGCAGTGCTGTTTAGTTTTCTGAATTGAATAAACCCAGAATTGATAATGTCGTATGTAAAAAACGTTTCCTTGTCCGTTGGGCTTCTGCAAAACCTATTCTTGGGTTATTGGTTGGAAGTTTTGCTCTCGGTCTAGAACACACAGCTTGGTCTCTGCTCATCTGTGGAAATTCATTCACTGGCACTGTGTCACCTCCAACACATGACTGGAGCATGTTCAGTTCATTTTCATTTCCAGCTGGATGCAAAATGGCAAATCTTTTGGCTTTGTAACATTTGCATTGCCAACACTGAGAGTGTTTTGTAAAGTACTCTGAAATGCTACTATACATCCATATCAATGGCAGTCTGGGACACACAGTACAATATCATAGCTAATCTGATTACAGAACTAACAGCTCTATGAAAAAAGAAAATGAAAAAGATGAAATTTTACAGATAACTATTTTTCCTTCTTGCATCAGAAATTTTGACCTTTTCCTGTAAGAATTTATTGAAGTAGAGACAAGGAACTCTGTGAATAGTTCTACAGAATTTAAAGCAATGTTAAGAATTTTGAAATTAGTAGCTATCGAAAGCTTATTTTAGCTGCATGTTTCTGTTCACTTTAATAGGGCCTACTTGAATTCTGCAGATGTCTGAGACCAAAACCCTCTAAAGACTAAAAGAGTTTGTTTACAGTAGATGAACATTTATGCTCTAGGAAAAGACTGTTAGAAAGAGCTACTCTGCCCATGTATTCTTTTTGCAGAAATTTGCTCTTAACTTATGCATTTAATTTGTAATTCTGAAAAGAATATGGTTTCTGGTAATTCTGGTGTTTCAGAAACTAGTCTTAAAGGCTCTTGTTTCTTAAGACATGCTGGTTAAAAAATCTGATTCCTTAGCATGATGAGGTGCAACACTGTGATGTGTTAAAGTTGAAGAAATTAAATTGAATTGTATTTACCTATACTCAGAGATTTTTCACTGTTATTTAAACTAAAGTACAGTTTTCTCACATTATTTGAATGTAAGAAATTGGAAAATCTCATTTATTATATTGCATAAAGTAGTTTATTTGTGTAAAAGTAAAAAAAGGAATTCATAGACATTTTATTCCAGCCCTACTTCAAGCTTAATTTCAAAAAAATATTTCACTTCTGAGAACTTTCTCCATTCTATGCCAAATTTATCTTTTTAGTATGTGATATTTCATTCCAGGCTTCTAAAAAATACAGTTTTGTAAAACACAATAGAGTGGTTGATTTGATTTGTGGTAAAGCAACCAGAGGTAAGTCAATTTTCCTTTGTAGTGAGACTGCCTTATTACTGTGCTGTTATTGCTCTCATCTTTATTATTCCAGCTGAGTGTTTGCCACCTGCTGAACTCTGTGCTGATGGTGTAACCTGCATTAGCGAAGATTTCTTTTGTGATGGAGTCTTGAACTGCCCAGATGGTTCAGATGAATCTGAAAAAAGATGTGGTAAGAATGTAAACCCCTGTAAATCAGTCTTTTTAAACATGCTTAAAAGTGTCAGTAGTTTGTAAATAGTTTACGGGCAATAAACTGCACAGTGACGTCCAAATCAATTCTACTAAAAATAATAACAAGAGTGATTTTTAGAATCTTTATCTTCCAAAAGGAAAAAATTTTCTTTAAAATTCTCACTAATGAAGAATATGCTTAATAAATAATTAAATATTAGAATATATTTTAATATAAAATTATAGAACTTTTAGCTTGCTATAAAAATATTAATAACATAAATACTTTGTAAATTACACAATAATACAGAAATTCAGTATGAAGTTGTGCATCAGTGACATCAAACAATGTCCAGACCAGATGACTTCCACAGGTCCCATTCAACCTCAGCTCTTCTGTGACTCTCTGAAATTACAGACCTGAAACCCCATTGGTGTTTAACATAAAGAGTTTTTAACCTGCAGTGCCAGTCAGTTTGTTTGCCTTTGTCTTATCTTCGAGTGCTGTGTCCTCTCCTGGGCCCCTCACTACAGGAAGGACATTGCAGGGCTGGAGAGGGTCCAGAGAAGGACAACAGAGTTGGAGAACAAGCCATGTGAGGAGAGGCTGAGGGAGCTGGGGGGGCTCATCCTGGAGACAGGGAGGCCCAAGGGAGACCTTCTCACTCTGTGCAACTCCCTGACAGGAGGGTGGAGCCAGGTGGGGTCGGGCTCTTCTCTCAGGCAACCAGAGGCAGAACAAGAGGAAATGGCCTCAAGCTATGCCAGGAGAGATTCAGGGTGGACATCAGGAAGAATTTTTTCACAGAAATGCTTGTCACATTAGAACGGGCTGCCCAGGGAGGTGGTGGAGTCACCATCCCTGGAGGTGTTCAAGAAATGACTGGACACGGTCTGGTTGACAAGGTGGTGATGCGGCAAAGGTTGAACTCAATGACCTTGGAGGTCTTTTCTAACCTAAGTGATTCTATTCTATGATTCCATCTGACTTCCTGGTTTCCCCAAGAAATTTTTTTGCAGAGTAGTCAGGTCTCTATGCAGCAGTGAGTGCTGTGAAATTGTACTGATGAGTTTGACTACAGTGCTCCTTACCAAAGTGTTGTGCAGAATTTAGCTGTGGAGGCACATGAGTTAATGCTGCCTGCATTGCTCTCCACAGCCTCAGCTCTCGGTTAAAAGTCTGTCAAGTTGTCTCACAAAGAGAACATTGCAAATGTTTTAAGAGATGTGGGAGCAATTAACTCCCTTAGTGTTTTGTTTGCTTGTTTGGTTTTTTTAAAATATAGAATTCGGTGCTAGAAATCTGGAAAGCTCCTTCCCATTCTGCTGTGAGAAGAGGAAAACAGTGGGGGCAGTCTGCTTTGAGCTTTCAGAAACATGTGAAATGCTGGGCTCTAAAAACAAACAAGCAAGTAAAAGACCAGTTACGTTTTTAAAGAATCAGAAAGCTTGATCCTGAAGGTTTGTGACAGGCTGAACCTCTCTGTCCTAAGTGTAATTTTCTTCAGAAAAAAAGAAAAGACAATTACAGATTCTCTGCCCATTGCCTGCATTTTTTTTTCTAGTGCAGTCAGCTCAGAAGAGAGACTTAGCTGAACATTTTGGGCAAAATACCCATCAAAATACTTTACTAGTACATCCGCTGAAACACATCAAAATGTCTATTTATTGTAACAGTTGCATCTAGCTAGATCATAATAATTACTGGCTCTGAGTTGGTCCTTCTACAGTTGAGGAAATCAGAAGGTCCTAAGGGTCAGCTAGACCTTAGTTCCATGGGAAGCATTAGGTAACATGACCCCAAGAAGTTATTCAGACATTTATTTCTACCGTCATACCTTTTTTTTTTTGAGATGGGGATATTATTTGGGGTATTTGGTTTTTTGGGGTTTTTTTGGTTGTTTGTTTTTTTGGTGGTTTTTAGGTATTGCTAAATAAGAAAAGTGTAGATCCTTATATTCATAAAGTAGTATTATACATCTCATAAAATGAATACTTTTTACTTACTATCATAGAATCACAGAATGGCCTGGTTTGAAATGGACCTTAAAGATCATCTCATTCCACCCCTCTGCCGTGGGCAGGGACACCTTCCACTACCCCGGGTTGCTCAGAGCCCCATCAGCCTGGCCTTCAGCACTTCCAGGCGTGGGACATCTATAAAGCCTCCAAGCAACCTGTTCCAGAAGTTTTTCCTAGTATCTGATCTAGACCTATTCTCTGACAGTTTGAATCCATTCCCTCTTGTCCTGTCACTCCAGACCCTTGTAAATAGTCTCTCTCCATCTCTCTTGTAGGGTCCTTTCAGAGAAAGGACACATTTAGGTCACCCCAAAGCCTTCTTTTCCCCAAGCTGAGTAATCCCAGTTCTCCTAGCCTTTCCTCAAAGCAGAAGAGGTCCATTGCTCTGATCAACTTGGTGGCGTCCTCTGGACTCACTCCAGCAGGCCCCTGTCCCGACTAGGTCTGAATTTACAAGTTCCATCCACATTTTATTGAGGATATTACATTCATGCATGTTATATATGACAAAATTTAATTGATATTATATATTGGTAGATACAAACAAAAACAAGCTCAAATACTTGAAGTCAAAGCTGTGTAGACATGACTCAGCTCTGGCTTGGAGGCTACACAGTGGTTTAAGTTACAAAGTGTGCTCGAGTAGAGTTTTCAGCTGGGGCACAGACTCACACATGTCTTTTGCATCTGGTTTGCATATCTTCCTAAATCTCAACCAAATATAAGTTGTGAATGTTTTGCCCCTTTGTAACTGAGGATATTATTCTTCATTTTACAACAACTGAGCTGAAAATTTCAGGAATGTGCATACTTAATAAAAGTAGTAAATAAAATAAAAGTAGTAAACATAATAAAAATAATAAAAGTAAAAATAAAAGTATGAAATAAATATTAATAAAAGTAAAAACAGAGAGTGTCATAGGGAAACCAGCTGTAGTTACAGTCCACTTCAGAGAGCTGGATGATTTGCCCCTGTTCATCTTCACTGATGCCTGGTATTTCCAAGCAGTTTGGTCAGTTACCTTTAGTGCAGCAGTTTTGGCTCATAACCTTACAGAAGTACAGTTCTGCCTGGAGGACAAGTTGTTGATCCATGTCTCTTATGTTACATTTTCAGTCTTTTCTATCCAAAACCTCAGAGCTTCTCTAATTTTATGTATTTAAGTTTCTTAGCAGATTTTACAAAACCAGTGGAATGAGGGATAAGAAGCGAGATGCACATTTGGGATATCTGCTAATTTTTCCACCTCTTTAATTTTTCACTTTTGTCCCATTCCTAGAGAAACTTAATATGGTCATATGAAAGCTAAAATTTTATAGATTTTCAGAAGTTCTTCAGAGTTCCACAATGAGATTTATGACCAATTCATAATTCATGCTACAAGTGCTCTTGCATACAAAAGAATTGCTGTCCTTTAAAAAACTTGGTCTGTTTTTCATCTTGATTGTTATTCCCTCTAGTATTTCTGATTTCATAATATGTCAATGATTTAAAAAAATAGGATTAAAATGTGACTTTTAGTAATCTCTTTCCTGCATTAGAGAGAATACAGTAAAATCTCAGATTCTCAGAAGGGATTCACACAGTCAAACACCTTTTTTTTTGTTTTGTTTTATTGATTAAAATTATCTTGAAAGGTTTCTTTCTGACTCTGCAATGCAGTGCAGTAACAAAAGGCTTCACAAAAGTACAGCTAGCATTTTCAGTGAAAGAGTCTCTAGAGAAATATGCAGTCTGAACACCAGCAACTAATAATGACCGGCACTGCTGTAAAGCAGCCATGTAGCACATAGGGGTGTGGAAAGGGAGACTGGAGGCTGATCCCAGGAGGGGTTTCTGCAGACTCTTTGCAGTTATTGTATGTCTAGACGATCATTTTGTGATTAACCACCTCACAGCATCACTGCAGCACTGAGAGAGATTAATCAGAAAGTAATGAACTGCCCTTGGCAGAGAAAGGTCCTATCAAGTGAAATGTGTGGGCTTGATTTGACCAGTTTGGGGAGATTCTCCTTCAAATTCAAGGCTAACAGGAGGAAGTCCTCATAATGTCCCACGTATGGAACATTAGTAAATAGAAATGGACAACAAGAGGCATGTTGGGGAAGCAGTGGAAGTGATTCCTACAGGATATCTCTTGTCTCCTTAGGAGAACAACTGCAGCTTTTCTTTGGGCTCCAGGAAGAGGCAAAAATGTAATGACTTCCATGCCTCTGCCCGCCTTTGACCACAGCTGCCTTTCCCCTGCAAGGAGGAAGCACTGGGAGGTTCTCTAGGGAAATAGGACCAGTCCCTGCTCTCCTCCTGCTCATTCCTGATGCACTAAACACTGACTATTGCTAGGCTGTAGACAACTTGCCTAAGGACCTTTTCCAGAGTCTTTCTGTCCTATTTCAATTTACTCACTGTCTCTTAACAGATAAGGAACAAATAAAAGGGAACAATAAGAAGATAAGAACAATCATAATGATAGGGGACTGGAGCATCTCTCTTAAGAGGAAAGGCTGAGGGAGCTGGGGCTGTTCAGCCTCGAGAAGAGATGACTGAGAGAGGACCTCATCCATGTCTGTCAGTGTCTGCAGGGAGGGGGCCTGCAGGACCAGGCTCTGCTCAGTGGTGCCCAGCAATGGCACAAGAGGCCATGGGCAGAAGCTGATGCACAGGAAGTTCCAGGTGAACATGAGGAAGAACTTCTGTCCTGTGCAGTGACCGAGCACTGGAACAGATCACCCAGAGAGGGTGTGGAGTCTCCCTCACTGGAGATATTCCAGAACCATCTGGACACAATCCTGTGCCATGTGCTCTGGGATGACGCTGCTTAAGCAGGGAGGTGGGACCAGATGACCCACAGTGGCCCTTTCCAACCTGACCCATTCTGGGATTCTAACAGAAATGAATGAGCCAATGCTTGTCATTGATTTTATTAGAATAGTATGCTAGTCTTTTTTATTATTGTCTATACTATAAGATTCCTTTTAGATCAGATTATGTCTTACTTGTAAGCAGTACCACATTTTGTAATCTTCACTGATAACAAGCTGGGCGCTTTCCTTCTTCTCACACAAATTTTCTTCTTCTCATCGGTAAGAACAGAAAATACATGAATTAAAGTGGTGAAAAAAAGTACTTCTATAGCAATACCCAGCTCTAATGCTAATATAGAATAATAACTATCATTCATGGACTTTTTTCTCTATGTATTTAAAATCATATGTGTTCTGTTTTCCTCTCAAAGATTGTAAAAGGGAATATGTTTCTATTTCAGCTCATGCATTAGGCATGTTGGCAAAGTTCATTTTACATAGTCTTTATTAATGGTCTATGGCTGACTGAAACAAAGCTTAATTTTTATTTTGTGTTTGTTACAGTGGTAGGTAGAAAGAATTTTACACTTATAAAATGAAAACACGAGGAGCCCCAACTTATTCTTTTATATATCATTTCCCAGAGGAGGACTATCCTCCATAAAATTCCCATTTAATTTTCAATATGATTGGTTATTTGTAACTGGGACAGTCATTATAGGTATGATTTCATTTCTGAAATTAGTGAAAAGCTCTATCTAATCTGATCATCTGCCTCAGACTGATGAACTTGTACTTACCTACCCTGATAATTATGTGCTACTGATTTTATACTTATGTGAAAGTCTATTATACTTTTTGAAAAACTGAAGAAAAAACATCATTAGACAGATTCTTAACATAATACTCAAGAGATGCAGCAAATGTTTCAGCAGTTCAGTGTCTGTCTGTTGAAATAAAATAACTCTACATGAATTATCATTTCCAACCTTGCTGAGGCTTAAAAATACTTTTTTTTTTTCCTCCCTAAGCAACTGGTTTTTAAAGTGAAGAACTTTCATAGAATGGAATAGCAACACCAAGGAAACAAAACTAATGAAAGCCCTTTGAAAAAATAGATGATGATGGATGACATTTACCTCAGCTGAATGAATTCAATAGCTGGCAGGAAACTTGGGAGATCCACTTATCTCGTCGGGTACTCAGTAACATATAAGACGAGGAAATAGGAAGCTCATAAAAGTAGAGATAACAATAGTCAACCATATCCCTTTTGCTTTTATTCACATGATATCAAATTTTCTCTGGTAGTACAAACACAGTTTTCTGATTTAAAGCAGCTGTAGATAAGAACTGGTAAGACAAGATCCTGTTTCTCTATAAAGGTATAAAACAAAATGAAAGAAATAATTGGATTAGCTAAACCCGGTTGTTGGATTTGAATTATTTGGATTGGTTTAGACTAGTTTGGATTAGTTGGATTGTCTCTAATTTAAAAATTAATTTTCTGTACTGCTTTTCTTCTCATATAGTACTTTGAGTTGAAATAGTGATAAGAATTAGAAATGAGAATAAGTTGATAGTGCATTTGTCTTCCTATTATTGCTTACAAAGCATTTCCAAGGTAATCCACGTAAACCAATATCCAGGGTCACCCTCATTTTGGTTCTGATTCTGTTTTTCAAATGTCATTCTGACAAATGTTCTTCATTATATCTTTACAGCTGCAGTTTGTGATGGAAAATTCATGTTGACCGGCTCCTCTGGGTTTTTTCAGTCTATGAATTATCCAAAGCCATATAATGCAAACATTGTTTGCCAATGGATAATAGTGTAAGTCATTTTCCAATAATTTTGTACCTAACAGTTTTTTGATTATGAGATGATCTTGTTTCCTGCACAACAGTCTTATGCCATTTGCTTTTACTCCCAAATACTCCAGCATAAAAAATACGTAATACCATTTTCTGCTTTGTATTTAAGTAACTTTTCTTTAAAAACCTTCATGCAAAAGCTCCATAACTATATCAATATTTTTTCCACTTAGAAAAGTTCTTAGGTAGGATTTTGAGAAATCTTGTGTGTTATATACATCCAGAGGAACGTAAGTGTAAGCTCAAAATAAATCACATAACTCAAAATAATTGCAATTTTTTTTTCCAAAGTATTACATTAAATAGTAGTCTTCAGGTAATAGTTTTATATGATGTAAGTCTTACTTAACAGAAGGAATTTTCAAGAATTCCACTGTCATTTAGGGATACAGGTTTCATCTCAGAGTTAAGAGTACCCAGGTTTTTATGTAATTTAGGAATATGTTTTAGATTTGCATAGTTAGTATTTAATATAATAGCACCAAATGCCTTTTAAGCCTTAGGCACAAGAAGTGGAATTTTTTTATGAAGGATATATACCTATAGACGGGGAAAACCATTTGATTTTTACTCTCTAGGTCCACTTCTTAGGCCAGGGAGTAAAAGATAGCCACATATGTGGTAAATCTCAGTGTAAATAAAGTACATACCTGAAAATGATTAGATTATCACAAGTTAGTCCTAAAAATCACTCCTACGACTGCCAATTCAGAAATTACTTCTTTGAAAGGCAGTAATTCTAATTATGGTTTTGTAATGATGGCTGTTCTTTGATTCTGAGAAGTATTAATTTGGTGGAAGAGTTTCAAAAGAGATTAAGGAATTGCCTTTAAAATCAGAAAAGGTTTGGACTTCTCATTCCACAGGCTCCTTTGAAAGTGCTAGGCTTTGATTCTGATCAGAACTTTCATCTTCACCTTGAAATCCTGGTTTTCCTTCTGTTTTTTCCTTCTCATCTTCAGCAGTACTGTTTACCAATAATTACTGGCAACACCTGGCTTTAAAATACAGGTGTGTCCCAGGAAAAGAACAAGATTTTGTCCTTCAGAATACAAGTCTGCCTTGTTCCTCATTTCACGGTGTTGCAGAATTTGAGCACAGTAAATAAACATAATCTAAGTGCCCTCCTTCCTTCTAAATTGTTAATATTGCTCCAAGTGCTGCTATAGCTGCAAGAACCATTGTATTAGGTAGATATCTATACCAGGTATGTAGCTAATAAAAGCTTCATTTTGGAAAAAATCATGAGCAATTGCAAATAATATGGTAGAGCTTCTGCAGATATATGTAATTACAGACTGAACAATGACAAAAACAACAATCTGAATTTATTTTCCACTTATGTGTTTTTGAAAAATCTGACTGAGAGTAAAGGCCTAGGAAATTCAAAGTGACACTCAAATTTTGTCTTTCTTTCAAACAGAGCTGTTTGTATGAGGGAACCTTCTGTGTTTTCCAGCAATCCATGGTTTTTATTATCCCTATAAAAATGTGTTAAAAGGCAACCTATAATACATCTGAGATTGGATTTTTCTTGTGCCTGCCTTTGACTAGAAATATTTCCCCATTACCTTTAGGAAGAGTTTTTTCATTTTCATGCCATTTAACTCCAAATGAAGATCCAGTCTCCTCTCCTTCTAAAAGAGCAGTATGCTCAATATTTCCCTGAAAGTTTAGCTTCCTGAACCTTTCAACTATATATTTTACTCTTTTCTAACCAAAGAGTAATTTCTTTCCTCTGGATAAATATAAAATAACAACTACAACAAAAATTTTAAAAGGTAAAAATATTTAAGCATTTACTTCACACTTCTCTACTAATAATTACTGATAAGCACCAGCAGATTGCTGTTGAGAGCCTATTTTCATTGAATCCCTCAATTCTGAAAAAAAGCAAATAGTGGTAGCTAAGCTGATAGTGGTAGCAGTGTTTTAGAATTTGGACTACCATATATGTAGTAGTGGAAAGGAAATGGGAGAACAAATTAAATGTAGATTACTCAAAGAGAGTAACTAGCAAAATAAAACCGAGACTTTTTTACTTTTTACTTCAAGTGAATTTTATTATTAAACTTTCTGTGTGATGGTTTGGATTTACAACAATTTTGCAAAGAGTGGGTTTGATATCATCAAATCTGCATGCAGATCCTGGTTTTGGACTTTCAGGAGAGAGATTTTCATATCTTGCTATTCATATTGATATCTTGATACTATTCCTCTGGCCTTGGGTAGTCTACCGGAGCCGTGAGATGATATCTAAGAGGAACATGTATGAAAAAGTGATTGCAATTCAATGAGATGCAAAGGACAAAAAACCCCAACCAAAACCATCCAAAAAACCCCTTGTAGGACTGATTATCACATTCTAGAGTTCAGAGCATTCAGTTTCTAGAATATACCTAACTCCAGTGAGTAAAGGTGTATGTGCATGCTTAGAAATGGTTTATGCCCAATTCCTTTGGTAATTTTACAAGCTAGAAGTTAGATAAATAGGTCATCTTGATTAATAATATCGATTAATATAATTTCATGTTGCTTCGGATCTTAACATCGTTCAAGCAGTCAATGACTTCGATGACTTTACTACAATCAAATAATAGATTTTCAGTTTTGAATTTATTTTTCTCTTGTTGCCTTAGAGTGCCTCAAGGGCTGTCCATTAAACTGAACTTCACTTCTTTTGAAACACAACCATACGCAGACACATTGAGCATTTTTGAAGGATTAGGACAAAATAAGGTTTTAAGAGGTAAGTTTATTTTTCAGCTAATACTTTTCCATTAGGAAAATCTAAGTGTTAAAATAAGCATTTTGAGGTATAAAAAGTTGCACATGTATGTTTAAGAGGAAGACTGGATCTGAGTAAAGTTACCCTGTTAGACAGTTAATCTCAATATACCTGTCTGCCCTTATATTTGGCCAGATAAATGCTTCCCTTATGCATTGAGAAATTTCTACTTGTTTTTTAAGATCTTATTTGAATGATGTTGATAACTTCACAAGCCTCATGGTCTTGTGGGGTCCATGTTTCATTGGAAATATATTGACAGAAGTTCCTGTAATATCACACACAGTAAGACAAAATGAAAGCATATAAACTGAACTGATGGGAGAAGTGCTATGAAACTCCTTGAAAATCAGTATAAGTATTTGTAATGTAATGTCTGAGGCGTTGCTTTCGTCAGATCTTGAAATACTGATGATACCTTATCTCTGTCTCTATATCTACTCTGAAAACTGGGATTGTACCCATTTTTCACAAGACTCAGTCTATACAGCTGAATTCTATCAGAGGTGGAAAACATATACCTAAGATAGAATATAGAGAGATAAATCCTAAAGATAGATTATTATTTGTCCTTATTTTTGGGAGCAGGAAGAGAATGGGAATGTGAAACAGTAAAAGACTAGCTGATATCCATATTGGTGGATATGAGAGATGGAATATGCAGAATATTTATATGTCAGCCAAACAGCTAAATGCTCAAGGGTTTGGAGCTATTGTAGCAGGATCACAGCACAACAGGGAAAGCATTCCGTAAGACTCAATAAACTAATCCACCGTGCTTTTGTGACAACACTGGAGATTTTAATGTGGATGGGATTCTTTTCTCTCTGACTATATGGTTTTTATTTGTTTTCAGCTTCTCTGTCAGGGACCAATCTTGAAACAATTTACATTTTTTCTCATGAGGCTACAGCACAGTTTATGTCCGATTATTCAGAGAATTATAATGGCTTTAATGCAACGTACACTGCATTTAATGCAAGTGAACTAAACAGTAAGTGTTCTTTTTGTATGTGTGTGTGTGTGTGTGTGTGTGTGTGTGTGTGAGTTCATTTTTTATCCCAAAATTTGGTGAATATACATTCTCAGTTTGACAAAATTGAGGTGGAAAGGGAAGCAGCATTTTCTGGCCTCAGTCTGCTAACTAGATCCACTTTGAAAATTTTCATACTGTTTTAAAGATCAAATAAATTATTTCAATATGGCCATTCACAGGTTTACAGGCCTGTATCTAGCAGTAGGGTGATTTCTGACAAAGCTCATCTGTTTAAATAGAACTGTGTCCATACCTCCACCAGATTCCTCTCAGCCAGTTTCTTCACTAATCAACGCTATGAAATCATTGACCACAATATCTTTATAAAAAAACATTCAGACAACATTTAGAAATAACATTCAGGAAAATACCTGCTTCAGTAAAATGGCATTAGGAAAAGTCTGGATGCAGTAAATCTACAGTGACAACAATGTGCAGCAATATGACTCATGCTTTGTTGATTGGACAAGTGAAGGCTTCTTCAGCTGTTAAATTTAGAGCAGGAGGTGAATGGGGAATGTGGCTGGGATAGGATATGCTGCAGGAAGCATCCAGAGGCCCAGCAAGCTCTTGTCATGTGGAAGCCCTGCCTGACCTGCATTTCAAGGCACCATAGACAGAGACTGAAATATCATGAGAACAAAAGTGATGAGGATGATGCAGAAAAGACACGTGAGCAGAGAAGGACCAATTGGGAAGAAAGAAAGGGGCATCCCAGGGGCATGGAGCACAGCACTCAGCTCTAATGGTGAGCCCTTTCTGCTGGAGCAATCCAGGCCTTGGCAAAGAAAAGAGGAAAAGAAGGATCAGAAGTGAAGATTGTTGAATGAGTGCAAGAGTATGTATGGCCACCCTTCGAAAGTGGTGTTTTGTTAACAAGTACAAACAACACAATCATTTGATTAAATCTGCTGCATTGCATAAAGATGAAATTGAGTCACTGTGGGCTGGTTTACAAACATATTTAAAAATTATATTGTTCATCACTCATTCTTGTGTAATTCTGAAAATATACCATCTCTGTCATCTTTTATTTACTAGAAGTTCTTATTCACAGATTATGAGAAAATCAATTGCACTTTTGAAGATGGCTTTTGTTACTGGATACAAGATTTAGACGATGATTCAGACTGGGACAGAGTTCAGGGTCCTACCTTTCCCTCCATGAGTGGTCCTGAATTTGATCATACGTTTGGCAACTTGTCAGGTAAGATCAAAAAAAAGTGACTTGAAGATTAAAGGAAAAACTTGATTTAGCTTGTATCACTGCAAAATGGATTCTTCATAATGGTATTACTAGGATGTCATTTTATTTTGCCATGAAAATGAGTCAGGGCTACCAGACAAAATGTTTTATGTTACTGATTGCCATCTTGTGGAAATATACCAAAACTAAAAGAAGAAATAAAGGAATAAGTAAAATGATAAAAGTGTCAGGTTCTGAAAATTTTCAATGCTATTATTACACTAAAATGCATTATGTGAGAAAGGAATTTCTATTATGCAAAAATGTTATAGGTCAAAAACCTGCATGTTTAACTTGAGGGAAAAAAAAATATAGTTACATGTGAGGCAAATCACTTCTATTTCATCCCTCTCTACTGCTGACATCCTCATGGTTGTCACAAAATAATTTTGATTTCTAAAAAGTTGACTTGCAGGGGGCATCTGTGTCCCCAGTTACTGCACAGCAAACACACCAACTGTGCCAAACACACAAACACTCCAGTAAATGTTACAGTTAAAAAACTTAATTGGAAGAGTGGTCATATCAAAAGTGGAATTTATTTAAAGAGACAATTCTGACAGGAATTGGATTTTGAGTGTACCATGAATCCTTATCCCAGAATAAGACTCCATACATTTTTTCTTCTTCAGCAATAAAACCAAACAATCACTTTCTCAGCTGATTTGTCAGTCCAGCTAAAACCAAATAAAACATAAATTGGATTTTGCAATGCTTATATGTATTCTATGCAAGACTTACATAAAGCTTATTCAGTGACAAATAACTGGAAAAATTGCAAATTATTCTGAAAGAAGTTACTCCCGGGAAAAGAAAAATAATATTCTGCATTTTATCAGATAGAAATTATTCACCGCTCTCTGAGTAAATGTACATTTTCTAAACAATCTTCAGAACACTGTTTTGTCTTCCCACTTGGCTCCCAGAATGCAAATCAGATGAAAGAATGTAAAATGTGTTTAATAAAACACTTGACAGTGATTTCTGTCTCTCGAAAATGTTAATCTCTTTTAGGTGCTCTCTATTTCCCTGTGCCAAGTCTAAGCTGACATATGTAATGTTCCAATATGTAATGTTACTATTGTGTTGCACATTTAAATTTCTGTGACCTGTATTTTGAGCAAAAATATTAATTGCATCCTTAATATCAGGCTATTACATTCAGTGAAACTCTATTTTTGTTTTTCTGCTCTTGAAAAGTAAAGAACTTAATACACACTCAAAAATTGATTTTGAATGCTCAGAGAATTGATGAAACAAAGATCAAGAACTGTCCCTTTGGCTGTATGAAGAACTTTTTTCTTTAGGCTAGATACCATGTGTATTTTAATGCATGCTCTCTAAGTCAACAGAGGCAATTAAAGGTCTTGTTCAGATTTCAGATTAATTTTCAGGTATTTTAGCCTCCCACATGAAAAAATAGATAATCTGGAAGTGTAAATAACAGAATATATTGTATATAATTTAAATGACATAATTATAACTATATTAATTTGAAAATTCTGTTAATATAATATTTACATATATATGTATTAGATAGATAGAAGAAAATATGGGATTACACCCATGATTTGAATAAAGCAATAATTTTATTTTAGAGTTGTCTAAGTTTGCATTTCTTGTGACAAATCCCAATGCTTCTGTGGCCTAGCCTCATATGGCAACAAGAGGTCCAAATTCCCAGCTGAAATAAATCATCTCAGAAAAAGCTAGAAACTCAATTTTGCAAACTAACGGGGGTTTTGTTTGTTTATAATGCTTCACCTTGCAATAAAATGTTGACAGTCATTCTGTCACCCTCTCAACACACGATCCATATCTCCCATTTCAATATGGATACAAATTATGAAAATGTCAGGAAATTTTTCTGCAAAATCACAAGCAATATTAAACAGGAAGACATTTTTATAAACCCAGTAGAGTTGCTGCCTTCACTACATGTAACGCAGGTTTCCCACTGGCTTGGAAAGGACTAGATTCCCATTGCTTATCCAGTTCTGAGGAGTATCCAAAAAGCCTAAAAGCTCAATTTAATATGTCATTGACTGATGAATATATCTTGGGAATCTTGACACATTTACTGTGTCAAGAATCTTCCAGATCATGCAACACTGTGCTTGATGTTATTTTAAACGTAAAAACTCTAATTCAATAACTAAAAAAAAAAAAAACAAAAACAACCAGTTCTTCTGTCCTGGCTGAAGTGTGCTCATTTTCTTGCAGGATTTTATATTTCAACACCCATCAGACTTGGATTCATAGAAGAGCGAGTCCGGATTCTGAGTTTGCCTTTGGTCCCTTCAGATACGTATTGTCTAAGCTTTTGGTATTGTTACATAATTCCTAAACTTATCCTTTGTTTAAGAGTATACCCAAAGAGCCTTCTTTCATATAAAATATTAATCCCACTCAGCGTGCCAGCAACACCAGCCTGGTTCTCTTTGGACTTCCACGATCTGTCTCAACTCCAGGCCTGAAGTTTAACTCCTTTATAACTTTGACTCTTGCAGTTAGCTTTAATGTATTTTCTTTTT
Organism: Falcunculus frontatus; assembly: GCA_013398115.1. Lineage (NCBI taxonomy): Eukaryota > Metazoa > Chordata > Aves > Passeriformes > Falcunculus > Falcunculus frontatus. Next base: position 1,514,267 of record VZRV01009350.1, read on the forward strand.
CACCCTTCATCCAATATTCACTTCTATACAAAAATTATATTAAGAATCCTTGAAATGTTTTTGTCACAAAGCTTAACTAGGCCTCTACAATTCCAGGTGTAATCTAAACATATGATTAATTTCATTTTCATGCTCGCTTCAAATTCATCCTGATTACATAAAACATTATAAAATAAAAAGAGTGACATTTTTTTCGTGGAATTTGACTCTGTTTTAATAATACCAAAACGCTTTTTCCCCTCTAGGTATTTCATGTACGGTGATAACGTTTACCGTTTAAGAGTTAGTACAAGTGATGAGCATGGTCAGGAAAAGATCATTTTCGAGAAAGAAGGAAACTATGGAAACAATTGGAATTATGGACAAGTAACTTTAAATGAAACATCTGATTTTAAGGTTTGTTAGACTGCTTTTTTTTCTTTTATTTTAGCTAAACTGATATCAGAGTTTTCTGTGAAATTAACCCAAAGCTCCACAGCTTCAAAGATAATACTTAGTATCATTTAACAATACGTGCCATCAGATAAGTATTAGCATGCAGAAGACTGGAATCCCCATTTGAATTCTCACACCCCTTTTCCCTACTCTGGGATTTTAAGTATTTGTATTACAGAAAACAGAAAACCTGATCATTGTCAAGGAACAATGAACGTTACCACGAAAGCTTTCCACAAAATAAGAGTTTTCAAATCCTATCAAAATCTGCTGTGGAATATAAAATCTCAGTAGTGAGAGTGATGTGAAACACTTAGCCGTGAGAAGATTTAAATTTAAATTGCTGCCGATTGTGAATCGGAGTTTTCCCAAATTACTTACAGATTAAGCCACTGAAAGTGTGTTGCAGATGGAAGTGGTTTTGACACCACATGGTTAACAACTGATCTGACTTATCTGTAAACAACAGGAGGAGATTTATTCCAGATAATTCTTTCAGCACCTCTTTTGAAAACAATTTCTTTTTATAGGTATTTGGGATGGTTTGACCTGCTATGGTAGTTTTGATTGATTTCTGGCAAGCCCTGCCAGAAAGATGCATTTAACATCTAAGGAAATAAATGCATCTGTGACCGGCCTGCATCAGATTTCCAGGAAATATGTAACCACATATATCTCACGAAGATTGCTATACCTAACAGTATTTCACCAGCACTAATTCCTTGTTTGCAGGATTGCTTTCAATATGTGGATATTAAAGAACAGTACAGAGCAGACGAGATTAATTTCAGTTTTTCATGCCATTAATTCAGGAGAAATTTGGGCTGATGAGCAATGCAGAATTGTTTTGAAAATTACGTGGATTTAGATATAAAAAACAAAGGTATTGAATGTTTTTAAATCATGTTCATCATTTAAATGAAGAAGGTACTACATTACTTAGAATGATCCACTCAGTTCACATAGTGCTGTTTTGTTTTGTGAGGAATTCTGTCTCATCCCTGATGCCTTCACCTGAGTGTAGCACCAGGGTAGATTACAGTGGAAATAAGAGCATTCAAGAAAAGACAGAATGATACAGTGTAGAAAGCTAAAAATGGTTCATTAAGTTGTAAAATTCTTATTCTTTTTCCTGAATTCAGGTCATTTTTGATGCCTTTAAAAGGAGTGGTCCCAGTGATATCGCCGTGGATGACATTGGCCTGACAAAGGGAAAGTGCAATGAAAATAATTATGTAGAGCCAACTGTGAGGCCAACTGTTACTACCACGCCTTTGGTTCCTAGTAAGTAAACACTAAATCACTGTTGATTTCCTATTACTGTGTTTGTGTGTGAGCAGATCAGAATTTTCAATCTCAGTTTTATAAAAACCTCTCTTCAGCATTATAAAGTTATTTTCAGGATAACATACCAAGATCCAGTTCCATGCCTCTCCAGACAGGTTGTACAGCTTGATCCAGACCCTTCAAGCTGCAGAGTATTTTAAAGGAAAGTACATAGGTTTAAGCTTCCTCAAAACATTCAAGTTTCACAGAGCTACCCAGGAAAATCTCACAGAGAAAAATAGAGAAAATATCTGTAACCATCCTTATAAATCTGGATGACTTATATAAAAGAGAGAAGAAAGATTGTATATGATGTTAAACAAGTCTGAGCACATTCAAAGCAAAAACCAATACAAATATAAATAAAGACTGTGAAAAAATCATTTAAAAATCTGATGGGGCTTGCTTTGTCATTTTTTCTGAAAGAGGATGAAATTTTGGGAAAAAAAATTTCTACAAAAGAGCTATTCACACATGGCTTCAAATCATTAAAAACAATCACTGAGCATGTTCCAGGACTGCCTCTTATTAGATTTACTATGCTTTTCAAAGCACAGCTGGTTGCTCTCTTGACAGCATATAATAAATAAAAATGGTCTAAGATTAAAATAATAGTAAGACCGTTTGCATTGTATTCATGTTGAAACGCTGTCTACTAATACTACAATTCTCTCAGTTCTGTCTTCTCCAAATCTACTGCATCAGGACAAGTAAGAAAACAAAACCTTCCAAATATGAGAGTAAAATGCAATTTTAGAGCTCCACCATGAGACACAGGGAGGTAAAGTTCACCAAGGTGTGTCTGTCAGCAAAATTAAATTTTAATAACAGTAGTAATTTCAGTCATAGTTTCCCAAAATGAGTTTTGGAATTTAATTGCAGTTTTTATTAAAGTATTTTTCTGGAGACATGCTGCTGTGTGCCCCCTCCAACTATCCTTCAGGTGCTGTGGGTAAACACACCTCACAAGTTAGCATCAGGCTAATGATTAGTGGTAGAATAACCCTGCGGTAAATAGTAGCTGAGTGCTTCTGAAAAACACTGAAGGAATATCAAACTGTAGATCTCTACCCAAAATATGCTGATAAAATTTTAATATTCAAAAAAAGGACATGGTAATATGGCTTATAACTCCTTATGAATGAGATTAAAGAGGGCCATGATTCAAAAGGACAGTCTAAGCTGTCGCTGGGGAAAAAATAACTTGTTTTCATAACTTTGCTGGGACATGCTACTACATGCTATCTGTAACCTGTTAAAAAAAAAAGAATGTTATCAATCATCTTCAAAGAAGTATGAAATTACTTTGATGAATGTATACAAGCTTACTAACACTAGTGGTTTCACTACAAATGTCATGTCCGTAAACAAGACATAAAAGAATTTGAGCTGAGTCAATTTCTGTTACTAGAATTAGAGCTTCAGTACAAGTCACTGGCATCATTCACAGTGCCACAAAAGCTCCTTGAAATGTAAAAAAGAATATTTTTGATGGTGGCATAGGAAAGCCAGATTTTCTTTTGTCTTTTGCACAAGACTGTCAGCTTACGCTTTCATCTAAAACAAAGATTGCTTTCATCTTTGTGTTAATTTATAACCTGTCTTTTAACACAAACAACGGTGTGGAAATGACTGTGTAGGTTCCACACTTAAGATGTGTATGCCAATAGAAACTGAAGTTTTGGCCAAAGCACGGAGAAATTTATTTATGCATAGGTCATATATGATTTCTAAAGTGTGCAGAAAATCATCTGTTGTGCTCTACCAAGATTGTTGGCAGCAATTACTATTTGGTTCTCTAATGAGTAACAGCTGTATGAATAACTCCATATGAATTTGTGTTTCAAGATCACTGGAAATCTTTACAACATTTTTTCAAGACATGAGTAAATTCAATTTCTTCTCTCATTTTTCCATGCAAGACAAAGATCACTACTGATGTGCCTTACATGTAGTCAACACTAGACCAGATTTCACATGCTTTAATGCGTAATGTTCCATTAAAAAAAGCCAACATAACCTTTATCTGCTGTTCATGGTATTTATAGAAAATCATTTTCCTTGTGAGCCATATGGCTGAAACATAATACACTTATTAGTCAGGATGGGAACATTAACAGTTCCTTTTCCTTTCCGAGAGTTCAGCTTCTCTTGCCAGGATTGATTTGGTGAAATTGCAAGTTCTAGAAGACGGCTGTTGTGAGGAAGTTCAAGTTGGGGGTTTTTTGTTGTTGTTGTTTTTGTTTTTATTGGATTTTTTTGGGGTTTTTTTTTGTTTGGTTTGGGTTGGGGTTTTTTTGTTTGTTTTTTGGTTTTTGTTGGGGGTTTTTTTTGTTTGTTTGTTTTTTGGTTTTTGTTGGGGTTTTTTTGACCATTCTCCCAGTGGGATTCAATGGTCAGACTTGGTAGGACTTTTAGATTACGTAGTCCTCAACCAAGGGGCTCAGAGTGTGAGATACTGTTAGACATCATGGCATGGAAAATTTGAGCCTAAGGGGTAGGGAGGAGAGATTTAAACTTTAGCCAAAGCCTGATAGTTAAGAAAAATATCAATTTTAATTCAAAGAATAAAACAAAACCAAAACAAAATAAAGAAGGTAAAGATGTTTTGCCTTAACTACTATTTACTGAAGCAAGTGGAGGAGAACTGTTCATTTTTCAATAAAATAATTGTGAGCAACAAAAGTGGGAAAACACCAAAGTTCATTCTGATGGTTCATTCAGCCATTCTGATGGATAAAATGAAAATAAGTAGTATTTCTCAATATCAAGTAAGGTTTTTGAACATGGAGCTGACATATTTGGGACATAAACCGCCATAAAAATGACACCTTGAAATAGAATATTGAATATATAAAGTAGAGTTAGCTGTGTCCATGTGTGTGAGTGCATGCATGTGTGCATACATATCTACAATATTTGCTTATACAGAAATTTTCTCAATTTTTACCTATAAGTACAAATACATCTTTATGACAAAGGCATTTCCTACTAGAACAGTTGTTTTAAGGAAAAAGCAAATGGCTTTTTTTAACCACTGACAAGGCTTAGCTGTGAAAGATTTTAGGCTCCTGATGAAAACAAAGTAATGAGGGGTTTGGGGGCTTTTGCTGTAAGTTTACTTGCTAGATGACAAAAAGAGCTTTAGATTTGAGTATCTCTGCTGATGCTGCAAGAACAGTTTCTCAACCAAAAGGGTGGTCAGGCATCGGAAGGGGCCACCCAGGGAGGTGGTGGAGTCACCGTCCCTGGAGGAGTTCAGGAAAGAGCTGGACACGACACTCAGTGTACAGTCTAGTCGACAAGGGTGACAAGGTCTTGTTGATCGCTCAAAGGTTGGACTCAATGTTCTCAGAAGTCTTTTCCAACCTTAATGATTCTTTAATTCTAAGATTGATCAGATAACAAGAAAGGCATACAAACAAAGTGCATAAATTGGTTAAATTCAGGGGCCTCTCTTGCTCTTGACATTTTCTAGCTTTTTTACTACTGTACTAGTAAATGAGACAGATGACTGTATCACATTCTTGTCTTCATATTTCTGTCATGTGCACAGCTTGCAGACCAATAATCATGAAAGTTACTTTTAAAATTGTCTTTGTTACCAGAGATTGAAAAATTAAGACAATAGGTTAATTATGTTCTTGAAATGTTTTCTTTTTCAGCTGACTGTGGAGGGCCGGTTGAACTCTGGGAGCCAAACAGTACATTCAGCTCTGCAAATTTTCCAAACAATTACCCTAATTTAGCTTCTTGTAAGTCATTCTTTTCCAATTCTTTAGGAGAAGTTTAGCCATATAAAAATAGAGATAGTAAATCTGCTTTTCCAACTCAGAAGCTGTCAATCAAAAAAAAAAAACCACCTAAGGTATATACAGTGGGATCTTTTAGCTGCATTCTATATGGCCCTGAGCAGAAGCTAAGGAAACATGTGCCAGCTGATTAAAAAGGGATGAAGACAAGCATAATCCAATGGACTGAGTCCAGACAGGCCAATTCCATCCTGCCCATTATGTCAAATGTCTTTATGTCAATGCAGAGACATATAAGGTGATGAAAGTTCCCATTTTATCATAACCGGGTGTATTTGCCAGGTTAGTATCATCACTTCTGCTGTTAAATAGCTCAAGTTTTCTAGAGGCAAAGAGTATGTGCATACATTTTGTAAGGAGTCTTCTCTTTATTGAACGTTTCTTAGCGTACTAGTGAGAAGACATTGTTACTCCACTGATGTTACTTGATTTAGATTAAGCTAGAGCTGGCAAAAGTGAATGCTTCAAGCTAGTCCACTATGTGCTCTTGATGGATAAAGCAAGGAAGAGAGCTTTGTCATTCCTTCTTAGTGAAATTTTAATTATTCATTCCTACAGTCCTGGGGAATTGTGTTGGGATGGTAATCATAAGCGTTGTCATTTTGTGTTTCTGTTCTGCTTGAGATATGGCTCACATTTCCAGTATTGATTCCATCAGTTCCCAAATTAGACCCCTACAAGTGAGAAAAGACTTTTTGCTCCATGAAAATATTTTAAATTGGATGCTTTTTATTTTAACTTTCTTTACAAGATTTCCATAGTATCCACATTTAGATTAAATATGAGAAAGTATAGGCTAAACAGAAGCAAAGAGCTATTTTAACTTGAAAGACAGGCTCTGAGACTGATTATAAAAATTATCTTAGGATCAAACAAGACTTGAGTGACAAGACTGTTTGTCATGTTGTCACAGTCAGAAAACAATGAGTTTTACTACTTTAGGGAAACTCACAGACGACATGAATGATTAAAAAACACATGTGTATATGTCATAGAAGCCTAGAATTAGTTTCAGAAGTGTTTAAGAATGAGAATCTATTGAATTTTGGATCTTGTCTTCTTTTAAATACAAGATTTAAACTTCTTAACCTCTTGGGTGATTATTAATAATTTAGGAGAGACTTTTTTCGCCCCAAAGCCCTTCAACATGAAAATGGCGCAGTAAATATGACTACTGAAAAGGTGATTTGTGTGTGTGTTACTATTTTCCAGGTGTGTGGTACCTGAATGCTGAAAATGGAAAAAACATCCAGCTTAATTTTCAGGTTTTTGATCTGCAAAGTGTTAATGATGTGGTTGAAGTCAGAGATGGCAGAGGATCAGATTCCTTACTTTTGGGCAAGTAGCAGCAGAGGGTACTAAAATGAATGTAATCAGACAGCTGGAGCAAACTGATGGATATAATATAAAGGAAATTAAATTCCTCTCATTTCATTCGCATTTTTTGGGCCTCAGAAATTAGGAGGAAAAATTGAGAAGACATACTCTATGTGATATCATGTTTCCAAAACATTTGCACACACTCAGCTCTTCATGCAATCCATGTGAAATTGACTTCTCAGTAAATCAGACTGCTTATGTGTGTGGACAAACAGAAGGATAATCTCTTAGCTGATATTGTTCTGTGCTGATTAGTCAAATCTGGTGTTGGGCTCTGACCATTGCAGTCTGAGAGCAGTTAGGTTTGGGGAAGCAGCTACATCCCTGTGGTGGCAGTATTTGCTTCTGAACCTAAAACATTTTGAAAAACATATGAACAAAATAGGTTGAATGTACTCATGTTTTCCTGGTGAATAGCTGTCTACACAGGGAAGGGCCCGCTGCCAGATGTCTTCTCTACAACAAACCAGATGACAGTGATCCTCCAGACAGACGAGTCTACAACAGGGAAGGGATTTCTTGCAAATTTTACTACTGGCTACCATCTAAGTAAGCATCTGAACCTTTGTATTTAAGAGGTTATACCACTGGCCAAATATATTGCAGAAAACGGGGAGAGTGCAAAGTGACACTCAGCACTTGCTCAGTAGAAATATGCAAATGTTTAAGAGAAAAAGGCTGGTTACTCATCTGTACTTTGTATTTCCTGGCATGAAGAGCGATGGGTTTGTTTCTTAGTGTAATTGGAGCAATGTCTATATCATGTGCAACTCTGTGATATTGTGTGGAAAATTGACTCAGTATTTTTAGTATTTTGACCAAAATCTTTTCAGATGTTAAGAGGGCAAGTACTAACTATTCCCTATAAAAGCCCCAGGAAAAAACATCACCTTGTAAATCATTCCAGAGTGTCAATAATGTGTGTTTAAATGCATTTGTAAAACATTTACTATTGATAACATGCACTAGAAGAGAAAACTGTATGTGGTAACTCTGATCAATATTCGCAATATGATTCTTCTTGCATCTTCAAAAATTTGGTCTTTAGTGCATGAATAATCTGAAAGAACTAGTCTTAAACATTTGGACAGCAGTGTTTCTGGTTCCAGCCAGATCCCTTCGAAACTTCTTGGGGACTGCAATTACACTTGTCACTCATAATTCAGCAATCAACTCTACAAAAATATGCAAAATGAAGCCTAATGCAAATTACACGGAACAGTAATGTGCTTAGCAGGACAAATAATTACACTAACTCTTGGACAAATCTTGACTGAATTAATTAGAGGCTTTGTATTACTTCTGTGGGAATCTGACAGGAGAAAAATCAGAGAAAGAAAAAGCAGTATGTATTGAGAGATCTGTGAAGTACCATTCACTTACATGAGCAGAAAGTCAGCAAGGATCTAGGCTCCTTTTCTTATTTTAACTATCAGAAATAGCAAGTTTCTCCCAGCTTGTTCAGCCAGCAGCAGATTTTTATGGATTCACAGTAGTAATAATAATATTACTTTTCTTAATATTTCAAAAAATCTTCACCATTGGTCTACATTTGTAAAATTAACTCTTTTTAGTCCCATTGTGCAAGACTGAGAGGTTGGTTTATATGTATATATGACAATTTTGCTGCTTCTTTTTCTGCCTTCTCTATCACATTTGTTCAGTCCAATAACTCTCTGCCTTTCTTTTCAGCTGGATCAGCATCTTTGCTGGGCCAGCCTTGCTCATATTTCGTAAAATGAAAATTAAGCTTAGCAAGGCAGAATTCTCAGAGTGGCCATTGCCAGTTCTGGTTAAATGTATTTAAAAAATTCCATTTGCAAAAGTATTATGCTTATTCATGGTCTTTGCAGCCAAAGGACAAAGACTAATATCATTAGCATGCAGGCCTAAGGATAAAAGGATTGTCGGTAAATAAATTAACTTTAGAAGAAAAGCAGATTTTTCTTTGTATTTTATTCTTTTCTATGAAATATTGGTTTTTTGAAAAATAAGAATTATTGAACAGAAATAATTTTTGGCAGTATGCAATATAATAAAAACACTGTCAGTTAAGAACTAAGTTCTGTGAATATCTGTCATTAGTTATGGACACTGAATGTGTGAAAATCTGGTTCAAGCCTTTTATAAACCACATCCTTCTGCTTCCATCCGGTACAGCCCATGCTGATTGATGAATGAATAATTTTATAAGAATACTAAAAATTCAGAAGTAAAGCAATTATTTTGCTTTAAATAAGACTCCTAGATAATTAAATATTTCTGTCAGAAAGTCCAGGAAAGTAAAAGAAACCATTTTTTGATTGAATTTAAGTTTATGACTGCATATTTCCTGTAAATGAATGAAGCTATTAAAAATCCACTTCGGCCATAGAAAGAAATATAACTTTAAATTTACTCTCTCCCTCATTTGCTTTTATTGTATAACTGATTCTGAAGTAGCTTAATCCTATTTTCATGAATGCTTTCCTCATTCATTCCTTTTACTTTTATCTCTTCCACCTTTCCTCACAAACAGGTTTCAGAAGGAGACTCTCAGCTCTCATTGCCTCTTTGTTTGTATGCTTGACTTGACATGTTTTAAGGTCTTTAAAATTTGTGAAAGTGCTGGACACTTAAAAATTGAAATCATTAGTCACTTTTGACAGGATTTGACTTTTCACTCCCATGTTTATCACTTGCAATAGGAGAACACTACTAACTGAGCAACACTAACTAGAGCAGAAGCTACAAGGCAGAGTACCATAGATCATATTATTAATTAGCTTCTATTTATCTAAAAATTATCTTTATTTTGAAAGAGAGTTGGATGGAAATGGAAAGAAATCAAAGGCTCTGGTTACTATCTACACACTTTTTTTCGGATGAACTGTAAGATCTCCTGTGAACTTCAACCTTCTTCATAATTATGGATTAATTTTCCTCTCTTCTTTCCCTTTAGGGGCTTGCACAGTTGATGAGCATCAGTGTGGTAGTGGGAAATGCATCCCATTGCATAACCTGTGTGACAACATACCTCAGTGTGAAGATGGCTCTGATGAAGCAAAGTGCAGTAAGTTTTCCTTCATACAAAGAAGTCATAGAATCATTTAGGTTGGGAAAGACCCTTAAGATCATCAAGTCCAACCATTAACCCAGCACTGCCAAGTTCACCACCAAACCGTGTCCCTCAGTGCTATGTCTACACATCTTTTAAATCCCTCCAGGGATGGTGACTCCACCACTTCGCAGGGCAGCCTGTCCGAGTGTTTGACAACCCTTTTTGTGAAGAGAGTTTTCCTAGTATTCAACCTAAGCCATGCATATTTGGCAGGAATCGCCTAGGAAAACAGCCACAGAACTTCATGTAGAACACTGCAGATGCACGTAGGCCACGCCCATTTACACAGCAGTCTCTCACTGAGTTTATCAGGGCCGGAAGAGCAGTCACTTTTCTGAGATAGTGTATGAAATCTGGTGAAAAACTCTGGAAAAGGTAGGAAGCTCCTCTGTGCTGAAAATTGTAGTTCCTTATAATGGCGTCAAAATTAAATGGAAACTCAACATATGCTTTCCTTCTGTATCCATTTCGTATTTCCAAATTCTACTGGGTTCTGCTGTAATTAATTTGAGTTTCACAGCAGTATAAATTCTGAAATGCGGGGCAGAGAATAAGCGTGTTCTTGGTGGAAATTCCCAAACAGTTTTATGGGTGTGAAGCCAAACTACAATGCAGGGCACCCTCCAGTCCACCTGGACTCCATAGGGTGAATGGATGGCACAGCTTCAAAAGCAGCATCCACTGCTCGCTGCTGTTCCTCAGTTCTCTGGTAAAGTGTTTCTTTCCAAAAAGCATGTGTACAGTATATTCATTCATTTCACATTAATTCATAGCAGGGAAATAAGAGTCTCTAAACCAATAATTTAAATGTAAAATTAATGCTAAAATCATGTTTGGCCTAGCACAGAAGTTAAACTGCTCTTTCTGACAATCTGCTTTGGAGAACTAATGGAAGATTTAAAACTTGTCTTTAGCACAATTCCTTTGTTTCAAAGATGTCTACTAAGAGACAGATATGTTTTTAGGTGTGTGATGACAGTCCTCATTGATATCAACATTTTTTACATGCATATATAGAAATATACATGGTATATGTAAATACATATAGATAGATAGATAGATAGATAGATAGATAGATAGATAGATAGATAGATAGATGGATGAAGACACAGATTCACTCCTCAAATTTGTGCCGTTGGCTGTTTTGCTGCAAACATATTCTTCCTTTAAAATGTATAGAATAAAATTCCCTTCAGTTTCTTCTTAAGCAAAGAGAACTGGAATTTTTTTTCCTGTCATTGCTAAAGAAGATCTGAACAAGGTGGCCATCACCCGCATTAACACGATGTACATTTTCCCAAAGATTTATTTTGCCACTGATTGTCTATTACTTCATAACAAATTACCTCCCAAGAAAAGCCTGGGAGATTTGTTTCCAAAAACCCATTTAATCCAAACTTTGGCTAAATCAATCTACGTCTTAAAACAGAATGAAAGTTCAATTAGAAACTCTCCCAACTGAGTCTTTCCAGGGTCCAAAAGCCTTGCTCATTTTCCTGAAGCCAATTTCTTATCAGAAGTGGCAATTTGAACCAGACAAACTGTCTTTTCAAATCCCCCAACTTCTGAAACTTGCAGAGATTGCAAAGAAATGGCAGAATTCTAAAATATATGATATCTGAATTAAGCAGTTGTTGGATGCTCAATGACTTTATCATTCCCTACCAATAATGTATTTGGAGAACAAGGATTTGATTAGGAGAAAGGAAAAGGAATTATAGCTCAAGTTCCTCAAGAAGAGAGGTGTCAAAAGTAATTTGGAGAAATCTTCCAGTGCATACAATTCTGAGATGTTTATGAAGCTCAAAAATTTAATTTATTTTAATCTGAGATTTAGCATTAATTATTCACTGTATATTACTTCTTTCATTCATGCACTCCAGGTGTCACGGAGTCATTTCTAAAAATCTAAATTTTTTTATTTACTATTGTGGTTAATCTTTTTGAAAGCATTTTGGTGGAAAAAGGTTTACTGCAAAAGTAAGGTTTTTTAAAAGAAAAATATTTTGGTAACCAGTAAATGCCAGTGCATTGCAGGCTTTTCTCTACTTCACAGTGGCAATACCTGTCATCTGCCTGGAATGCAGCTGTAGCTGCTAAGACATATATGAGACTCTATTGAGCTTCTTGTTATATATTTTTTTAATATTATGTAATAAAATTCTTATTTTATATACGTGTGTATATACGAGATTCTGTTGGCCTTGTGGTCCAACTTCCTTAGTCACTGTGCCAATAGTATAAGATTTTTTACCAATAAGTAAACTCTGAATTTTTGTTCTGAATATTTTCTTTTGGGAAAAGTTTTTATAGAAGTACTGGTTTTCAGTGAGCTTTTTTTATTCGTGTGAGTGTTTTAACTAAAGCTGCAATGAAAACAGTGAAAACTCATAACAATTGGAACTGGAAGTCTAATTTTTTTCTGTCAACACTGATTTTAACTTTATTTCCAGTCAGTGTTGCTGAGCATCATGGAGCCAGAGCTTCACACACTATTTGGAAATCATATAATACTGAGTATAAGAAAAAAATGCATTGTTTAGTGTTGACGGAAAATGTACTGTTTATTGTCTATTTCTGAAACATTTGCAAAATGCAAGGTATGAAACTCTCGTGTGGCAGAAATATAGGAGATAACAATAGCATTTCCTTCCTGTGGGAGCACAACATCCTGGAGATGCTGGCTTTATTACCTCTGTAATGCATTTTAACTTTTTTCGTGTTCTTCATTTGCAAAAATAAATCTCTTTATATTATATTTCTGTTTGCTTGGTGTGGGGGAGGAATGTGGTTTGCCACCTATCTAAAATTCTTCTGCCCATTTTGTTTTCCAGTGAGATTACTCAATGGCTCTCTGACCACCGAGGGGCTGGTACAGGCCAGGATTGGGAAGATGTGGCATCTGGCATGTGCAGATGATTGGAATGGAGAGATTTCAGACAGTGTTTGCCAGCTGTTGGGGTTGGGGTGAGTGATAAATATTCATTGTCCTTTGTAACTTGTTTGGAGATTTGTTGAGTGTATATTGGCATTTTCCCCTTCATTTTACTGGTGTACTCTCCAAAAAAGTGGCAAATGTATCTGTCTCTGTCAAGTGGAGTGCCGAGTGTGCCAACAAATTTGAAAGTGTGGCAAACCCTGTTTTGATGGCATTCAGTGCAGGATTGATGACTCTGAACATGGCAGTTTGGGCATGAGGATACATATTGGAGAATATTGGGAGAGTGATGTGTGTGCATCAGTCTTTTATCACTTTATGTCATCACTTACATCTTCACTTTCTTAAAGATGGCTCAAGAGTAAAGCTGGAGCAGACAGCAGCCTTGGCTGCTCTGCTTTCGTACTGCTGCTGTTCATGTCAAGTAAAGATAATCCCTTGGATATTCTGCTACTGTGCTCCCAATACATTTCATACCTGTGATTAGGTCTGAGCTGTTGGGAGAGGAAATGGAATTTCTCTTGAGGAAGACTTAGAGCAGGGAGGGAGGAGGGAAGTATATGACTGAAAAATAGATTTGGTTTTAGTCACTGTTCAGAAGAATTTTTGGGGGAAACATAGGGATTGTTGAGTGTGGGGTGTTGCATTTTTCAATCTCTGGTAAAATTTATGGCCTGCATTCTGGCCTTACTTACATCATGTGCTACTCCACTGCCATCCACTGAATAATAATTAGCTTTCCTGCAGTGCTCAGGTTTTTACGGAATGTCACTCTCCCAAGTAATAATCAAATTAAATTCTAAGCCTGTAATTCATTATTTTGGTCTCTGACCAAAGAAAGATGCCTACAAATCCCCTTCTGATAAATTAATTGTAGCAATTACAGAGTTAGAATGACTTAGAAAAATATCGAAGTGTTAGTTCAAAAATTGGATGAATGTGTGGCGATTTGTTGGAGTTTTTTACTTTTTTTTTCCTTTGGGTAGGTATCGAGTTTACATAAATATCAGGTAGCTGCATGCACAAATCCTGACTGTAATTTATGTATGCATGCATGTAAGAACATACAGAGTATGTTTAAATGTGCTTCTGGTCAAATACCTTGTTCTTTAGAGTGGCCAGTGGCCTTCTTCCTCTGATTCTTTCTGCCCCTGCCCTGCCTCCTTTCCCTTCTGGACAGGAGTAATTTTGTGGTCTATTGATTTAATTTGCGTATTTGATAGGCTTCAACAAACTTTGTCTTCCATGGTACTGTACCTTTTAAAAATTACTTCATGTTTTTGTCCCCATGACATTCTGTGGCAATACCTTTCAGGCTGTCTCTATAAACTACTCACATGCATTTGTTCAAAATGTTCCCATTAAGCTTCCTAGTTATTATTAATTCCATTTCTCGGTTCATTACATATACCCATTGTCAAGAAAAAGTATTTTTATACCTAATTTGTACCCATTTTTGTAACCTGGGTGCTACTGCAGTTACTGATCCTACAACACAGGAAAAAATTCTCATATGTGTGTGTATGTATAGCTATGTATGTATTGGTATATGATTAGGTGTGTATGTACATATATATATACATATATATACATGTAACTCCTGTGAGCATCACACTATTCTGCTTTCCTTGAATCCCCCTGCTGCAGCATATTTGTTAATAAGTGACACCATGTTTGTTACTAAATGGATGTTTGCCATAGCAGGTCCTGAATAGGCTGTAGCTCATGCTCCTACACTGAATTACAACCTAAAATCATACTTTATTAAAGAGACAGGCTAAAGTTCATCTACTTTCAATTTACTTTTACTCTTAATTGCTTATACATTTGCTAATCTTACTTGCTGCTTAATTTATGAAAAGGACTGAGCTGATAGGAGTCCCGTATCATATCCTGATTATTTATGTAGCTGGGCTAAAAAGTGCAATGTTCCTCACAGGTTCTAATAAATCGCACGTGTGAGCCCTTTTGCCTCCATTTTTTAAATATGTGACTGTTGCATTTGTGATTTATACCAAACAGGAAGCCAGTCTGAGGACATGCTTATCTGTGCATCTGCAAAATACACCTTAGGCAAATAATTTACAAACCTTCTTAATGAGTCTGGGGTGCAAGATGAACAAATTGATGCTCTGGAGAAACCTGAAAATAGTTCTTTTCTCAGCTTGCACTTGTAGCTGTGTGCATCTGACAGCACTGCTAAAATCTGAGTGTTATCAGAGTCTTCTTTCCGGGAACCAAGAAAATCACAGACTGAGCTTTTCACCATTCCATTGGGCAGATGCAAAACAATCCTGTTTCCCTGGGATCAGAGCAAGCCGGGTCTTTGCTGAATTGTACCCAGGAATGGGGGTAGACCGGGCAATTTTGTCACACCCAAAAGTCCAACAAGACAGAGTTTAGGCTTTACTCTAAAACCCTTAATTCTATTTTTTTCATGAACTTGCAACATTCTTCAGAAGGAAATTAGTTCCTGGGAATACTTTGCTGGTCTCAGCAAAGTTCTTCATCGTTGAATTTGACTCTACCGACCCAGCTTGGCACTTCTGCTCTCTCAGACTGTCTAAAAGGCACTTCCAGGCTGAGAAATGCAGCCGTAGTGATGTTCCCAGCAGGTGGATCATACAACTCTCCTGGTGGCAGAGTAGGGTTGCTGAACATCTCTTTACTCCACACACAGCAGATTGGCAGACAGATTCCAGACTTCATCCTTCCCAGCAGACTGAGATTTGCTGCATTTGAAGAGAAGGGATGGTACAGGTGCTCCATGTATATTAAACCTGAACACATAGTTCGTTCTTGCTCCTGAGATATGTAAGGCTAAAGGGCCAGATGGGAGGCTGTCATCCCCCCAAATATTATGCAGTCTAACCACAGCAACCTTTCTTCCCCATGTTTCCTCAAGGGAAAGCAAATATGTTTCATGGATATGTGTTCCAAACTGGTCATACAAAGGATCACAAAGTATATGATGCAGAATGGGCTATGAGGTAAACCTGGATATGGATTATAAATGTCGAAACAATTTATCTGACCAACAGTACACAGAATTCTTAGTTCGAAAAGCCATTGCTAACAAAAAAAAAAAAAAAAAGGCTGAAGAATAGACGAATCAATGCCTTTAAATTAACTAGATAACCTTTAAAGGTCCCATCCAACCCACACTGTTCTGTGATTCTTTGATTCTGTGCTTCTATGAATACACCCCACTCCTGGTCAATAGCAAACATGACACTCTTGACTTATTCCACAGCTACTTTGATTTCAACAGATCTGTGAGTTGAAACTCAACTTTTTTTTCTTTAGTGCATTACATTCTTCATGATACAAAATATAATTTCATTTCCTTTCTAGACAGTATGGTATAAATGTAACTGCACCCCTCAAAAAAGCAAGACTTTGATACCCCAAGGTTCAGCTATTACTGCCCTGTTTGGCATACTAAGTTTTAGATCCATACATTTAAGAACTGGTGTTGCAAACCCTTCATTGTGGCACAGAAAAGCCAAAATTAATATTTACTGCTGTTGAAAGAATTAATTCATGTCTCTTTCAATATTATTGTAGCATTAGAGATCCTAGAACAAGATGTAAGACTGGAAGTAAGTGAGTCACATTTTAATCTGAATGAGTTTCAAGCCTCAAAAATCTCCTGCTAAAGGGTCATTATTTCAGGGAAGAAAAAAAAAGAAAAAAAGCTGGTGTTTATTCTACCAGCATAATCATTTCCCAACTATTGCTCCACCGGTGGAACAGGATAAATATCTAAAAATATGCCTGTCTTTATGTTCCAGGGATGCAAATATGTCATCAGCTGTATTATTCACTGGAGATGGCCCATTTGTCACCATCACCAAAGGAGGTAACCACAGCCTAATTTTCACAAAGAGGTGGGTACAGTTAGGTTTCTTCCTCATACAAACCATGGCTTTAAGTATGGTGGTGATTATTCATGCACTAATATATAGCTCAAATTAATTGAAGTCTTCATCCATTTACTGTGGGAATGATATGCTCTTTTAGCAAAATATTTCTCATCTAGAAATCTCTGAATTATGACTATATAATATAGTAGAATTAAGACTAGCTGTACATAATATAGAAGAATTAAGATGGAGTGACATTCACCCATAGTTACAGAGTAGTTGTCATAGGGGATTCCCTCTGTAATCAGCAGAGAAAAAGAAGCACTCCAAAATGTGATCCATCACGGCATCTCTTAAAATACGATGAATCACACTCTGTAATCCTTTGACTTTATTGATACAGATTTTGGATACAGTGAGAAATGCTAAATTAAGCCATCCACAGGCAGGTATCTATATTTAAACAAACTAGGCCCACTCAAAAAATGGCTTCTGGATTTGTCTCCACATTTACAAGCGAATTATTAGATGACATGATCCTCAGAATATATTTTATTCTATTCTAACCTTTCTCAGTCCAAATAACAGCTGAAGTGATTCTAAAGGGTGCTACAAACTGGTAGTTTCTTGTAGATTAAATGAAAACGTGATGTTAGGATTACATCCTCAGGAAATTGTGGGATTTACAGTACAACTCCCAAGGAAAGTCTTGCCATCATCAATTTAAAGAATTTTAATTACTTCAATTACTGGTTTCTGCTTATAAGAGGGTTTACTATACAAATTTTTCTGGATTTCTACCAGAAACATTGAGCCAGAAAATTACTGTCTAATTGCTAAAATGCTGAAATCATGTTGAGGGCAGCAAGAGCCCATGTTCTTTCAGTTTCCCTTTGTAAACATATTACATACTAATAAAGCAGGAGAGACTTCTTAATTTTCTATGGTCTATTATTTTGTCTACAGGAAAAAAAATTAAAAGTTACATTTTATGTTCTAATTATACTCTGTTAAACCCAAACATTTATCATTCTCTCTGGTAGTGAAAGTACCTTAAACTAATGGAATATCGTTGGAGGCTATTTTTCTTTTTTTCTTGAGTGAATGTCTAAACCAGAATTGCCACAAGACATCTTGAAGAGCAGTAATGATTTAAAGATGTCTTCTGTTCATACGTATTTAACACTAAAATGATCAAAGCAGGAAGAAATGGAATAAATTCATTTATCTTAGTTGTATTTCTGTTGCAGAAATAGGTGTCTTCCCCCATGTTTCATCCAGACAGCTGATAGGAATCATTTTGCTGGGTTGCATTATTACAGATTCACACATGGATTTTGTACAGATAACAAATGATAGAAAGTTCACACAGATTTGATAATTTAAGCAACTGAATTAATTAACTGGTAATCTAATTATAAAATGTATTTCTCACATTGTCTTTGGTTTTTATTCAAGTGCATCCACCACTGAAACAAAGGAGGGCACATATAATAGGGTTTGAAAGCTGCAGTGACAGAGACAGAAAAATCATTCTCTGGTGCCCTTAGGTAATGTGATTTTTGGCAGGATAGCCTTCTAACAGCCCCAGATCCTGCCTTTTAGATATATGTGAGCAGATTCCATAGGAACAATTGTTTATGCCAGTTCTAAGTGAAGATCATGCTCACAGATACCCTAAGTACTCCAGATTTCTGCCTGGCATGCTGCTTGACAGCTGACACTCAGAGAGGCACAGAGGAGGGTGTTCAGCACATGCCTCTGGTGCCTTTTGGCCTCTCCTGTGTTGACCAAGAGGCAGCTGAGAACTTTTGGGCTGAAGTGCAGGCAAGGAAGTGCTTTTCCTACTGGGAGCTAGCTTCACAAAGAAGAAAAGGCAGAGGCCAATGAAGTAATTTCTACTAAAGCAGCTAGTAGGTACTTATGGTGGAAACCTTTACAGTGAAAATGTAAAATTATAGGGACAAATCTGACATTTTTGTGGTTACTTTGGGTAGTTTATGCATTTGCCTATGAGAAAGCATAGGATCAGATAAAAGACCTAGCAGACAGCATCACTGACCACCCTTTGAAACCCTATGAAGGCATCATGGAAAAGGGCATTTAGTTGCTGTAAAGTTTATGCAGAAGATGGTGTTGGTTTCCTGGAGGTTTATGCATTTCTGGTTGTCCTTGATGTTTGTCTGGTTATGAAGGGACATCCTTATGAAGTCAATACAGATCTGAATACAAGTCACAGAAATTGGTTTCCGCTTTTTAAATTACACCTTTAAAATTAGGTACCCCGCTTGAAGTGGAAAATGGCGATGTGGGACTATTCAGGACTGGAGGAATATCTCATTTGCACCTCCCTATAGTGAAGGTTTAACTGGGGAAGTGGTGGGTAGTTACAATTCCCACTTTATTTCTTTTACCACTATGCCATTGGGAAATTACTGGGTCACATCTCACTCACAGCAGATATCAAATTTTAGAGCAAACACAGTGAGGTGCATCATTCCCTATTATGTTTAAAGTATCCTTCACCTTTTCTATTTAAAATTGGAATGTGGAAATGCACACTGCAAACAAACTGTTGGAAGAGTTTCCTATTTTCCTCTCATTCGTATTCCTGTGTGTATCAGATTTGAATTGCTAGCACGTACACTGTCCCAAGTGTTTCAGATTCATTACAGGCTACGAACATAATATTAAAACCTCTGGGTATCAAAAATGCTTGAGCAGTTTTCATCTGTGATCTTGTGCTCTTCAGACTCCTGCTTTACATCTCTGCTAAATAATTTCTAACCTAGCATATGCAACTATGTATTTTACAGTAGCATTATTTTCTTAGTAAAATGATACAGGGATATGAAACTAACCTCTTAAATTCTTTGGCCATGCTGATCTCTAGTGGTAAGGTATTGAAAACATCTCAAAAGGTAGGAAAAAATACCGTAGGCAGCTATAACTTTATTGCAAATCTGTCATGGACAGATGACTCATTTCCCTAAAACACAAGGAGAGTCTATTTTTATTTCCATAATATAAAACAATTAAGTGTCCATTAAGAGGAATATGTACATTTAATATTGTATAGCATATAACGTTGTATATTTATAATTAAAATATAATTTAAACGTAACATTAGTTATTATACTTAACAGGTTGATATTGTTAGAGGAATGTACTTTTATAGATATGATTATATAAATTTCTCTCTGTGTGTATGTATATCTATTTGACAGTCAGAGTTATTTGGTGTGCAGACATTTGTGATTTAATTGCATTTTCATTCTAGAGAACAGTGTTTGGACAACCTGGTGGTTCATCTGCAATGTAACATTCAATGTAAGTACACAGAATCCAGGAATATTTCACAGAGAGATCAAATTGTTCAGACCATAAAGCTTAATGTTTATAGCTTGAATGGAAAGGTTAGGAAATGGACTATAAATGCTATACTCATGATGATATAAACACTGGAAAATTTAGTCTTCACTTGATTTCAGTGTTAAGTGTATACTAGAGATGGACCTGTAGCAAAAACATATATAAAATAAATGTATAAAAATTCCAGAAGATCAGAGGAAAGAAAACATCTAAATCCAAATTAGACAGTTGGATCTTGATTTCAGCTATAAAACCCAAACTTTTTTCCACAGTATTTTTGAATGGCAGTTCAGATTCTACAAAGCCTATTTTTTCCAAGAAAATTGACTAGTCTAATAAAATATGCTACATCCCTTTTATATTTTATTTTATTTTATTTTATTTTATTTTGCTTTATCTTAGCTTGTGGAAAACACCTGGTAACTCAGAATAATCAAATAAGAATTGTAGGTGGAAATGATGCCAGAAGAGAGGCTTGGCCTTGGATAGTTTCACTCCATTTTAATTTCCAACCTGTTTGTGGAGCTTCCCTTGTCAGTGATGAGTGGCTGGTGACAGCAGCACACTGTGTATATGGGTAATGTTCTTTTATGTGCAAGTTCACTAAGGAGGCATCAGATTATGAACAAATTTGTGACACTGATAGGAAAAATTAACAACTAACTTGCGGTTTAATTACCACGTTTTGAATCACTTGTGGGCTCAGCTGAAAGCTCCTTGACTTTCTGGTAAATTCTCAGTCCTTACTTTAATGCAGAGAATCATGGAAACTAAGCAGCCTTTCCTGAACAACAAGGAATTGCACTTTAAATGCATGGTATTAATATTGAGCATTGGTACTTAATCCATAATTATTGTGAGCCTCCATAAATTAGGTGAATCCCTACCAGTGGTATAAAGGGTGACATCATATCCCATAAAGTAAACCCAGCGTTCCTCCTGTATATTATCATGGATTGATCAAGATTTACTGTGCATCACTGGAATGAATCTTGATTTATGTGCATTGATTAGGCAATATTTGATATCCCCTTGATGGCGTTATTTGCACCATTCAAAGAAGCGATCCATATTTAAATATTTTCTAGGGCTTGCTTTCATAATATGTACAATAAAAACAAGTGTTGTAAAAGACATAAAGAAACTTGAATGGCAAAAAAAAAAAAATTATATTCAAAATTACAGTAGAGCTTTCATTACAAATAGCTAAATAGTAAGGCAGTGGAGACTGTGCCAAAATCTTAATGCTGCCTCATGGCATGATAGGAGCTACATTCCACACAAAGTCACTGAAATGAAAAGGATCAAGCCGTCTTAGTTTCCACACAACAAATCCACAATTGTCTTGATACTTTCTTTTCACTTGAATCACCTTTCTATTTTCACCTAAATCTAATTTTATCATCTTGCCTTTGTTAGAATTTTCCTAAATTGAAGCTTGCAGCTTCATACCTTCCAACATTTAACTTAAACACTCCTAGTTTAGAACAAAAGAACATCTTATTGTCAAACCAAAAGAGGAGCAGAAACCAATTCAGTCCAACAATCAGGCTGAAAATGTACTTTTTAAAACATAAAGTGATTGATTAAAAAATAGCAAATATTTAACTTCTCTGACAAATACAGCCTCAAATCAGCATGTGTAGAACAGGAAAAAAAATGCAGATTATGCCATATTTTGTCTTAGCACATCTTTTTTGATTTAGATTAAAAAACTAAGAGACCAGTTTTCTATGAGCTGCAGCATTTCCAACAACATCTCAGACCTATTATTCTTTAGACATTTTATTACCATTTTCTAACTGGGACCAATATTAATTGCCTGCTGGACAGTCAGCAGTGTTCTTCATAGTTCTTAAAAAGCCATGGTAATTTAGTTAACATATTTCCCTCCTCTGCACCACCGTCTGATTAATTCATTATAAATAATGCATTATAATCTCACCAGAAAAAAATCATCAACGTATATCTGCAGCTTAGATGTTTAAGACAGTGATACTCTCACGGAATTCTACACACATCTACTCTGTTCTATTTATTTGACAAAACATGCAGATGCTATGGATTATCAAGAGGCTAAATATCAGCATTTTATCTGATACGTGTTTTTCAAAACTCTCATTAATCATTCCTAATTGTGAATACTCCTCGCAACTTCCAGGAGACAATTAAATCCATCCCGCTGGCAAGCGTTTCTTGGCTTGTACGATCAATCTGATCTGGCACAGCCTTCAACAGTGCTGCGAAAAATCGACAGAATAATTATGAATCCTCATTACATGAAGGAAACAAAAGACAGTGATATTGCTCTGATGCACCTTCAACACAAAGTGCAATATACAAGTGAGTTTTTATTTTCCCAAAAAACCCATTTATTCTGTTACACAAATGCGTGCTAAGCATAACAGGGTGGTGGGGAGTCCACTCAGTACTTCCTGGATAGCTTGGCCAAAAAGTGGGTTTGAATTAAGTGAATGTTTTTTGATGTGACTTCAGAAAAACCTGAATACATGGAAGAGGTTGAAATTGATTGCTTGTTTCTTGTTCACAGATTACATACAACCTATCTGCCTACCAGAAAAAAATCAACAGTTTTTACCAGGAATTAGCTGCTCGATTGCTGGCTGGGGACATATTAGGGATGATGGTGGGTCATCTGCTTGGAAAACTCTGACAGGCATGGAGCTGTGAGGGAAAGCTTGTTCCCATTCCACAGGAGTTGCTAAGGTCAAATAGTTTAGAGAGCTACTCTTCCATATGAAAATTTAGGAGCTATCCCATTCCACTGTTCCTTCTCTGAAGCAGAATGATAGTTATAACATATTTATTAGAAGAAGACATGAATATCAAAGTTCATTAGGCTATGACGAAAGCTTATTACATCCACTTAGAAGTTATGATGACTAATTTTCTCAACATGAAATACGTACATCTTGGTTCCAGCTAGTGGGTGGGGGAGGAGGAAGATTAGTGTTTCTGACAATGTGTAAATGATTTTCCCTAGAAGTCAAGAAAACTGACTGCAGTGTGAAATGTATGTTCTGTTTGTATGTCATATGCTCCAGATTTGGAGTCTCTCTGAAACAATAAACATGCCATTTCACTTCCACAGTTGAATACATCTACATCTACATTAAACTGCATTTAAAATTTTGGGTAGGAATTATTAAAAGAAATTTTTATAAAAACTTTAAATAACCAAAGTTACACAACGAATAGTGAGGAAACACTGAACAACCCACATTCCTAAGCCTTTAATCATCCCTTAAATCTCCCCACGGTGAGTTCATATTCATTGATTTTAGTAATTTTGATTTAATTATAACAAAATTCAGTCCCATTACACAAATGAAAGATGGGATTCAGTTAACAAGCCCTGTTTACTCAGTGACTGTGTTACAGGGGCATAAGCCTGAATAGTACAGCAGTAAGGCAGGGATTCCTGCTGCTCAGGGGGGTGCCGAGCATGCTGGAACAGGAACAAAATCACAGTGCTCCCAGCGGGATGTACGTATTTAATGCCGCAGGTAAATGTACTTTGTATTTTCATCAGGTACCCCTTCAAATATATTGCAAGAAGCAGAGGTCCCTCTCATTTCCAATGAAAAATGCCAACAATGGTTGCCAAAATATAATATTACTGAGAATATGCTCTGTGCAGGATATGAGATGGGAGGAATAGATTCCTGCCAGGTAAGTAGAAGCAACTCATTTCCACTGCTGGCATAAACCACATGTAGTTACTGAATAAAATGCTCTGTGATCCTCCACTTATGAAAACCAGAACAATCCCTGTCCATGAATCTAATTTCTACACAGAATATTTTGCCCATTTAATAATTTACCAGGATACAAGTTTAATTTTTTTTTTTTTTTTTGTGTGTGTGTGTGTGATATTGGCATTAACTACCATGGAGGGAGATAAATATGAGGACTGGAAATTTTCTGCACTAGGCTTTGAATAATTCCTGCTGAGTAATTTCATGAAGGAAAGAGGCACATGCTTAGGGAAATGCAGAGAACAGAGAAATATATACCAAATAGACTGAAATCTCAGAAATGCTTCGTTAAGGGAGAGAAAAGCAAAGCTGCTTCTCCCCAGAACCTGTAGACTCTGGAGATCTTTCCTAAGCAGATACCACAGTATTTCAGAGAGACTGCCTTTCTGAACTGATATGTGTTCCTGTGGGTTTAGTTTTTATGCATTCCAGCTCCCCTTATAACTCACTGCTTCTCTTCGAGAATGTACTCAGAGTTGGCTGCCACGAGGTTTTTCTTCCAGCAATATGGAGTCTGTGGCATGGAGACGGGCTGGCTTGCCTCAAGCCTGATGAGGAGCACTCTCACATAATTCCTATTGCCTTGCCCTCCCAACCTAAGCCTTCACCAGGTGCCTTGACTTTGCCCAGTTTAGTCTAGAACAAGGCCCGCATTCAAGCCTAATGTCCTTTCCCCTCATGGCTTTCCTCTTTCCCTTTTTCCTTCTGAACCTTATACTGAAAGGAAACCCAAACAAACAGAGTAGCACCACAGGCTGATACAGAGTACTAGTGACCAGCACTGTGATCAATGACCAGTCAGCCATGAGCAAAGATGAGCAAGTGAGTCCTGATAGCACATCCCCCTTTAGGCTGCTGCCATAGCCTTTAATGTTCTGGGATGCCCTAGAGTTATGGGCAGAAGTATTTTAATGGCTGAGTCCTTGAAGAATTCTCTGGTAAAGATCCATTTACAAGGCCTGGAGAAGACACAATTAGTGCTGGTTCAACTAACTCAATAGACAATGCAAAATAGTCATTGTTTTCTTTCTCATCAAAACAAGATACCCATGGCTGACTCATCCCCACTCAAGCTAAATCAAATTCAGTCTCTATTGCAATGTTACATCTGCTAAACTATTGAAAAGGAGTGAGAGGAAAGGACACCTTCTCTTCTGGCAATCTTGTTATTTTGTTCTCTAAATTTGAAACAGCGGAAACTCTGGGGTGACTGAAAATAGAACTGTATTTTGGCTGCATATATTCAACTGAAAAAAATCCTCCACAGTTACCCAGGCTTTGCGAAATATGAAGGGCTGAATTAAAGGAATAAGATTTTTAAAAAATTGCTTGAAGCCTAGTCCTGTATTGGAAGACTGACGAGATCTTAAGCTCACATCGTTTAGAAAATAAAGAAAAAAAGAAATGGCTCATTTCAAGATTTTTTTTTTCACATGGAAATATTCACATTGATCTCACTTCTTGGTGCCCAGGACATACAGGGTTACAGCACCTATGATTAAGGAACAAAATGAACAAACATCATAAACAGGATCTGTTTCAGATTTGACATAGTTCACTTTTAACCTTTGAATTTCTTATTGCAGGGGGATTCAGGTGGCCCTCTGACATTTGAAGATGGGGACAAGTGGTTTTTGGTTGGTGTAGTATCATTTGGCAGAGGGTGTGCACTTCCCCAACAACCAGGAGTGTATGTTCGAGTCAACATGTTTGTGGACTGGATCAAAAAAATCATCTATTAGCTTGATATTTTTCAATTATAGAAACAGAATTCAAATGTTGAAAGTAAGACATTGCATAATGATGTAAACCAGGCTGCCATTTCAGTCTCACAGAGAAATTGAATAAATATGTAAATCTTGGTGTGGAAAGCATTGGTAACTTCTCTTTGTTAATAACACCCATTTCCAACTGAGCACAATATTTGAAAAGAGATGCTGTGGTTTTGTTAATAAATAGTTTTGTCATTTTACGTTTTGTTTTGTATAATATCTTAGGAAAACAGATTCTTTGAACATCAGTGCATTAACTGCGCAGTGGAGGGCTTTACAAAGCATGAGCAGTAAAAAAAAGTTTGCAAACTGTAAATGTTTTAGTGGAAAAGAATCAAAATTATTAATATCAGGTGAAATATTATCTGCTTTATGTTTTTACATTATGTTTTTCAATTTGCAATTTCATATTAATGCTTAGTCAACTTTTCCCAGCAATCTCTCTGCATATCAAACTGAAGATGTATGTTATCGCTTTAAACTGGGCTCATGGGAGTTCCTCTGCCTTGCCTATTACAAAAAGCTCTGGAATTAAGTTTATGGATTGTGCAGAAAGGCTCACCATAGATCATGCTGCTTTCTAATGAATGAACTGAATGTCAGCCAAAAGTTCTCTCTTGTGTAATGCGTTTGGAATTAATAGAGTTAAAAAAAAAGATTGAATAGAGCTTTTTAGTTTTCTTTCTAGGCAAGCATTTGGCAATTATTCAAACAATTATAGAGATGTACTTGTCCACACCCAACCACAGACTCACAATACTGCAACTTCCTCTCATAAAAAGTTATGTTTTTAAAAGCATTTGACAGTAATGAGTACCAGCTCTTCCTTGTGAATAATTGTGTTCTTATATTACATGCTTTTTCTGGACTGGGGATTTCTAATACAGATTTTTTGCTTTGTATAAAAACTAGCAGGGTATCCCATTACATCATTCCAAAGGGGAAAGAATACGAAAACCAAAATAAGGGGTTTATCTTCTTGAGCTCTTTTATAAATAGTTTTCTAGTAAAATATAATTACCTACTTGTTCTAATGCCTTAAATTCTATGGCGTCTTAGTGTAATACGACACACTTCTTTATTTCTGTTTTCAGACTAGTGTAGGAATTTAATGTATTTATCATTCCACAGTACCAGAAATACAAAACGTGTTCTCACTTACTGTGGGAGTTTATCTACACATATACATACAGGTGTATGATTGTTGTATGAAGCTCCTGGATTTGGTTCTTGCAACCCTAAACGCAGGTATGAAATGCTTGCAAACGCAGGTTGGCAGTCACTGATAAAAAAAACAAGTCCCAGACTGTTTTCAGGCCTTTGGAAGCATGAGACAACTAGGTCCAGACCAAAACCTGTAGCTTTATCAAGACATCAAGATCACAAGAACACAGATAAACACAATTATGACAGAGAGAAGATAAGAAGGAGTTTTAGAAACAGTCTCTCATATGAAACACAGTTTTTTAACATTAAAATAATAAAGTTGTAAATTCTATCTTTCATTGTGGACCATTGTTTCTCCTATTACTCTGAAAAGTAGAGCATTTTGTTATCAGTATAAATTGATTTGGATAAAGCCATTCCATTAGAACGTTTAAGTAAAATATGACCTGTTTTTTGCATTATTTACCATACATCACTATTGTACATCGTGTTTCAGTCTGTTAATGAAATACAAAAGCCAACTGAAAGCAGATCCAGTCACTAGAAATGTACTTCCCAGGAATACAGTAAGATGTTTTTATTTGTGTGCATTTTCTTGCTTCCCAAAATGCAAAGCATAAATGTATTTTGAGATACGCATTGATAAACACCTCATCAGACTGAAAAAAGTTCTATTATAAACCCTGGCGTAAAAAGATATACCATATAAACTATTTTAATTTTAAAAGCCATTTTATTTTCACTAACTATTAACTAAGTAAAACTAACGTAACCTTAGTCAATCACATTCTAGCCCTTGGTCAACATCCATGGCTTCCGTTGCCTATGAACCAACCTGTGGAGAAACCAGTCAATATCGTGTTAAAACACTTGAGCAAAACAGATTATTTGCAATTGAGTCAGTTCGAAGATGCTTTGAAAGAGAAGATGCATATGGTGATAAATATGGAAATATTTTGTCCCAATAACCAGTATTTCTGATTTCCACATAAAATCTGAATGCACTACAACAGAAGCACTGTATGCCACTTCCCCTCCTGCCTTCACATGGTTTGAGACAGATCTGGGCTGAGGCCTGCCCAGCCATCACTTTCACTCTGTAAAAAACACTCCTGAAGGTATTTGCATTCTCATAATTGCTGCTTCAAAATCACTTCTGCTGCCATTAACCATGATATTGATAGTGACTTTACATGTCCTTTGGAAGTATGAAATATGAAGTAATAGTTAATACATAAGTTAAAGGGAGTAAATCCTTCAAGAGCATAAAAATGAACTAAGTTCTTCTTACTACAACTCTTCCCAAGAAAGAGGTCTCTCTTCCCCTCAGCTGAATTAAGCAGTATTTATGTCAGTACTAAAACAATTCTTGTCCTGGTGATCATGTAGGATCATAGTTTTTTCTCACTGCAAAGGAAACTGAAGTAGGAGATTGAACAAAGAAGTTGCTACTGACTGGAAGAACTATAGAATAGTTTAAGTAGGAATAACAAACAATATCTAACCTGAAATACAGGAGGAAGTTTCATTGAAAAGGAAGCAAAACCACTGCTTAACAGATGCTTTAAGATGCTTCCAAAAGTGCTTCTGAAACTAATTGCACAGTTAGTTTTAATGGTATTGAACTTTCAAATATTTTTTTCTCAGATATTTTTCTCAAATATTTTTACTCAGAAAAATTGAGGTACATTTGTCTCTGAAGTGATGTGGTGAACATCAGCCAGCACAGTGCAGGCAACCCATCAGTTCTGCTTCAGTCAGTCTCTCCCCAGCATCCACCCAGTGGTCGTTCCGAATCTGTGTTAAAGCCAGCAAGGTTGAACTCAGGCTCTTGAACTCTTGCTGCAACAGCAGTAAAATCCCTTAACTTTTTGCTCTGACACCAGATTGTCACCAACAAATCAACTAGAGTGCTACTGCCACCACTCCAGGCTGCTCCTAATGACTCGCACAACCATTCTTAAGGCACAGAAAGCTCTTAAGGAATCAA
This sequence comes from Falcunculus frontatus, assembly GCA_013398115.1. NCBI lineage: Eukaryota > Metazoa > Chordata > Aves > Passeriformes > Falcunculus > Falcunculus frontatus. The sequence goes on from VZRV01009350.1 coordinate 1,543,204, forward strand.
GGAGAATGGACATTAATGATGTTAATCATAACTCTAAAAGACAACTTTAAATGCACCACAGTTACCTCTAAATCTATCCATCAATTAATATAATTAATGCTTTTCTAGATAACAGTCTGAGTAATGTTGGAATCAAGCTATTAGTGCCACTTCCAAGAAAAAACCTGTCTTCTCTTTGTTCCAATATTACATTATTCCTAACAAACTATTAGCTATATTTAAATGACCTTTAATGTCTTTTTACATAGACTTACTGAAACAGTAATTTTAATCTTAAACTCTTGCCCACCGTGATTTTTTTTCCATCAAAAAAATATTTTACTTAAGTAACATCTAATAGCTGCCTTTAAAGGACACACCATTAATGAGGTATCACTTTCAAGGTTATTTATGTTGACCTTGGGCCAATATGACAAAAAGTTATAGTTACTCCCTGGCAAAGTGAATTCATTCTGTCAAAGGACTTTGAAGAATCCTTGAATTTTGCCATATCAGGTTGATGTCACAACATGGTGGCTGTTTCTGTCAGCAGCCATGTTAATATTTAATAAAATAATATTTGCTCCTGAGGGTCAAAAACTGTGTTAAGTGTGCAAATAAATACCAAACAAATGTTTTGTATCAAACTTTTATGCAAAGATAAATAATTGTTACACTGTAAAATTGTCAGTTCCATTTACTGTACATTGACTACGATACAATGCATGAGAGAATAAAAGAAACAGAGGAGGTTTGTTTAACTACAAACAGTCTGAAAACTGACATACATTGTGGGTATTTCCCCATAAAAACTTCAAATGCTCTGTTCATTTCATTGCTCACAACTAGCTAACTTACATCTCTTAGCAAAATAAACACATACCCTTTATTTAGCATGGCATATTTTGTTACTGAATTAATAAACAAACATTATATAAAAATGATCTGAACATTTGCCTCAAGGGGGAGCTTACAGTTCATTCTTGTAGATCCTTTGCATTTTCAAGCCATTCCAAGCTAATGTTCTTTGACGACATTATAATACAGCCTCACTGCAAAATGTTATTTTTGCTTTGTTTTCAGTCAGTAAATCATTATACCTCCATGCTACTGTCCTTCCTAGGCGTCTTTGAAATCCATAGTGTGGACTGGTTTGGACTGGTTTTTGTTCTTCCTTTACTGAAAAATAAAAATATAAACTATTTTCAGCTCATGTGTGCCTTTGCAGTCCTCATTCAGCTCTGTGATCAGACCCGAGTGTTTCACCCCCAGATCTCAAGGCCACATTTGGGGCTTTCACAGAGTGGGTTCCCCATCCACAGTGGCACTGTTACCAAAGATACCAGACCACCCTGCTTAGCAGTGCTGCTCCCAGGAACTGTACTGAATGGGCCTGTATGGATTTTATTTTGTTTTTTTCCAGTTCCCATCCAACCACACCTCTAGTATAGAGTGGTCTTTTCAGAGAAGGGTGTGGACTCAGTTTGACCAGGGCTGGTGGGAGCTGAGCACTTCCCTTCTCTGGGGGGGGGGACCAGAGCACACCCTAAATCCATGCCCAAGGTGCAGCCCACCCACCCCAGGGGGTACCACACCCCTTCCCACCCTGCGTACACCAACGGGGTCACTGCGCACCCATGCACCAGCAAGCCTCTTCCCTTCAGGGCTTGACCTGACATCTAATGAAGTGATGGCACATGAATCAGACTCCTAGCAATGAATGACTGGTAGAAAGCTTCCCTAGGGCTAGTTTTCACTCAAAACTGTCAATAGCAGGTTTTGTGTTTGGAGTTTTTTCAATAAAAAAAGATAAAACTGGTTCCAAAAGTACTTGCTCTGCAATACTGCTAAGTGTTCACTCTGATATTTCCAGGGAGCCCTGAGGCACCCTGAAAGTTTATGGCAGTCTTTCCACATGGCTACAACTGCCACAACACACCATCTTCCCTCACTTAGACTGGCAGATGACAGTGCACTGCAGTCTGCTGAAACAGGAGCCACTTCAGAAGCCGTTGCAGCTGCATTTCAATGAAAATGCTTCCATCTCTGGGTAGGCTGTTTCACACTGATGGGTTTTTTCCCAGTTAAGGAAAAAACAGAGGAGGAGAAGTAGCCCTACATAACTCTGTAAGGTGGAAACCTAAGAGTCCCAACAGTCCTATATATTCAGTTTTACTCCTTTCCTGGTGTGTAAATGCAAGCGAGCCCAAGTTGATTTAAAATGTACTTTGAGGGTGCTGAATGCTACAGTAGTTTTCATTCCCTCCAGACTTACCTCTGAAGTCCTACAAAGTAATGCATTATGTACCTGAGCCCATTGGAGTAATTGAAAAGGCTCCCTTTGGCTTCAGTGGACTTTAGATCAGGCCACAATGCTATGAACAAAGCAATTGCAATGAATCAAGTAGTTCCAGCCCTTCCTTCTTAAAGAAACGAAGTCACTACTTCCTTCCAGATTAATCCAGAAAAAGCAGGCATATTTCATAAATTAATGATGAAAGGCTTTGAATGGAGAGTTCTTGCCACACAGCAGGAACAATTCCTAAATACCTTGGATCAGAAATTGAGCTGTATCAAATGAGCTTATCTTCAGCAAACCTACACTGATTTTCACAGCTGGTTCAGGAAACAGGTTTTTAGTGACAAAGGTAAGATGCAATAAATAGCTTGAGCATATTGGTGTTTTGACCATCAAATGCAATCATAGAAACTGAGAAATATACCAGGTTGGAATTTAAACTTTCTGCAAGGCATTCAGATGATAATGGAGATGGGTCTTTGAAGCAGTTTCTCCTTGCTTCCCTGGAAGAAATGAAAGGGAGAGCATCTAAGCATGAATGAGCTGATCATTTCTGCTAGCTACAGGGACAAGGTGTTGCTTTGCCTTATTACTACCCTTCAAGAGCCCAATGCCAGGCAAAATTAGTCATGACCTTTCAAGCTAGGCATGTCCTGGTTGGCCATGGGTTGTGGCTTTCAGAGGAAAGGTCACCATGTTGTGGAAGCCTAAAAAAGAATGAGAAGTCAGGTTCATGTGGAAAGTTGGGGATCCCTCCTTCCCCAGCAGGACAGAATCCCTTTCCTAAAGCTCTGCGGTGTCCAGATGATCAGTTCAAGTGATTGTCTCTTTTTTTTAATTTGCTTTTTGCCCAAGAACTGCATATTTGTGATGAACTAAAATGGTTTGCAAGGCAGATCATAAGTGGAAATTGAAAATAGATTAGAAAATATTTTTTAAGAAACAAAGTTTTCTTTCAACAGATAAACAAAATACTTCCTTTTTGCTGAAAGTATTTTTTATCTACATGATTTTTTTAAATGGTTTAATTTCTTTAATTAAAAGTTTTGATGCAACTCAAAATGGACATTCTGGAGGGAAAAAAAACCCAAACGAACCATCCAAACAATTAAAAGAGAAGGTTTTTTTGCATCAGAACCATTTTGTCCTTGATTTTGGTATCATTTCATCTATCAAACTAATCAGCTAACAGAAAAAAGGGCAATCTTCCAAGGTGAATTTCCAATATCTGTGTCATGCAATTTTGAAGTCCTGGAAGTTAAGATGAATTACTTCTGGATGATCTGCTATAGCATCAAAGGCCTGATCAAAGCCCACTGAAGTCAACACTACCGTTTCTATTGATTTCAGTGGGCCATGAATCTCTCATTGTTTTCCCAGGAGTATTCAAGGGCTGAAACTTTTCTCAGAAGAGAAAGACCTGCCAGAAAAGGTACAAACATGTACCATACTTACCAAGAAATCCAGGGCCATTGTAATAAGGGTTCCAGAATTCAATTACTATGTAACTGCTATCGCTATACATATTATTTTACTGCTCTTTTTTCTTTGAGCTTCCAACCTTGTGCAGCCCCACCGCTGAGGTTTGTACATAACCTTACACAGGCTTGTATTTGCCTGTCATAAGACAGGTTGGAAAATGCACATTTTCCTTTTCTTTATAGAAAATGCAGAAAATAAAAACACAATCTAGTTTATTCTTCAGATGTCATCATATCTTCTTTTCTATGGCTACTTGTTTCAATGAGACATGGTACCAAGGAGTACTGCAAACATCACTGTACACTCACTCATACAGACAGAAACAGTCTTCACATGTGAAGTGTTTTCTTACCTGAAATAAGGTATGGCAGCTATTGGCAGGAAATATTAAGTAAAAACCAAAAGGAAAAAATAAAGGCTAAAAATAAGGAGGAATTTTTTTCTTCTAATTTCTTAAAACAGAGATATCATATTCCTTTTAGGTATTCGCGCTCTTCAGGAGGGACAACAGCTTATGAATCTGTTTATTACTCTTGATATTTTACCAAAATAGCATTTATCTACAAAACACATTCCAGTTTAAACTCTTCTGGATTACATTAACTTGAAAACACTTCCTGAATTAAAGGATGAAAATGATATTTGAAAGTTTCAGAAAGACTAGTTCAGAAAAAACTAGACATATCTATATCATATCTTGAAAAAAACGAGAAGTCCAAAGAACTTTAGAGCATAAAGCAAAGTACATTGTATTTCAAAGGCTGAAATGTTTCCTCTTTGCATAACAATACATCTGCTTGATACCACAGCTATGTACACATATCTATTCACTTTATGCATCCTCTTTAGCACATACATGATGCACAAAGGATTGTGTCAGTGGTGTGTGGCTCAAAGAATGTTTTTGCTTTTCATTTACAATTTCTCTGCTTAGTGGTCCATCTGTGGTTTGTATGGTATGTGCAGTGGAACAGCATTAAACAGCTGCTGGCCCTTAGATTTATCCTTGGAACAAACTGTACTTTAGGTTAAAAAGTGAGTCCCTGAGTTCACCCTGCATCTGTGAGGGACCCCACTATTATTTCCCAGAGCCCAGATACTTTATAGGGGGTAATCACAATGAAAGAGGTAAAGTAAAAATGCCGACAGCAGCCCTGCCTATCAAGTGGTCTGCAAAGAGACTTTCTTCAGAAACAGGTGGAGTCCCAACAGCAACATACTTGAGACCTGGAATTAATTCAGCATGTTGTGGAAAAACCTGAAGGTGAATTTTCAGCTGTAACAGCTGTAAACTACTTGGATTTTAATAGATGAAAAGATGCTTATTTGCATATTTGGGGACAGATGTAAGCAGTCTTTCAGTAGGAATAGATTGCCAATGGAAATATGAATTCTGCATTATAAAACCACTAGGGATGAGTATATTTTACCTTTTATGAAGCATCTGGAAACAGCAAGTCCCAAAAGCCACCAGTATCAACAGCAGTAATGGTATAGTGGGTATTACAACATAAATTAGATTCGGAATTATACCTACAAGACAAAAGTTCTCATTAATTTCTCCCATGTTGAAATGCTTTTAATCATGTGAGTTAAAATCTGGAGTAAAATAATAGAAATACATTAACTTACACAAAAGAACACATATATTCCTTCTACAGGAAGAGCTCCAAAGAGAACTCAGCAGCATCAAGAATAAAACAGCATTTGAGTTGTGTGCAAGACATATCTTAAGGTCTTCAATTCCGATATTTTAAAATTTCATAATTCAAAATTCGAGTATTTTAACACAGTTCAGTTCACAGCCTATTTTTACAGTCCATTCTAACTGTAAACTCAGTTGTTTTTGTATGTTGGATTCCCTGCCCATGCAGGACCACAGGAGGAACGAGCCTGGCTCTCGTCTTCCCTTTCACATTAAAAGACACATATAGCCTCTCCTTGACTAATGAGGAGAGCTAAAGGTGCTCCTCTGCAGGTCCCTGGACAAAAGGAGTGGGAAATGGTACAGGCTGAGACTGTTATCTGTCTACAGTAGAGGATGGGGTCTGCAGCTTCCGGAAGGGTATCGTTTCCCAGTAACTATACGCCCATGTTTTATACTAGCACACATTTAATGAACAAATTGTGGAGAGTTTCTTACCCATTGCCCTATTTTGAAAATATTTTTCACTAGAAAGAATAAATGCGAATATTCAGATTGTGTTTGAGTTTTAGAGAGAGAGTCTTTGCATAGTTTGTATTAAATGGCATTATTGATTTCAAACCACAGCTCATCAAGACATCAATTCCTCTGGGGTAACAAATAATGGAAACACCAGTCAGGAAGCTGGCTCAAATCCAGACAACCAGTGGGGGAACAGAGCACCCACTTTCCATAATCCCATAGTGCAATCCTGTAAAATCCAGAGTTGCTCCTTAGACACGTTCAGTTCCTTGAACTAAAGCCGTGCTACAACTCTTCACGAGCCTCGGGATTCCGTTCAGGAGATAATTGCTGAATGAAGCAGCCAGGGGCATTGCAGAACCTGGGAAGTAGGTACCCACTTCCCAAATATCAAGTGTCATCTCTGCTGGGAATCTCAGCAAGGAGCTGAACTCCTCCTAGCAAGTGGTTTTCCTTAAAACACAGGTTATTTGGGGGAGCTATGGACACAGTGTTTATTCTAAATTTGGTGAGACAAGGAAATAATTTGTTTCTACAGTAACTAAGAGGACTAAGATTCTTGAAATGTTATTCAAATACATGTATTTTCAGGGCACTTCCCAGGGAAACAGACTGTTTCTTCCTATTGGCAAAAATGGAAACAAACATTAATTTAATTCCACTGTTAATATTTTTAGCAAAACACTAAATTCATATGAACACGTTACCTGTTTCAGTAGCGATAATATGATACTGATCTTCTGGTTTGCTTGTGTCATAAGGATTTCCTGCTGGCACTGTTGGAAAAATATCTGAAAAAGAGATGAGACATTTTAGGAAAATAGTAAAAAATATGGCCATTATGTTGTTAAATAAATTAATAGTAATTACATTTAAATTTATATTGAGAAAATGAACATTTTCATAATTTATTAAATATACATGTAAACAGGATTTTATTACAAAAATTGGAATTATATCTGGAACAAGAATGACAAGCAGTGCTATTCTGAACAAGAGCCATGTATTTGTAGCTGTTGCTCTCTGAAGGATTCGTTTTTCCTGTGTTCCAGTTCTTAACTGTGCCTGTTAAACTTGAGTAATTTTGGAGGATCTTGTAAGCTGTCTTTATAATTATGTATTTACCAACGCAACTGAATTTAATGTGGCAAAATTTCTTACCGTATTCTGGCTCCGCTCTGTCTCCTAATTCTTTTTCTAAGACATTATCTGTTAAATCAATATTTGAAATTGATTGTTGAACAATGAAAAATGGGTGCAATAAAACAGATATTTCCATTATTTTTCCATGCAGTATCACAGAAACAGATACATTTCCCCAAACAATAATTGCTTAATTCTTCAGCATTTCATCTTGTTACCAAAGACTCTTTGCAAACTAGTGTCAAATCACCTCCAGTTCATACTTTTTGCTCCTTAGAAGAGGGCTATAGTTTACTCTAGTTCCAATTCTTGGTGGCCTCTAACTTAATGGCTAATGGTTAATGGCTAAGCCACCGAACACCCTAAATTCTTGTGCTGAATACAGCTCCTAACATATTCAAAGCTTCATTTGTGCAGACAATTCTAAAACTATGTAAGAAGTTCTCTCTATCATAAGGTTATACTAACTTGATAGTGCTATGAGACTACAGTTCTGAGTGTCTTGATAAATACAAACTGCTGGGAGAAATCAAAAAAGTGATAAAGTCTACTAGAAAAAGGCAATTATTTCACCTACTCTGGTAAAAAATACCTGCATTTGGCCAAAAAGAAAGACAGATGCCAAGATTCCCCAAGGAACTGAGTTGCCGTTTCTTGACAGCAGAAGAGGAGATGAGTTTTTAATTTGATTGCATAATCAAACCTACAGGAGCTGGACAGGAACTAAATGTGGTTGCAATTACCAACCTATAATTAAATTTAAGATCACTGAATGATCAATATGATCCAAAGCAAGACTGAACATTGCAACAGTAAATGCTGTCAAGGGAGGCTCTATAAAAAGGGCTTGGAAAAGTAAAAGTGTCTACCAGAAATGTAGTTGCTGCTTGAGCAAGGCTCCTTGATGAGCACTGCCCTGGACTTGCTGCTGACACAATTAGATGAAACTTCATCACAGTCACCTACAACCTGCTTTGGCCTGCGGCTGGTGTCACACTCTGTATATTGAATACAGACAGGAGAGTTGTGAAAACAACATACTCGGATAACAAACTGAAATTCAATATGCATGTGGCACTTTAATACTCCTGGTGAAATGGATGTATTTTGTATTGCTAAAAGCTGACATTGAAGCCATTACGGTGATTTGATGGGGGGGGAAAAAGGTCATTTGTAAGTCTCACTTGGTTTGAGATAACAAATGTAATTTTCTTATAAACATTGTGGTACTTTCTCCAGACAGTGAAAGAAATGTCATATATCTATTTATATACATTTATGCATCTACTCCTTTCCTCCATGTGACAGAAAAACACATTTCTGGAGAATAGTCTGTTTTGCTAAAGAGCACAATTCCAACAGTTTGAAAAATAAATAGCTACAATTCGGTAGTACTGTATTTAACTGCATAACAATGTCGACACTAACAACAATCTACCTGCACATTGTTTGCCTTATATGCCTCATTATAAACTAATAACCCATTTCCATCTAGAGAAAGAAATATAAATGTATTTTTATTGTTACTGTTATCACTTTATTTTCTACCAAACCAAAATACCCAGCATTTTCTCAGATGGTAAAAGCAATAGAAAAAACAAATCTTTATCACATCTCAACAAGAATGGTGAGCAGTTCACTATTACAGAATAATTATCTAATTTTAATTTATTTCTTTCCAAAGCTATGAAACATAACTGAAACCGACCCTTTTTAATAAAGCCTGCAATTTCTGACATAAAAATGTTGGGTTTTTAACAACATAAAACATTTTTATTTTATTACATTGTTTTGAAGCAATTTGAACAGTTCCAAAAGTGATAAAATTGCATTTTTCACATTTCCTTAAAGGGCCTATGATGATTACTGATCATCACAAAGTAGTGATATCCACTAACAATTTTAAAAGCAGGAACGGATTTACGGGGTGGCAATAAAGTATATTGGTATATCAACTCTTCCAAATATTTAATATTTTCTTGTAATATTTATTGCCATTAATATCCTCATTAAGAGACCAGAAAATTAAAAAGTTATGTGTCCACCAAAACCAGAGGAACAAAATAGACTGGATCTCTACAGACAGACAGATCTCTACAAAGAGTGATTATTGCTTGATCATCAGCATAGAGAAAGAAGGTAGGAAACTACAGAATTATATAGATCAAATAGCTGCTAAGAGTAGGATTTCATAAAATCATAGAATGGTTTAGGTTGGAAGGGACCTTAAACAATATCTTTTTTCCAACCCCCTACCATGGGCAGGGACACCTTCCACTAGACCAGGTTGCTCAGAGCCCCATCCAATCTGGCCTTGAACATTTCCAGGAATGGGGCATCCACAGATTCACTGGGCAACCTGTGTGAGGGCCTCACCATCCTCGCAGCAAAGAATTTCTTCCTAATATCTGATCTAAGCCTAATCTCCGTCAGTTTGAAGCCATTCCCCCTTGTCCTGTCACTCCAGGCCCTTGTAAATTGTCTCTCTCCATCTTTCCTGTGGGCTCCCTTCAGGTACTGGAAGGCCACAATTAGATCACCCCAGAGCCTTCTCTTCTCCAGGCTGAACAATCCCAGTTCTCTCAGCCTTTCCTCATAGCAGAGCTGCTCCATCCCTCTGATCACCTTGGTGGCCTCCTCTGGACTGGCTCCAACAGGTCCCTGTCCTTCCTGTGCTGGGACCCCCGAGCTGGATGCAGCACTGCAGGTGGGGTCTCAGCAGAGGGGGCAGAGGGGCAGAATCCCCTCCCTGCCCTGCTGCCCACAGGGCTTTGGATGCAGCCCAGCACACGGGGGGTTTCTGGGCTCCCAGAGCACACGGCCGGGGCATGTCCAGCCTCTCACCCACCAGCACCCCCAAGTCCTTCTCCCAGGGCTGCTCTGGATCTGTTCATCCTCAGCCTGGATTGGTACTGGGGGCTGCTCCATCCCAAGTGCAGCACCAGCATTTAGTGTTGTCAAACCTCATAATATTCCCGTGGGCCCACTTCCTGAGTTTTTATTAATTAATAAATTAAATTAATTGATAATTTCATATGCATTCTGACTTTCAGCTTAGTTTTTGAAAAGACACATCAAAATTATTTGAAAACATTTGCATGAACCTGCTGAAAACCACGTTTTCATTTACTGTAAGTACCGCCAAGAACAGAAAATGTTACAGGCTCAAACTCGAAAGTTTACTTTTCACGTCCTTTCTGGTTTTGCGCCGTTTTCTAGTTTATAGATCACTTTTCCTCTATTGACATATACAGAACTTATGTCATGTCTGGAAGCACAGCCAAATTGCCTAAGATCTGTTTTTTCTGTCACCATCTCAACTACCATGCATCTGCTTTTCATATCTCTAAGTCTACATGCATGAATGCAGAATTTTTTCCTGCTGTTTTGGACTTCATTCTTCAAACCATGACTTTTTGAAATAACCACCACACGTAAGATGGTATAAAATGGCAGGGCTGCAACTACAACAACAGTGCAATCTTTTTTACAGGAGGACCAAGAGGTGTCTTGGTCATCCTACCTGGAGAGTAGAAAATGTCCACTTAAAACACCTTGTGAAGAAAAAATAACTAGAAAATTAATTAAATCAAAACAAACCTGGGAATGCACAATAGTGAAGCTAACTTTGAAAACATTTTTATTAGATAGAAACAAGTTTCTTCAAATTTACTAACAATTATTTTAATATTTGTTATTGACATCTATTATATCTACATCCCCTGTTAATGCCAGCTCAGGCACACACCAAAGGAACCAGAACCACAGGCCAAAGACACTTGAAGATTCCCTCACAAATCAAGAGGCAATTGTTTTTCTAAGACAATGTCCCACCCGTGAAATATAACTGTAGTTTCACCTACCTGGGGCATATTTGCAGATAAAATTGTGCTTCATGTTGCATCTATCATCATTCCATTGATAAAGGTATGGCCCTCCCAGACCAGGGTTTGCAGTCGGCTGATGATACATCACCACACACGCTTCACTTCCACAGGAAGGCTCATCTGTGTACCAATTTCTAGTTTTTGAAGATAAGGTTCATCAGGATGCCAAAGAGAAGAGTTTGCATCAATGGAGAAATATCAACTCCAACAGCCCCATCCTCTTCAAACACATCCTGCATTTCCCACAACCCTTCTGTGAAAGGAGTTAAAGGCCCAAGCTCCACATCTCTGAATCTTAAAAAAGTTCTGATCAAAGCAGCTCTGCAGAAATAACACCCTACTGCTCTGCTTTCTTCCCTGTTAGACTCTTATCTGTCCCCTCGTCCTGAGTTCTGTGAGCTGCTGCTACTCTGGCCTTTGGCTTCATCAGGCTTTTCAAAAAGGGTAGAAACAGAAAAATTTACTCTAAGCATCCCACAATAATTTATTTTATGCCTGGCTCCCTGATTTGAGGTGGCTGGAGCCTTGCAGAATTTACATGCCTGCTTTCAGACCATACCCTAAAGACTCTGTGTGGCAGAACAACCTCCAAACATCATGCAGAGACAAATTCTGTGTGTGAGAGCAAAACAATTTGTAGGCTGAAGCCACATAATGCCATCCTGTCACAGCTTCAAATTCAAAACCCCGATTGTCAGCTACACTTTATCTGAAGAAGTCAAGGGGGAGATACTACAAACTCCATGCCTTCAAGCAAGACTTGGCATTTCAGGCTCCATTTCTTTCCACAAAATCTTTTCAATAAGCAGTTTCACACACTTACCTGAACGGTGACATACTTCCATCAGCCCACTGGTAGAGGTCAGGGCAAGCACTCGATGTGGCCAGTCCATCGCCACTTCTCCACAGCCCAATCCAGAAATCACCATCAGAAATCCCAGAGCCTGATTTGGTGAGGTTTTGCAGCATGTTTTCTATGAGCTGTTGCTCAGCTTCACTTTCCAAGCTCAGTAAAGCTCCGCCATCGATTTCACAAGCTTGGCGGGCCTCCTGGAAGCCCACACGTCTAGACAAGTCCTGGAAATAGGCTAATTTGTAACACGAATGCTTGAAGGCACCATAACACACCTTCTGGCCTGAAAAATAAAATCATGGGACTGTTCAGAGTACAGTAATGAATATCAAAGCTGCAGGAAAAGAATACAGGACATCATGCATATGCTGATGGAGGACTGGAGATTTTTGTCTGAGAGGATTCATGGTGATAACCCTGGCACCACTGAAATCCTTTGCTCTAATTTAAATTGCAAATAGCATACAGTTCATGGGAATCTATGCCATCTTCCCATGGTCTCTGAAACCCTACAAAACACTGAAGATTCCCAATAGGTTCTAGAAAAATATTCTCTACTTTAATGACTGTACCATCAGGCCTCTCTGTTAAAGCCAGGATCTGTTTGGAGAGTGTTTTCTTAACTATTTCATATTAATGGACTAATTTCATTTTTCTTTTGTAATTAGAGCTATTCAATTAAAAAAAAAAAAAACAAACGTGTTTCGAATTCCCATTTTTATTGGCAAGAAGCAGCTGGAAATTTTTTTGATCCTCTAAGTTAACCTTGAGAGGCCGTATATGAGAGGAACTCATAACCACTCTTCACTACGATGTGCCTAAGTAAAACCTGTAAGAGTGTATGGAAGGAGAGAGCCTGCTCCTTCCAGTTCTTTGTCTGAGAAAGATACATCTTTTTCCTAAAAAGGAAAAATAATCATAATTTTCAACTACTAAGACTCTCTAGAGTTTATTCAAAATGAAGGATTAACTCACTCACTTGTCAGCTGCAACTGAACTCCAGTAAGTTAATTTAGGAACAGTAGAAGGCTTCTAAATACAGCCATCTCCTTAAAAAAACCAAAATCAAGTTTTTCCAGTATAGAAGTTTATTTTGTTAAGTAAGAATGACTGAAGGATAACAAAGTAACAAAAACTACCAGGCATTATTTAGATTGCCAAATTTTCCAGCAAAATGATGACTTTTGTTGCTTTCTAAACAATCACACAACATGCTGAGCTGGAAGGGATTGTTGAGGGTCACAGAGTCCGGCCCCTGGCCCTGTGCAGAACAACCCAAGAGTCACACCATGTATGAGAGAGCATTGTCCAAACACTTCTTGAGCTCTGTCAGCCTTGGTGCTGTCACCACTTCCCTGGGGAGTCTTTTCCAGTGCCCAACCACCCTCTGGGTGAAAAACCTTTTCTTGATATCTAGCCTAAACCTCCCCTGACACAGCTTCAGGTCATTTCCTTGGGCCCTGTCACTGGTCAGCAGAGAACAGAGATCAGTGCCTGCCTCTCCACTTCCCCTTGGGAGGATGCTGAAGACTACAACGAGGTCTCGCCTCAGGCTCCTCCAGGCTGAACAGACCAAGTGTCCTCAGCCACTCCTCAAGGCCCTTCACCACCTTCATAGCTCTCATTTGGGCACTCTTTAAGAGCTTTGTATCCTTCTTATATTGAGGCACCCAAAACTGCTCACAGCGCTTGAGGTAAAGCCACACCAGCACAAAGTACAGTAGTTTATTGTACCATATCAGATTTGTATTTGAAAATCTTGTATTTAACCCCACTTTTAAGCAAATCCAGATACATGACTCACATAAATAACCTTTGAACAAGATTTATCCTGTTTCACCTTAAAAAAAATTGCAATTTGTCACTGGGAAACAGCAACATCCTCCCGTAACTTTAGCTATATTTACGTTTTCCCAGTCAATGTTTTTCTATACACAAAGAGTAAACATCAGAGTAAACAAAAAAGCTTAAAAGCTACAAAAAATTTCACTCTTTTTCCATTAGTGTTTCTTCATTTTTGGCTTTAATAAGTAAGATACTTCCAATAGAAGACAGCACAAGGGCTGAGATGAAGATATGTCTGTACTTGCACAGAGCATAGTTTCAAGTATTTGCAGAAAATAAGTAGACTGTATCAAAGATGCATTAGTATAGGAATGGAAAAACAGGATCATCTCTAGACTTTTAGCTAAATCTGAAAGTAACTCTTATTTTTTGGGATAATTTCTGTTGTGGAAAGTTAATTATAGGGGCAGTAGGGATATACTATGCTTAGTTTTATAGTGTTTCCTACAATTCTTGTATTTTTTCTGAAAAAAAAAACCCAAACAAACAAACCAACCCCAAACAAAAGCTCTGAAACCTTCACTTTATAATACCCTATTGCTGTTCATCTGGAGAAGGTCTATCAGAAAGAGAAGCATCTTTGTAATCTCATTCTCACTTGGCAGACAGTCTTCTGAAAATTCAAATGTTTATCAGTAATGAATCTACCAAAATAACAGAGGAACAAGAATAGTCTAACAAAAGGACAAGTTTGTGCCACAGATATTCATGGAAAAAGCCAGGCTCCAAGACGAGGCAGAGAGTGACAATTTTGACTTTCTCTGATAACGTCCTGACAACAGAATGTATGCCCCAATCTCTTTCCTGACATTTCCCTCTATTCATACAGGTTAAGAGAATTGCTCCCAATAAACGTAGCAAGAGCCATAGTCCTAGCTGGGCAGTGGTGCTGAAGAACCAAGGGACAGACCCTTTGACAGAGATGCATATGAAATAATAAACAACTACTCTTATCAAAAAGTAACAAAGTGATAAGTCTAAATGCTGTAAAATGGGAAGTGCAAGAATGAGCTGTGATGCGACATCCCAGCTCATTCCCTTCATCTACAGTGCTGAAATTCCAATTTTGTCAACATGATTGACTTTCCCCAGGAGCTCTGTCTCACTGACAGGACAGAGTGCACAGGGAAGGAGGAGTTGACCAACATTTTGACCCTCACTGCCGGGTGAGTGACAATGGCTTATTGCCAGAGTACACATGTGTATATAACAGCACAAACATCCAAAGCCTAGCACTGAATTATACAGGACACTAATCACTTCCAAGGAAAAGTGACTACACCTTTCCCGTAGCTGAAGATTGGATTCAAAGCATTAAATTAAGATGTACACGCAAATTTGGGAAGAGTGCTTTGTCCACTGTCTTGTTCTTTTTATTTTCCCAGACAATCTTTGAAATGAACTCTTCCGTGATTCCTTTCATTCTGTGCACATACTCCTCCTTGACATCAAGTAGTAAGTTACAAGCAAATTCAGGTATCAAAGTATCCTGGTCACAATTTCAGTCATGTGGGAATGTTCAACCAACCAAGGTGAGCAGGCTGACAACTAAGGATCATAATTCCTGTGCTGTTCCTCCCTCTCATGGGAAAATAGCTAACTTTGCCTTTATAACACACAATCCACTCCCCATCCCTGCATGCTTCTCAGGTGGCTGAAGTGCTCCCCTCACTCTCTGTTCTCATGCACAGTCTCTGCTCTCCCATGACTCTCCCAAGATCTGAGTCAAACCTTCTAGCAGGAGAGATGGATCCTTGCTGGCTACCTGACCAAGCCTTCTCAGGATGCTCATCTGCCAGTCAGCTGCTGCATGGAGACTCAAGTAGAATCATAGGATCTTTTAGGCTGGCAAAAACCTTGAAGACCATCGAGTCGTGACAAGTGCTGTTCCTGACCTGCTCCAAGGCTGGTATCCACAAGCTGTGCTGTATTCTGGTCCAATACAGAGGTTGTGTCAATGCTCAGCTCCATCATCCACACCAAGGAAACCAGGTGGGACTGTATGGAGCACCAAGGATGATGACGAGCATTGGTGATGCACAATGGCAAAGAGCTACTCTAGCCCCTAAGATGTGCCCAGCTTGCCACCATTGTGCACCCAAAGCAGGGAGCCCTCTTGGAGCCACCAGCATGTGAAGGCACAATCTGTACCCAAGGGTTTATATGAAAGGGCTTGCAAGTTAAAATCTTGAAGCTTTGTGGACGCTTCTTCCCTTAAACTGACCTGAGTAGTTTTTTAAGGACACCATTGTTATTGCAGATGTTTGGGCAGGGTTAAGTACTCTAAAACCAAGTCTTATAATGTGAAAGAATTTGCATGAAATCCAACTCCTAAATTACTGCTCTTTCATTTGTTGCTCTCTCCACCTGTGGCAAAAGAAATAATTTCCTCCTTACAGGCTGATCATTTCTGCAAGAATATACCTCCAGAAACCAACAGAGAAAACAGCAAGAAACCGAGAAATAATTGGCTTTAAGACCCATAGACCCAACAGTGTGAATGAAGTATGTGAGGCAGAGCAGTAAGCTGTCTGGAAGAAGCTGTGAATTTCTCTTGTTCTAGTTAATTTAATCCCTGTGTTTAGGCAGTGACCTACTCGGAAACGTTTCTTTCTTCTTTTGAAGAGGACTTTGAACCAGCTCCACTACGGCAGATAAATGTGTTAATGGAAATCTGCAGTTGTGCCTTAATAGCTGGCAAATCAGTTGACATTTTAGTGCCCTTCTTGGAACACACTGAGATGTCAGGTTTTAAAGCTTCATTTTTTCTCTCATTACTAATTTCTGAACTACAAAGCAGAAATAATTTACCACTGAAAAATGACAGAATGGACCACATTGTACAGGAGAAAAGATAAGTATATTAATATTAACTATGTGCTATTTTAACATATTCTAACGTCTTTCAGCTGACTCCACATTTCGTTCAAAAGCAACATTTTGCTATTTCAGCTGTGAAAATTGAGTTCCAATTTTTCTGTCACAATTGAATAGAAACTAGATTTGTAAGCAAGCCTATTGGAATGAATCACACTAAGATACTACACAACGTAAATAATCTTTTTTTTGTCTCATCATCTTATTAGCTGATGAAAGAAATTGAACTGTACTTGCTCTAGAAGGTGCTAGCCACCATTTCCATCCATATGGGTCAGTTTTCATCTTTGGGTGTCGCACAGCAGCTCCATAGTAGAATGTTTAGATGTTGGCCTCAGAAAAAAGATATTTTTAAACTAAACTACTCATTAAAATATTTCTGCAGGTAATTGTACAGGGGAGAAAAAATCTCCTTTAATAAAAAAAGAAACAAGCAGTTTTCCAGCTGTTATTTTAATCAGTTGTATCTCCATTATGTTCTAATAATCCTGCTTCATTAAACAAATAATAGGTTCCTTGATTTCTGTCATGACAGAAGTTACAGCAAAGTGTCATTCAGAAGCAAAATTGCTGATAAAATATTCAGGTCAAAGACTCCTCTCCCTAAGAGCATCAGGCTTAGCACTAAACTAAACCCCCACAGGCCCATGAGAAGTACAAAGGTCATTTTGAGTGACACACCTCGCTTAGCTGGAGTCTTTGAAGATGTCAGGTAGAAGATAAGCTCCCTGCTGATAAATCCCATTCCTCTTCCTCTTGAACCTTACAAACTAACCTGCAATCCAGGGTTTGACACCATTAGCATCCACCTAGATTAGGTGAGCCACTGCATGTGCATAGCATATGAGAAGAGAGACAAAAATGAATGCACAAAGCCTGATGTACTAGAGTCCATTATGTTTTTGTATTTTGACTTTTTTTTCTTTCCAAGATAATGGATTCAGCAGAAAACACAGAAGAACACTTGGTAAAAAGCAATGTGAAGTATATAACATTAACCAGAGCAGTGTGAGTCTGATGGAGACCCCTGAAAAGAAAGTGACAAATAAAACACAAGGACTTAAGTGAAAGTGATAATGAAATAGCAAAACAGAAATCTACAGTAATTAACCAAACTATTCTCTGCCTGTGTTATGAAGATGAGTCTTGGTCTTGAGCTTGCATGAGCAGTGACCTCAGAGATGGCCAACCAGCATGCAGGACACTAAGCACAGTTTGTTTTCACCTGTTCCCATGTCACAGGGCACTCCACACCAAGTCCCAGTGATGCACTTCAGAATGTGCCAGTAAGAGACTAAGTGATATTAAATTTTCCTAATCACATTTAGTTCAAAGCTGATGCATCTTGTCAGATGATCTTTGTATCATCCAGTCAGATTTTGACTGGGTTCAGCTGCTGGTCATGTTTTACTGTATTACATTACTGCTGTTGATGTTTTGCTGCATCATATTTGCGTCCATCCACCAAATATAATTTTTTTATGATTCATATTACTCTTTTAAAAAAAACTGCGATAACATTTCATAATTACATTGTCTTCATTTATGATAAAAGCAAGTTGCCATCTTCTCTCTCGAAGTTTGTAACACTGAACACACATTTTTCTCTAGCTGAGTCACTCTTTTAACACTGATGTTTCTCAGCTCACAGTCCTGAGCACTTTAAGGAATTCCATGTCCTCACAAATTTGACATTCAAATAAAACCTTCTGTACAGATCACATGCCAGCCTGTATCTGTATTGATATGTTCATAGCTAGCTCTTCTATACCTTAGCAGGTACTTTTTCTTCCAATCCTCCTAATAACCAAGCCTTCCAAGACAAGAGACACTCATTACTTATTTGTTCTGGATTAGGGATTATGCCTAAATTGTCATCATACCGTTTTTCACCGCCCAGGGTGAAAAACTTCCAAAGGTTCCAAGTCACTTTTAATGGCTTCTATAAAAAACCCTGAGGGCCACATTTGCCTGTCCAGTAGCTGTGCTTCAGGTAGACATGCACAGATTGCAGACAGTTTGTATATCAGAGTCACCAGCATGCAGACAATGCCTAAGGTGGCTTAATGGAGGCTACCCCCAACCTCTTGTACAAAACTCATCTATCAGCCATTCTTAAAATACTTCTTGTAATGGAGTATCTTTCTTGCCAGATTCTTGGGCAAGTAAAGTTACAGATGTATATCTAGATAGCAAGTCCAAAATGATAAATAGGAATTTTTTCTATTCTCTTTCAAACACAGGCCAGACAATGTAACTTTAGCCATTAGCCATCCCATATGTGAATTAGAAAAGATGAAGCAAGAGGTCCTCAGACACCATGAAAACAGCTGTCTCTAGGATTAATGCAACTTTTGCAAAGAGAAAAAAACAGGAATGAAGTTTAAGTAAAATAAAGTCACTGTATTACACCATTCATACAGAGATTTAGTACAGTTATGCAGAATATGAAGCTACACAAGATTCATTTCTTCGTGTTCAGTCCCTGTCTTCTCTATTTTCTCTTTTGCCATGGAAAGTGATTTTCAGTCATTTATTGCTGAAAATGGGTTTTCACCTCTATGTTAGCCTTTACTAGTTCAGTTATTGTGTTTCTAAGCACTTTTGGGGACAGGGAGTGGATTTATTTCTGAATGACAACTGTCCTCAACAGACCCATAACAGCTACCCTTTTAAAAATCAAGCAGTCAAAAAGCAGACAGTGCAAAGAAGCACCCAGCAGTGCTGATTTACATATTAAATATTACTTATCCCTAACACCTGGATTTTGCCATCCAGCCAAATACAAAAGCAATTAAAATTGGATCTGAGAGCTCCCCTGCACAATGCAGCAAGATGGCTGGTCACCAAAATGGGTAGTTAAGAATGCACATATGACCACTTATGAGAAGTATTGATCTAACCAGGCTATTTTTGGGAAGGTTTGTCAAAGCCTCTGTGTGCTAAGAACCTGCACTGTTCTAGGTCTTGGGAAGAAGCAAGAGGATTCCTTGTCCTGCGAAATGTTCTTCATTGCGTTGAATAAATGGCTGGGAGAATTTGTCTTTTCTGGAGCAGATGAAAAGTTTGTCTGGATTTTCAAAATCCCTGATGTGGTGCTTCAGGCTTGTTCTTGATGTCCTGGGAACTGGAATACCAGCCTGCACGAAAGATGCCATCTTCACATGGCAGTGATAGCCTTATTCACTCACTTCCCAAAGGAAATAACACACACATTCATTTCTTATGGTTAACTTCTCAACCCTGGCACACAAAGGAGGGATCTCAGGCCATTGATAACAGAGCTGCAAAGAAGTAGCTTGATGTCTAAATCTCATTTGAAGCTAATCAACACTTCACCCTCCATAATTACCATTTCAGGCAAACATACAATTATGATTATGTAAATCAATACAGCGTAAGTGTCTTCAACTGGAAAATTAATATCCATTTTTATGAAAACATTTTAGTCACTAATTCAGGTCATAACTCAGTGTCCAAAAAAAAAAAATCTATAAAGTATTTCCCAAAAAC
The DNA here is from genome assembly GCA_013398115.1 of Falcunculus frontatus. NCBI lineage: Eukaryota > Metazoa > Chordata > Aves > Passeriformes > Falcunculus > Falcunculus frontatus. The sequence continues at coordinate 1,563,249 of VZRV01009350.1, forward strand.
TATTTCTTTTTCTCCCCCAGGTCAAATCATTAAAGCCCTGACAGCTTTCCTTTCTTCTAAGTGAAGCATACCTTCATTTTGGCATTAGCTCTGGTTTCAGGTATCTAACACTTGTAAATTTAAAGCATGAGATCCATTTAGCTTTTCCCGTAATAACTATTTTCCTTTCTTCTGATCATGTGAACTTTACAGGTGTATATCACAAAGCTGGCCATGGCAGTCAGCCTCTTACTTCTCTCAGGGGCCAGCTCACAGCTGCACTGTCCTGGGGATTCACAAAAAGTGCTAACATAGCTGCTAAAACTACCTCCCTGAAGTGCCAGCTGCCTTCCCTTTTTTAAGGAAAAACTTGGACACAAATAGGCAAAGGATAACACCCAAATGTTGATGGCATCTGCTTGAACCTATTCAAAATAAGAGGAAATACAAGACACTGAAAAGATCTACATATCTACAAGTCTGCTCTAGGATGTGGATTATTTTACCCAGAACTTTAAAACCCCAAAACAAACAAAACACAAACAAACAAACCCCCAAAAAACCCCAAACCAAACCAAACCCCTTACTGTGAAGCTGTTAAGAGTGGGTTTGCTTTGGTTTTGGTTTTTTTTCTTTTAATTCTGATAAACACAGTAACACACTGGTTAATTCCTATAAACATGGTAGCACAATAAATTTGCATATATCATAGCCTAAAGACACACTAAGTACTCCACAATTCCAGCTGTTTATTAAAAATGCATAAATACTGACAAGACTGGCCCAGAGAAGCTGTGGCTGTCCCATCCCTGCAAGTGTTCAAGGTCAGGCAAGATGGGGCCCTGAGCAACCTGGTCTAGTGAAAGGTGTCCCTGCCCATGTCAGGGGGCTGGAACAAGATGATATTTAAGGTTGCATCTGATGATCTCAAAGGTCTTTTCCAACCTAGTTCATTCTGTGATTCTGTCCCTTTGAACCCAAACAATTCTGTGATTCAGGTTAAGTCCATTCATCAATAGTTTTCTGTGTAGCCGTGAAGCCCAGAACAAAATTCACAGCAAATTTAAAGACAGACATACTATGGCAGATAAGAAGTTGTTGTCAGCTTGCTGTGGAATAGACATAATAGACAAAAATTGTAGTCTGAATGCCTTAAGTATGTGTGCCAGCCTAGGGGAGTGGGGAATAGTTTTATTCTCCTATCCCAAACCAGCAGACATTTTCACAAATACCCAATTTTAGATCCATCAGTAGGTTCCCTCAACAGGTTTTCTCCTAGGCATAAATTTAAGCACTTTCAACAGTTTCTGTGGATGGTTTATTTCTTATTTTTGCCTCTAGAAGGAGATAGTTCATAAATCTTTGGCCATAGAATCACAGAGTATCACTCAGTTGGAAAAGACCCCCAATGATCATCAAGTCCAGCTTCTGGCCCTGAACACGACTTTCTCCAAGAATACCACCAGATGCCCAAGAGTGTTGGCCAAACTCTTCTTGAGCTCTGTCAGCCTTGGTGCTCTGACCACCTCCCTGGGGAACCTGTTGCAGTGCCCAATCATCCTCTGGGTGAAGAACATTTCCTGTTATTCAAACCAAATATCCCCAGTCAACAGATCCACCTTATGTCAATTAAATGAAGAAAAAAAGAAGAGAGAAAATATACTATTTCTTAATCATTTTTCATAGCAAGCATCACCCATTCTCAGTATTTTTCAGAGAAATTTGAATGTCTTCTTTCCAAGTAGGTGTATTTTCATTGATTTGTTACCAAAATGCCTGTATTTGCAATAGATTTAGGTAATATATAGGGATGCAAATTACATTAATTTCCTTGGTTTAAGTATTTTAAGAGCTTCCCAGGGTGGAACACCCTTTCTGAATTTCATTACAGGAGTGTAGAATGCTTTCTTTTTGCAGCAGTTACAAAATTAAAAGAGAAAGCAACAGGCAAATCCTTTCTCATTCACCATTTCCTAAGAAAGTGGGAAAAGCCAATCCACACAGAATCATAAAATTGGTGACAGTTCACTTAAGGCAAAAATAGAGGGGAAGCTTGAGGGGAGGACAAATACGTTAGAACATTATGGAATATAATTTACACGAAGAGATAAATTAGACATAAAGCATCACTGGTTAATTCACATTGCATGTATGCAGTGCTTGAGATACAGTGTGGGATTCATCTCACCAAACTTTAGTTCTTCCCAATAAACCTGTCCATATCTAAACTGGCTCACTGACCTCACTGTGTAGACAACTGAGCAAAACAAACACAGATAGCAGTATCTGTTAGAGCAGATATGAAGTATTTTCAAAATCTAAACTTAAATGAAATTAATCCCACTCTAAAAATACCAACATTTTCCTTCAGTTCTTATAAAGTGAGCCAGGAGTCATTAGCTGGATACTGCAGCTACACTCAGATTTAGTTAGAACCATGCCAACTTTTTAGTTAGGACTCATTATTTCTTAAGATTGCTTGGAACTGAAGGTCCCACTGCTTGTCAGTGGTGGGAGTAGGGACTGCTTCAGCAAGAGACTCAGCTTCCAACCAGTGCATGACAGGTAAAAGTATGGGATTAGAGTGTAGCAATTCCTATCCTACTTTTATCTGTTTCATCTTACTTATTTTACATTAGCATCTACAGTCCTTTCTGATCCATCAGAGATTTACAAAGAGAAAGCCATTATGGGAATTAGTTTCAGAAAAATAATGCTGATAGAACCCTTTATGAACCAAAGCATGCCCCCCTGCAAACATCTTATAATCAAGAAATCTAATCTACACGGGACCAGACCTGAACTACACAGAATTAAAGGTACAGAACATGAGTTCAAGCAGGGAAGAGATGAGCCTTCTCTCTCTGGGAGCAAGAAAAGCCATGTGAAAGCAAGCAGACTGTCCACATCATTCCACATGGTTTTTACCATAGCTCCATCAATGATAGGCATTTCCTATTGGGCTCTTTAGACAAGTGGAATAGCGGGACTTGACAGTCGTGAGAATGAGATTTGCAATGCCTTACTCCATTTTTGAACAAAATGCTGTGAGTGAAAAGTGGTATTCCTGGGAAAGTAGAATGCTGGCCTGAGACACAGCCCTAGGATTTTCCATATCTGTTTCCTTATCCCTGAACAGAGCTGCATCCTAGCCAACCTGCACAGCTCTCGCCCACAGGAAAGGTAAGCTTTACCAGCTTGACAAAGAGAGATCTACTCAAATACAGACATCTGACCCCTAAAACTGATTTAAGTACTTGGGTATTTCTACCCTGCTATAGGACTCCTCCACCATCACAGGTCTCATGTTATCCAAACTGCATTCCCTTTCCACAGGGTATTGTGGAATTTCTTGGTTAGGGGCAAGGTGTGTTTAGTAGAAATATGTATGATATCCAAAAGTCATGCCCTCATTTCACTTTAGGAGCCTAGATCATTGATTTCCCCCCAAGAAGACAGTGCTCAGTACAGCAGGATAAGGAGAGGAACTAACAAAGGAGTCCATGGGAATTTAATGCTCAGCTTCTCCTGCAATTCTCCAAGTCTCAGCTTTAGTGGTTACTGAGACCTACAGCTGAGCAAAAGGATCTTGTACTATCTGGGCATGCCTATCTAAGAAAAGCTTGTCTAGCATGGAACTAAATGCTGGATATTTCCAACAAAAGGTGTTCAAAGCACATCTGTTGCACACGTAGATGAGATGGCAGTGTTTTTATCAGGTTATATCTTTTCAAATTCTGAGATACAAATGTACCTTGAACTTTACAGTTCACGCAAAAAAAAAAGCACCCCACAACTTTACAAGAGAAGGCTTCATCTAGAGAAAACACAGTCTGTCAGAAAAAATTCAGGCGCAACAAGAAGGCCAAGCCAATTAAATTAAATTATTCACCTTTTAAGAAAGGGTTTTCTATCTCTAGCCAGTCCAGTAACCCATGAAGAAACTGCTTCAACTCTCTTACTTTGCAGTACTTTACGTAGAACTCAAATCTTATCATAAGCCATGTGAATGAACATATCCACTTCCTTAAAGGCATCTGAAGCAACAAAGTCTGTACTTTAGGGGCAACTCTGGTAGTTTCCCGACCCACCAAGTGTTTTTCCTCATTCAGTGTTTTATATATCCAAGTGCTTCTGTCCCAAAATAGATACATACCACTTTAAAATACTACATCACTATTTAATCTGCTATTGATGCACAGCAATAGCAAAGAGCAAAACTTAAAAAGCCACATAAATACAACTAAACAAACAACAGTCATTAAGCTATAAAACTATGATTAATACATAGGCTGTTAAATGATTAGTAATAAGATTAGCTTGCATCTCTCCTGCCCAATAGATACTTAAAGTAATTGCATCTTTGCAAACTGCATTATCATCACTTCATGTTATGATGTCATGGGACAGCAAGGCAGACTCAGCACTTTCTCCTGAGCCTGCTTTTGTATTTTTTCCTATAAGAATCAATTCTCTGGCAACACTAGATAGTCTGATATGGAGGCTGTGAGCAACTGCTCACAAAACATCAGTCCAGCTATACTAAAAATTACAAAGCATTTTGCAACACTGTTCAAAACTTCCCAAATTAAAGATGACAAAGGAATAACATCTAAGTGAAATTGATGCCAACAATAATTTTAATTATATCCTAGGAAAATTAACATACTTGGAAAAAGTAACAGAAACTCTTTACTTAAGAAAATGGAATTTCAGAAAGGCAGGCTCTTCCTTTTCTGTCTTCTTGACACTGTGGTCAAAATAGTAGCAAATTTCCAATTATTGCTAAGTCTGCTGCAAACTTACTGCAGTCAATGGGACTCCTTCCACAAAGTCCAGCCAGCACTCAAGCAGTTTCACAAACAGCTTATGTGAGTGATAGGAACTATATATTTATTTAGAATGAGAGCAGTGAAATTTCCTACTATGCCAGATTATTAATCATGACTGAAGCAAAAAATCCAATTTTTTTTTAGGAATAGGTCTGTTTAAGATACAGATTTATGATTTCAAGCATAAGGTTCTTATACAAGAGAGAGGTGAGCTAAATGGGAGTCAGGTGACAACACACACTGCCCAATTATTCAGTGGTACTATTTCTTGCCTGAAATAATGTCAGCTACTTCTATTACTACATCTATCCATGTGTATGTGCCAGAACAGGGGTGTGGTCCTCAAGAGAAAGAAAGGAGAAAAAAAAGTTCTTCTAGTACATAAGAATATCTGGAATAAGCATAAATAAATAATAAATTTCTTTGCTTTTCATTGTCTAGGAAAACTTTATCTAATGAATGCAACTTCAACAAATTAACTAATAGTGCATAAGTGGTTCTTTCTGTAAGTGGCTTCAAACCCTCTCCTGCATTCTACCAGACAAGTATTATCAGCATAATACAATGACATGAGGCTCATTATATGCTTTGAAATGCTTCAGGGAAATATGGTGCAGAGTCTCTGTCCTTTCAAAGCCCCCAAAGCCTTATGTGCACCTAGGAACTGTTTGACAAGGCAGTATACACATATCACACATGACTTTAAAAGCTGGACCTGCTTGCTACATCTCAGTTAAACACAGAAGCTGTAGCTGGAAGACTGAGGGACTGGGTTTCCTCAGCCACACATGGAGTCCTGCACTGAGACTGCTAATGCCAAACCCTTCTCATAGATGATTAATCTTCAGTATTCCTTAAAAATAACAGTGTTACATAGCAGTCATATTAATTGCAATACTTAGAGCTTTGATGTATCATATAAGCCAGTATAATTTACAGTATAACAGAGGTAGATTAAATATTTCAGGTTACTGTTGAGGCAAACAAGCTTTTTCAAAGCGTTGGCAGTACTGCTACTTAGCTATTGTTTCCTGAAGATACTGTTGTACCAAAAGCCCAACAGCCCATCTTAGCTGTAGCATTAGAACATGCTTCAAATAAAGCATGATCAAAATGGTCCGGTGACCGCCCTCCCTCAGCAACTAAGAAAGTTATCGGAATTCAGCCATCAAATGCTTCAACAAAAAAAAAAAAAAAAAACCTACAAAAAACTTTTGTTGACATGCTACTGTTACAGCCTCTGAAACAACAGTATTCAAACAACTTGGATTGTTCTGGAGACAGTTTGTAAAGATACATGTTCTTACCCACATATACACAACTTGTTAGCAAGCAGAGTCGAGTGTGCAAACCTTTGTTTCCAGGCAAATGCATGGAGGTATAGGCACACGTAATACACCTCTGAGAGCCTGCCAGCTTTAGTTTGGAGGATCCGCATCAAAGTAAGCTAAAAAGGGGCCTTTTCATTAAATTTAGCAGCTTCTGAGCATACGCACCTGCATACTGCAAATACACAGTGCGAGACTACAGCGCTTAAATTAAACCTAAGTTCTAATGCTGGATACAGATTTCTGCAGTATTGTCTTCCTTTCAGTTCTGAGAGTTGTGGATGCACCCATACACAACAAAACTATTTATGCCACGCGTTCTTAAAAGTTTGCCCTCGCCTCCTCACAATATCGCAGACAAAGAAGAAATATCCCTGTACAGCTGCCTCCAGAACCCAGCGCACCCAGACGTTCGATCTTTTTAAACATTTCGAACAGAGCCGGAGCGCGCCGGCAATGAACGAGCTCTAACAAGACAGGGCAGGTCAGGAGTTCAGGCTGCCGCAGGAGCCCGCGGCCCCACGGCTGGAGCTGCCGCTGGCCCGCCGGGGTGCGCAGCCCCGTGCTGGCCCCGCAGCACCCCGCGTTCTCCACAGCACCCCCGTGTTCTCCACAGCACCCCCGTGTTCTCCACAGCACCCCCGTGTTCTCCACAGCACCCCCGTAGCGCTCTCCGCCGATGCGCGGGCGGCTCGGAGAGCGGGGTCGGTCCCGGGTCCGCCCTGCGCCGCTCCTGCTCCCGGAGCGCTGCGCTCCCGCACCGGCCCCGCACCGCGCACTCACCGCTGAGGACGCGCCCGGCAAGGGCCCCGGNCACCACCTCCCAGCCGCCCGCCGCCTTGCCTTTATGTGCTTCCTCCGTCGACGGACCGCCCCCGCACCGCCCCCTGCCCCAGCCCCTTCCCCATCCCCAGCGCCTGCTTCAGCCCCTGTCCCAGCCCCAGCCCCAGTCTCTCCTGCCGCTGTCCCAGCCCGTTCCAGCCCCAGCCCATCCTGTCCCAGCCCCTTCTCCGGAGTGGTACCAGCACGGGTACCCGGTGTGCGGCCGTTTCCCGCTCCTGGGTGGAGGATGCGGGGCGGTGGATCCCTCCTGGCCCCGCTGCTGGGTCATTTGGGGTTAGTCCCAGTGGCTTGTGAGCGTGATCCAAACCCAGGTCTGACAGGGTTTTATATCTGATAAGGGCTTTGCAGACCTTCCTGGTCTCTGACTTGTCCCTACAAAAAGTAGAAATATCCCGTTGCCAGCTTGAAAATGTGGGGATATATATATACAAGTATATACCTGGAAAGCACATATACATACCAAACTGTAAGTACATATACTGGAAAGTCCTCTTCTCTCATTGCCCCAGAAGATACTGTAGTTAAATCCACATTGCTGTCACTCTGAAAATGCACTGGTAGTTCTCCGGATCTCTTCAAAGGACCACTTTCCAGACTTGTTTGTTTGTCACAGTCATCCTGAAGTTTTATCTACAATTACAGTTCATAGATTTCTGTGATTACTTGTGTACTTCGTATACTTTGTTTTTAATGGGATAGATCCCTGCAGATGTGCTTAAGGGACATCTTGTATGCAAGTTACTAGATGGTTTGCCAATTAATTTCGTCTTTCTCAGAACTCAGAGATCATATATGGCATATTGTTAAGTCATTTTCCCTTTGGATGTTTATAGCCAGGTTTAGAAGTCAACACACCTCAGATTATGATGGATTTTAAAACACTTGATGGATTCTTAGCTGCCTTAAAACTACCTGGGATCAGTTTTTTACTTTAAAAAAAGCCAAAACTCTTGAGGTTTATAAGTAGTATTGGAAAATTATTTCAAGCACTGCTGTGTTTTGTTACCGACTTTTTCGATTTAATAGCAGAGTTATTTGTTTATTTGACTGATACAGATTTTTTCCAAGTGAATTTATGCTTCCAGGCAATAAGTAATTTTTCTCTGCATCTATAGGTAAGTTGAGCTGTGATCATACTGAACAATACATTCTGAAACGGAGAAGTTACCTTGAATCTCCATGGCAGGTGAGATTCAACCTTTCTTTCATGTAAAGCTGATGGTATGCAGAAAGAGAAGAGCACAATCCAGACCTAGGATGAATACAATGAGAATTTTAAAATATTTTTGGTAATCCATATGTTTTTAACCTACTCCTATGTTGCTAATATGAGGGACTTCAAGTTTCTTCAAATAATCTTGGATCTCAAGTGATGTCCAGCCAAAGGAGGTGGGAAAATTTAGAAAGGTGCTACTAGTTTTCTGGAGTGTATAGTCTCCTACTGCCTCAGAAATGATATATGGATAATAAAGGACAAACCCCTCCAAACTGGTGGGAATCTTATGTTGAATACTGCCTTTCCATAGATACTGGAAAGGTCTTCTGTCTTTTTCTTCCACTTTTGCAAATTTTCCCAGCTTGCCTAAAGCCATTTTGAAATGCAGTAGTTGTATCTTTGCACAGCTAAGAAAGTCTCCAGGCATCCACACCACCTCTTTTCCAATGAAATTAGCAGGATGCAAGGGAAACAACAAATTCTGTCTTTAGTCAATTATGCATCACCTTTCTGACATGCTTTGTGCTGGTTTATTAGCCAAAGCTGTGTATACAGTGACAGCATTTTGAAGTGACTGGGCAACCTAGAATTTTAGCAAATACAGTAATTGCGTTCTAACTCTAAAGCCTAACAATATGCATTTCAAGATTCTGGTACTCAGAATATGAATAACATCCAGTGCATTAAAAGTTTATAATTATTTTGGCTAAATCCTAGCAACCAAGTATGTCCATGAAATGACTCTTAGAAAGAGGACTGCATTTTCTCTGGCATCATTAATTTGCCATATCGCAAAGTTTTATTTCCTAATCTGGAGAATCAGAAATTGGAAAGAGAACAGTTTAGCTGAACACAAAGCTTTCAAAATGTTTCTGTCTTCAAATCAGGGCTAAGTACTTTTCTAAGGTAACCTTTTGTCTAAGTGAAATTATTTAACAAATCAAAGAAGAAAATAGGTAAACTTGAGCAGTGCTGTTCCATAAGGTAAGTAAATAATTTATTAATAAATATGATCATTAAACGCTGATGTGTTGCTTCTCATTGCATTATGAACACTTGAAAGACCAGATTTGGGCAATTTTAAAAGATGACTACTATTCAGTATGACTAATCAATTTTCAAATAAACTTAGAAGGGAAAGAAAAGTAAATTAAGTTGGAATAGTTGCTCTTTGCAGCAACTTAAGAGCTCCTCTACTCTGTGATCCCCCAAAGTGGTAGTGGTCTATACTTTGCTTTCATGAAATGATGTTTAAAATCTGAGTTACAGCTGTTTTCTGAGTTCATTTCTCAGCAATTAATATTTTCTTTTTAGTTTTCTCACTCATATGTAAAATTCTTCTGTCATTCGCCCATGAGCTTACTCTTTGGAGCTGCCCTGGTACATAACTGAAAGTAGGAAGAGAAAGCAGTGGCTTGCACATGGGTAATTTATTATATAACTTTGCTAGAACTCCATCAATTTAATATCTCATTGGCTTACAAAAATGGTTTAAGATACTTAGCTTCTCCTGCCAAGATTCTTGGGGCTATAATGGCGTTATATTTTTAATGGGTTTTTTATTCTGTAGTTATGGAAAAGAATTCAGTACCGATGTTAAAAATATTTGAGAAAATAAAATACATACTAGAAGGGGGAAGGGGATGGCAAAAATTTTAAGCTTCGTTCACCCCTTCTAGCATTAACCTAGGTACGATCCACTCATAAATTTAATGCAGGTCAAAAGAAATAAAGAGGAACAGGAGAGAAGAAAGGAAGTGTACCATTATTTGGTGTTCGAGTGCCTTAAAAATCTATGTCCAGCCTGCACAATATGGTGGGTCTTAGAAAGTCCCGAACCACCTGTGAATTAGTGGTTTGGATAGTTGGGGCCAGTGGTCCCCCAGTTCCCATGGCAGTATTCCCACCTCAGCCTGTCCAGCTCCCAAGCCAGCTAATTCAGCACTACCGCGGGTGTTTCTGCAGAGTGCTGCATTGCACAGCGCAAAATGCCACTGTGGCTGTACGTGCAATGCAGCAGGACTGACAGCTACACCAAGTTCTGCCAAAGAGGACCAAAGTAATTGAATTTCCTTCTATTATAATCCATTTAGATGTAACATATAGCAGAAGTAGCTTTTAAAAAAAACATGAACAAAACAGTTTAGATAAACAGGATTTCTTAAAGGCCACAGGATTTTTTTTACATATCAGCACATTTTAAGTTCACAATTTAAGTGAAAATTTTAAGATCACAATTTTTTTAAGCATTCTGAAGTGTAGTATCTTGCATCTACTAAAATACCAAGCTTTTCTTCCCCCCCTTAAAGTCCCATTAAATCTAGTTCCTCAGCAAAATCTTCATGGCTAGAGACCCAACTTATTAATATTTCTTGGGCTTGGATCAGACACATCAGTAATGGAACTCTGCATATTAATTAAACCTGATTCTCAAACCAGATGCAAACTACTGCCTATAAGTGAGCAGCAGTTCTGTCCCCAACCAAGATAATAAGCTGAGTTTTGAACTGCCAAGATGAGCATTTCGACAACTTTAAAACTTTATTATGCAAACATATTCAAGGCAAGGTGGTAAATGAAAATGACTGTTGATCAAAAAAATTTATCTTTCTGAGTAAAAGTACTGGTTCACTGGAATTCACAGCTGAGCCAAATTTCTAGCCCTTTCTTTATCTTCTCAGTGGAAGCAACAAGTGGGTAGCAATATTCTCTTAAAACATATGCCCAGCTTTAAAGTCCAGGTAGTCTCTACTGGAGGAGGTTAAGTTCTATCTTTGGATGAGAACAAGCATGTGTTTATCTTTACTTGATTTGCCTTTACTTGATTTGAATGAGAATTTCAGTCCTGGTTATTAGTGTTTGTCAAATACCACGCAGCAAATTTGTGAGAGTAGAAGTACTAAGATTAGTATTCCTCTTTCACAGTGTTATCCTGTTTTCCCTGCATACCAGAGATGATGACAGGACCTCATTTGGCTGCTGGGGTCTCTATGTATTACAGCTGCAAACAGTATTGACATAAGCCTTGCCACTGTACCCTGCATGAAAGATGCACTGCACATTTCCCTCTCGCTGTGACCCTTGTGATTGTTTAATCTGATTTTGAGCTTATTTTCTCCTAAAAAATTCTGTTTCTTGCAGCATGACTACCAGGCCAACACACCCATTCTTTCCTTCTCAACTGCTTTCAGGCATTTGAAAAAAAAATGTGGTTTAAAGGAGATGTGGTAGCCAATAAAGATTGATGAATCAGATCTGCTCAGCAGTAGAGATTACCTGGCAGTCTCAGGATCTTTCCTTTCCACGTGGAACTGAGCTGTGTGTTGTGTTTTGCTGTTTCTTCTCTTCCCTGGAGGCATTTGTACCTACCAACAGAAAGGGTTCCACGAAGCTGTGGAGACAAAAGGAGTGTCATGTATTGTTTTTGGGGGATGTAGTGATATTTCCTTTTAAGCTCTTCATTGCAAAGCTTCTCTTTTCCTTGTCTCTACCAATGCTTATTCTGTTCCTCTACTCCTCACCCTGTTATCTTAATTTGATAATTCTGTGGGTGTTTCTGCAAGTATCCTGCAATGTTGCCCTGTCTCAACCCTCTTCCTTCAGCAGCTGGTCTCCTGAATTCTGCAGATGCTGATACAACTGCAGCTCGTTCTTGCTCCTCCTGGTGAGTCTGAATCATGTCCTGCAAGCCCCATAATGCCATGAAAGCAGCTCTGCAGTGCTGTTTAGTCCTGATCTCCTAAACGGCATGGTTCTCTTAAGTCCTGATGCTGAGACACAAGATCTACCATCAGGTGAAGAAGTGAGAGTGCTGGGGCATCTGTGGAGAGGGAAGGATGTCTTCTCTCTCTTCTTCTCTCGAAAGAACTTAGCATTTCTTAAGTAGAGCAAGGTGTCCTGCTTGTCACTTTGTCTTCGCTTTTGTCAATGTCTCAACTCTTTAACAACCTAAGCTAAAGTCAGCGTTCAAGTAGCAGAGAAAATAAAAAACCAAAACACCTTTGTTTCACAACCTTGTCCTGTTTTCTAATGTATTCTGACCAATTGTTGCAATTTCTTTGCAAGAACTCTCACCAAGCTTTGTGTTATGAGTTTGTGGTGCATGTGCTCCTCTCTCTTCCAAGCAGGAGAAGGGGCAATGTTGATGCTGGCAACATTACCCAAAGGGTAGCAGGAGCTGCTTGAGTCTGTTCCTCCCAGCCAGGATAGGTCAGCTCACACCTCTTAGCTGGCCTGCCTGATGGGTTTGCTGTGATGCAGAGGGAGTGAAAGGATATCTTGTGTGTTGTATCAAAGCAGACCAAACTATGCTCAACATCAAGATGGATACAGCCACAGTGCAATGAACATGTGTGCAGAGGTGACTTCTGACACCTCTGCTGCCTGAGCTGTGTGGGCTGTGAGTTAATGGAGTAAGGACCAACTGAGGCGGAAACACAAGAGCAAAGCAAAAGAGACCTCAGAAATCTACAGTAGCAAGCTTATCTTGTGCGGCTCCAGAGGCTATTCGACGTGGATGTCAGCAGCTGATGATTCAAGTTTCTCCTGCTGCCCTTCTGATCCACTCTTGCCAGCCATAACAATACCACTTTAAAAACCTCAAGGAGAAATATGGTTCCTGGAAAAAAATCATTATCCTTCTTGAAGAGCCACACCAAAATTCCATTGAAGAGGCCTGACACAAGAAAGTCAGCTTACATTAGCAGTATGTAGTCAGTGCTTCCCAGCCTTATGTGAACTTCCTGGCTGGCAAGGCCTATCTGTCTGGGACTGAAACAGAAGCAAGAAGTCCCTGGATCTCTGACCTGCATTTCCTTGCTGGTCTTGGAATGGCTCATAGCTTGAAATTTTTATATTGCCTTCCAGCTCAGGACATCATCATATGCAGATACCAGATCTGATCAACTTCTGTCATTTAAGTCCAGATTTCCACTAAGAAAGAGCTCCATTCAGGCCTGGAAGAGGACAACCTGGATGTTCCAGGCCAACCTGGATGATGCTCTGGTGTATAACTTCTTCAACCCAAATTAGATGGGAGAGAGGCCAAGATCAGAGACCCCATAGTGTAGTCTGTAGTGTAACAGCAGGCTAAAGCCTCAGAACACGGAAGGATAACTACGGACTTCACATCCAGTGGCTCAGCACTTTAATTCCTCTCTACGAGAAGGAATCATCCTACTTCTTAGGCTTCAGTGCTGAAGAGTAATGGTTAAGTGCTGCTGCCCTTGCTCCCTTTGTCTTCTTCATTCCCACACACAAACACGTTTCTTGCACAAAACAGTCCTTCACAGCTCTGGCTTTGTTTTAACCAGAAGTCCTGCAAACCAGAGGCTCCCTAAAGCCTCCTCTTGCTGGAATCATAGGAGGTGATGAGCCGATTGCTGCTCTACTCTCTTTCTGGTTCAGTTGCTGGTGACTGAGTCCCAAGGCAGTGGGATCTCAGCCTTTCTGTCTGAGCAGTCAGTGTCTCGGATTTGTGTACATTTGGGATTTTTTGTGTACTGGAAGAGTTTGAAAGTGAAAGGTTTTTGTAATGAAGATGGGTAGCTTGTATGAACACAACTTGAGAAAGAGGAAGAGGATGGGGTGGAGAAAAACTAGATTCCAGCTGCTACCTAGATGCAAATTAGGCAACACCTACAAGCATAAACTTGTTAGATCAAGCTCACGTAACCTTTTAAATTCCAATCATGGAAAATGCTCAGCATAGCCAAGATGACTGCCTTTCATTCATACCCTACATTGCCTTGTTTACTGGCCTTTTAGCATTTCATTTGAAAGACTAGACAGTGTGGCTCATTATTAACATGATCTAGTTCTCTGACTGGAAGCAAATGAGCTGTGATGCTGAAGCTCTGGAAGAAACTGTCCCAAATGTCATATTGTTGTTCTAATCTAACATGTGACACTAAACCAGTGACCTCCATGGATTTGTTGTCTTGAACAAATGGTGGTGTTTTCTGGATGCAACACTACCTACACCTCAGGGGATTGCTCCATCACAGATCTGCCTTCAACAGAGAGAACTACCATGGCCTCATAACTCTGAGTATCTCAGATGGTGGTAACAGGGTGGCAGTGACTCCTCACTGTTTCAGGATTCTAATTCCTGGAGAGCTGGGCTTAATTCAGTTGCAGATGTCAATTGTTGCTAATTCAGCTCTGCAGCAATAAGGTGGCTGATTCAGCAGGAAAGAGAATTCATTTTCTTCTAGACACATACTGGTATCTCGTTCCATGTGCTAAGCTATTTGTGATCGTCCCTACCTTGCAGAAGCAGAAGTGCCAGTTATAACTACTGTTCTCGCATTCCCAATGAGGTTTAAATCAATGTTAGGGATGCCGGGAACTCTGAAGACTTAGCTTTCATGCTTCTGTCCAAAACTGAGCTTTGGCAATTGACACCATCTGAACATGCTCTTAAATTGTTCTGTTTTCCTCCTTTCCATCCCCTTATCCCTGCAACTTCTTGTAGTGCACTTGGGGAGGGGGGAAGTTAATCCACATAAAATACCCTGCATCAGCTAGTTTAATGGGTAACATGCATGAAATAAATAAATAAATAAAATCATCCTCTCTAGAAAGTCTAATCTGTAGATTTTACTTAATCTTTACAGAGAAGACTGAATAATCTCATGAGACTGCATTGTTGAATTAAAGCTTCAGTTCTTTCAAAGGTGGAAGATTTTGTTCAAGGAAAGAGAATTGATGGAATCTGTATCACAAAAAGAAATCTAGAAATTAAAGAGATAAGAATTCCTATATGAAAAGCTGGATTAGTAAAAGCCTGGAAAAGAATACATAGCTTTATAGAAGAAGAGAAGATTCTGTTCCTTAAAAACATTTGTCAAAGGTTACTTTTATTGCAAGAGGATATACTACCCAGGATACTACTTCAAAAACAAACATCTAAGGGACTTTGTCTTTAGTAAACCTAAGTAAGAACAAACACTGGAATTTCAAGAGTGCTGGCTGCACTTGGTACAAGAAAAGCTCTATGTAATAAGCTTGTGCAATACATCTTCTGACTTTAAATATGTAGCATACCTTAAGGATATCTGCTCATTAAAATGATTCTTGTCAAACACTATATTGTACAAACTGACCCATGGCTTTATGAGTTTCCAAACTTGGAATGCCTTCAGCTCTCCAGAGTTGAACATCAAGTGACAGGTAGTATCTATGAGATGAGATGGAAATTGCTTCATGTCCTCTTGGAGGAAATTTGCTGCAGAAAACTGATTTCAATGCTTTTTATTTCTTTTGGAGTCACCAGGCCATTTTTCTGTATCTGGTGTAAACCCTTGCCTTCAGTTTGCACACAAGCTGTAGAACAACTCAGATATTAGGGAAGGGATGTAATGAAACTGCTGACTAAGTACTACCAACAAAGCTTCCACCATATGGACAGTTCCACAGGTGAGAAAATTAAGGATTACTCTTAACCTTTTTGGATCATCTTCCCAAGCAAAGGTCAGTGTCTCTGAATGTGTTTGGATTCTCTTTTTTATCAAAATCTTGCTAACAAGGACTTTGGTGAGGTAAACACACCACTTAACTAACAATAAAAGCTAGTTACTTTTCGTAGATCAGCAAAATAAAAATAAATAAGTAATAACAGTAAAGTAGAAAAATAAAGGCTAAAAGTTACTATAGAGTCAGCCTTTGCTGTCTATTAGCTTAGCTTTGGAAGCATCAGAGTAGTAGAACTGCTGATGAGAATTTAAACTATACCTATAAGCAGCAACAGAAAACCTTTTCATTCATCTTTGAAAGCTCACATTATGGACAAAATATCTGTTCTTTTGAAGCTGCTGATTAATCAGGGTTACTTCAACAGGAGAAAAAGTTTGGAAACTTTTCTTTAATATTTAGTTTCAGGGAGATGAAAATGTGTCAAGTATCAGAGAATATATATTATATAGACATATATATGTAGCTATATAGTAATGTATGTTAGCACATAATCTACATGTGTGTATATATTAGAGTATAATATTCATCATAATTGAAGTAGAGTGATGATACCTATCGGATAACCAAGTACTGGAAGCATGAGCTTATCTGTCACAAAGTAATGCAAAAACCTACTAATTCTTATGCTCTGTACAAGCTACTTCAGCCATAAAACTGAAAAGAACATTGATCATGTTGTTTGGTGCATGTATCCATCTTTTCTCCGGAATTTAAAGAGTTCTAGAGGCATATCTGATACAATCAGGAATGTTAGATTAACATATCTTTCTAGCTTAACTTTAGCCAAGTGGTTGGGGTAGGTACTTGTACCTTTTAAGTGTTTGGGTTGTTTGGTTGGGTTGAGTTGGGTTTTCGTTGGGGGTGGGGGGGAAATAAAGCTGAACAAGTAATTAAAAGATTAAGAGTGTGCCTGCTGGGGTCAGGGGAGTGGCAGCTGCAAATGTACAACTACTACTTATTCCTCCTTATAATTATTTTCCAAAAAAAAAGACTATCAAGATATTTTCCTCTTCTTTCTTTGTAGATTCTCCTTTCCCTTCTTCCTGGATTTTTGCATGAGGTCAGCCTCCTGTCTTGCACTCAAATTGACCAATCCAACTCCCAACAGAACCATCTGGTTTTAGCCTCGATTTTTCTTGTTTTCATGTTTAAATATTTGTTATTCTTCAACTTAGAAGTAAATTTCCCAATCATGGAGATATCTCCAGTACATCATGATCTCTACTCCACCTTCTACTCCACCAATGTTTGTTGCACGCAATTCCTCTCTGTAGAGAGAGACCAGGGAGCAAAATTGATTAAATCATTAAATGCAAAACATTTTAGTGTTTGTGGTTGTTCCAGCTGCCTAATATGCAAAACCTGAGAGTGTTTTTAGTAAGATGGACTGTGGAATTGCAGCCAAGTAGATGCATGGGGACTGTGATAGAATTAGTGGTCGTAGTTGGCTATGAGTATGTTATGGTGCCGAATTAACTCAGGAAATAATTGTTCTTGTCTAGTTGTTAAAAACATCAGAAAAAGGTATGAGATAAATTACATATGCTGCAAGGCACTTTATTTCTAACATTATCCTAAGCATGTTAAGGAAATTAAATAACTACAAGATATCTTTGAGAACTTGCAACAGTTTTGCTATAGGAATATCCCAGTGGAAATTAATTTTTACTTTAAATTTTGGTTTTCTCATCTCTCCTTAAATGTTCTTCCTTAGTTTTCCATTCACATGAAAATTGTTTTCCATCTTGAAACAGAGGCTAGGAATGAGAGGTTCTGCTGTCTGCTATAGGAGATGCAATCTGGAGGTTTTGAGTATCTGAACACCTTAAATCTAGTTTTTCTGATCCAGATGTTATAAAAAAAACCTGAAAAATCTCAAAGCATCCTATTCTCATCTCATGTGTGTCACAGACCTTGCCCTTCTTGCCTTGAGGTCCATGCAGCAGGTGCTTGCTGCTGACTTGATGACCCAAGACTTTGGAATCCTCTTTCCACAAATAATACAAACTCAGTATCTCTTTAAGGGCTTTATTGATCTTGATGGACATGATGTCACAGAACTGTTCCCAAACATCTAACATACGTTCTCAGGCTGCCATGACCTCATGGAGCTATATCTGGCATGGTTTTAAGCCACATGATGTGTCCTTCTGTCTGAAGATGGGTGGATTCCTCTGTAGTTAATGTGAAGAAGGTCACGGACAAAATTTTATTAAAAAATAATACTAATAGTTAAAAAGCATTGCTGATAAAAACTGGGCAAAACTTGTTGCCCCAATACTGCTTCCTAGAGTGTCCCCACACTGCCATCCTCCAAGGTATGAGGGGAAAAGAATTAAAACAGTGAAACATGAGCAATGAGCTTAAGGAGAACATCCTCTATTTTAAAAGGCTCAAAAAGCTCCTCATCGAGTTCTCAAACTAATTTGCAGACATCAGGGAACACAAGGACTCAAAACTCCCTTTTGCACCTTCTTGACCTCTGAATAACCGGTACAGTAACATTTCTGATGATTCAGTATTCCCCTATTTAATATTTTTGATCTGACCACGTAGAGCACAGAAAAATAACCGAGAGGGTCTGATTCCGTCTTCAGTCTTTACTAAACCAAATATTTTCACAGTTCCAGTACAAGCTGGCAAAAGTTACTTTGGAAAAGTTCTTAATTTTGGTTAAAATCTATTTGAGCTACAAGTTCAAGAGGATTCCCTTCTGTGTTATGAAAAAGAAAATACGTTTTATAGGAATAAATCTTTGTTGGAAGCATTAGTCTGTGGAACCATAACGGTTGAAATCCTCCACAAAGTAAATCCAGAGGAAACCATTATGTAGAAAATCTCTGGTGAAATGAATTTTTTCCTCATGATTCTAATTACAATGAATCCGGAAGCTGATTGTCAAGTTCTCATTTAAAAAACAACAAAACTTAGTTTGTCTTCATATTTCTTCATTCTGTGCTGTTGATTGAACTTGCCCTTTTCACATTGCTACTTTCCCGTTAATACTTTCCACTTTATGACAAACTAGGTATTCAACATTAGAGCTTTCTGCATCTAGAGTCAAGGCTTCAGAAAATCCTAATGGGCACAAGGAGAAGTCTGACAAACTGTATTTAAAAAAAAAGAAAGAAAGAAAAAATGTATTGTGATAGTCTGTCAAAATAACCCTTTGTAGTTTAGCATACTTTCTTCAAGTGATAGACTTCTCACTCAGTTATGAGATCATCACACGTGGTCCATATTCCATAATTTATATTTCATCAAGTTTTCAGATTTCAGATCTACTTGCTCATCCATGAAAATCAATATAACTTCTGTATCCATTTATTAAGCTGTGGTGGAAAGGACGTGAATCATCAGTGGCTAACTTTACTTTGTTCTATATGATATAGCATTAACTTAATAGCCTCTGAAGATCACATTTAGCTCTATCCCAGGGCTGTGGCAACCACTTTTCCTTTAACAATGATTTGTATGCCTTAGCCCTTCCAATGCTGTTAATGTGTTTCAGCCATTCAGAGCTATCGAGTTCTTCAGGTGTGCAGTATTCCTGTGTATCACTGCAGATGCAAGGCGCAAAACAAAAGTGGCAAAGGAATATTAATGTTGGTTTACTTCAAGACTTGGTGTTTTGACAAAGAAGAATATCCTTCTCTAAACGTCACCTTGATGACATAGAATCCCCATTGAATCATGGAGTCGTTGGAAGAGGCCTTAAATGACACCTTGTTCCAACCCCCTGCCATGGGCAGAGACACCTTCCACTAGACCAGGTTGCTCAGAGCCCCATGCAGCCTGGCCTTGAACATTTCCAGGGATCCAGGAGCAGCCACAGCTTCTCCGGGTAACCTGTGCCAGGGCCTCACCACCCTCACAGTAAAGAATTTCTTCTCAATATCTAATCTAAACCTACTCCTTTTCAGTGTGAAGCCTTTCCCCCTTGTCCTGTCCCTCAGGCCCTTGTAAATAGTCTCTCGCCATCTTTTTTGTAAGCTCCCTTCAGGTACTGGAAGGCTGTAATTAGGTCGCTCCAAAGCCTTGTCTTTTCCACTCAGCTCTGCTCACATAGCACTAAGCTCTGCCCAATCTCTGCAGCCAGGACACTAAGGAATCATCCATAGGAATGACATAGGTGACATGTTCAGAATTTTGTAGTGTTCAAGGACCTCAGATGCCCCTTTGATTCAGTGATAAACTTGAGAAGCTCAGTGAGGCTGTCGTAATAGAAAGGACTTGAGTCATCACTGGCTGACTTTTAGGGCTTAGACAGATTAGAGTGAGAGAAAACCCTTCACCACTGACCTCGGCAATAAATTTAGCCTTCCTGAAGAAATTTTGGGTGTGCTAGTAAGTTCTTGATGAAAGCTGCTTGTGTTTGTGCGCTAACAAAATCTGAGGTTTTCCTCTTCAGTTGTGGAGGAACAGACCAGGTAAAAGCACAGTATCAAAAATAGGCTGGACGAGACGGACATAAAGCCCAGTTTTGCAGTCTGTAAGTGCAACTATCAAATTACTTCTGTTGTGGACGCTGAGAAGTGTTTACCAAACAGCAAACAAGCTGCTAAAGTCGCCCCCAGATAGATACACTTTCATGTGCCTTTTTTATTAACGTTGGATTATTGGATCAAAACTGTCTCAAGTCTTTTGCAAAGGACTGTGTTGAAGACCAGACTATGTTGGGACTGGACACTGAGCACACCTGACATGTGGTGTTGTGAAGCCAGTTAATGCTGTTACCCATTTCACTGGACCCAGACCCTTTCTGTAGCTGTTTAACACTGACATAACACTGATATTTGCAGCCAGGGCAGGTGAAATTGGATCTGATGAGGGAGAAGAATCTCACACAGGACCATACATTGCATCAAGTGGCATTTCTGGACGTCTCACCTGCAAGCTGTGCTGCCTGTTTGGAATATGCAAGTATCCATGCCCATAACTGCTGGCAATTATGCCATGTGGACGGCATCCTTGAAAATTATATCATAATGAGTACTCTGCTTTTTAAAACACTCTTCCTGAATAGTATTATGTGAACAGTAATTAATTCTGGTAGGCTCAGAACAGGATTATGAAACTACTGGCTAGTCTATCTAATCAATTTATTGCATCAAAACACCAAATAAAGAAACAGAAATAGGGAAAAAAGTATTCTGGCCACAGACTAGGTTTTCTTGTGCTGTGAATAAAAATATCAATTCCCTAAGGAGGAAGAGAATTATACTGTAAGTCTGCTGTAGCATTCATGGTACCAGAGCTAATATAATAATCATTACCCACGTCATCTTCGTGAAATAGAGGAAGAGAACAAAGGTGAACTAAATGGTCATAAAAAGTACTGGAGTTAGAGAAGGTGCTTTTCTGGAACACAGACTTCTCTGCATGTTGTGGATTTAATTTTGACAATTTAAATAGACTTGATCAGAAAGCAGAATTTTCCCTCTGGAGGAACAGTCTATTTTTTCTACCTGCAAGTCCTAAAATGAAATGTAAATGATAATCAATAATCAATAATTACAGTAAGAGCATTAAAATGTATAAATACAGAGGTTTATTTTTGTTTTAGATCTGATCAGTAATGCCTTTCTTCTAGTTCATAATGAAAGCAACGTATTTAACCCGAGACCAAATGCTGCAGTGGAGTCACCTACTAAGAAAATCAAAACAAGCGAAATTTTTCCTCCCAGAATGACCATTTCCGAGCCCCTACTCTTGCCAGTGGCCAACTTCAGGTGACAACAGTATGACAAAGACTAAACACAAAGCCAGCTGCAGGAAGGTGGGAAGGGCAAATCCTGTATGAAACTAAAATTTCACTGAGATTGACAAGTAGGGAATGTAGCCCTTTCCTGGAAGACTTTCAGCCTTAGGTTTATTTCTAAGGGAACACAGCCAGGAACATAGGCTTTGAAACGAGGAGTAGGAATGTGTCTATCTGCTTCTCAGAGACCTGTGCTGCAGCTCTTCAGAAGCTTCCCAGGCACGGGGCAGAATGGCCCATTGCTGGTGCTGGGTCAGACTGTACTTCACATACAGTGAAGTCTGCCCTGGAACTGCAGCACACATTGAGGTCCCGAGGATCTGTTATTCATCTTTGTTGTGCTCAGCAGAGATATTTTGACCTTCTCTTCTCTTTATTGTTTTAGATTTGCTCAGAGATATCGCCCAAAGCTCCTATTTCGTTTCAACCCACCAAAATTACTGATAATGGCCTGGGTTGGAAGGGAATTTAAAGATCATCTAGTTCCAACCCCATGTTGTGGAGAGAGACAGCTTTCACCAGACCAGGTTGCTCAGAGCCCCATCCAGCCTGGGCCTTGAACTCTTCCAGGGATGAGGCAGCCACAGCTTCTCTGGGCAACCTGTGCCAGCACCTCACCATCCTCACAGTAAAGAACTTTTTCCTAATATTTAATCTAAACCTAATCTCTTTAAGCTTCAAAACATTCCCCCTTGTCCTGTCCAATGATAAGAAAGGGTAGTTTTGTCTCTGTGGCCAAACTTTGAGATAGGCTTAATTTCTGTCTTTTCCAGCATCCTGGAATGTATCTAGCAGTACTTCAGATCCCAGTCAACAAAGTGAAGTTGACAATACTGCTCTTATATCAGTTATCAGTGTTTTCTTTTAAAAGAAGCATCTGATTTGAGGCAGGCGGAATTTACTTCCAGATTACCGTAGCAAAGGTGGTAACAATAACAATCAGAGCTTCTGAGCAGCTGAGCAGCACAAATAATAAAGCTGAGCACAAATCATTCCAGGAAAGAGCTAATGAGTATCTGCTTGCATAGAGGATCTTTTTGCATCTATTTTGTCAGTAATGGTTTGTCTGTATTATCTTTGCTAGGGCGTTGTGCTTCCCTGCCATAGTCAAAGCAGAATATCAGAGCAGAACTCTTTTGATAAATTTCTTCTGCAAATTAGTCAGCCTCATTTCTCCTCAAAGAGAAAAACATCTTTCTTCTGCCTTTTGCGTTGGCTGGTAATTAGTCTTCTGAACTGTGTCACTGGACATCATCAGGCACTTGGAAGTCTTGACAACCTCTTCAGCTGGTAGATAAGGCAGTAAAAACAGTTCTGTTTTTCTATTGTCTTCAATGTTACGAAATCTCAATATTTAATATTCATAAGTTAGCTGCTAAATATTTTCACGTGTAGTCACTGCAGTATCTCAACTCTTACCATAATGCTAACCAGTGAAAAGAACTTTATTTTGTTTTTTTAAAGACTTATATAATGTACTCACAAACCATGTGAAGCATGCCATTTGCACAAATCAGCTCAATCTGAAAAAAATGGAGGGTTCAGAAGAACTAGAAATGATAACAGCAAAAAAATACATTCAGTACTAAAAGAGGTGTGGTGTTAAACACTCTAGAAAAAAAACCTGATGAATGTGCACAGATCACAGTCAAACTACACAAAATTGGTGTAATTCTGAAATTGTCAGAAAAGTGGTTGGGGAAAAAGACTTCTGATTTTGCTTTATCTGAGTGTTCCTGTTGCACATCTAAAGGGAGCAAGTGTTGCCAGGTATGTGGTTTCTTCTTTCTTTCATGCTGTTGTGCCAATCCAAAAAGGGAATGGTTTACATCTGGTTGTCAGTTCTTTTGCCATAACATATTTGCCTTTATATATGTAATCTCCTCATCTCTTACACCTTCTGTAAAATCGCACAGACTGAAGCCCTTATTAAGGACAAGACTAGTACCAGTTTGAGCAGGGGTGAAATTAGGCCACCAGAGACCTCATTTCTACTGGAAAATGCATGAGCTGGGAAGAAAAAGTAGCTTGGCTTTCAGATTTAAGCATGCTCTGACAGAACTGCTAGTAATAAAATCCAAACAAAACACTGTTTTGCATGTGAACTGAGCAAATGTAATCCGAAAGTTACCGATTCACAGCGTACCCAGAATCCTGAAATCAGTGTGGTGTGGCAGGGCCATATGGCCTGTCTGAGAGAAGCTATTTGCAATACCCAAGCCTTGCATACCATTCCTTATCTTAAAGAAAACTCTAGGAGTTTGTGCTGGTTTTTGCTGTGGTAGAGCTAATTTTCTCCACAGAGGCTGGTGTGGGGCTGTGTTTTGGGTTTGTGCTGAACACAGAGTGGATAATATAGAGATGTTTTCGTTATTGCTGAGCAGGGCTTGCACAGAGCCAAGGCCTTTTCTGCTTTTCATACTGTCATGCAGTTTACTTCACAAATATACATGTATGCCTGTTCCTCTGCCTATTTTTTAGTGCACTCATAATGCCCACTACAGATGGTATTTTGTTCCCATGGACAGCTTGATGGTTCCGTCAAAATTTTTGACAGAAGCCAGCCTGAAGGCTGTCTAGCCAAACATTCAGCCCACACACTGATAAGTCCACCAAATGTATCCCTTTACTGTCTGGGTTTTTCAAATTCCCAGCAAAACATCTAAAAAAAAAAAAAAAAAAAGAGTGAAACCTTTCTGCCAATTGCATTAGGTAGCCAAAGGGTCGCTCCGTTAAGGTAAGGTTCTGGCCTGAGCACAGATCATTCTGGCTTGTGCTGAGACATCCAGAAGAACAGGAGAAGATACACAGCTTAAGTGGCTGTGGATATCTATTTTACTTCTATAGCTCCCTTCTAGGTCATTATTTTATGTAATCATATAGTTTTAGTGAGTCTGGAGCTATTAGGATATAGAGGTCTTCATTACAGATTGTCTGTGGAAGCCCTATTAACAATACAGATTTTTTTAAAAATTTATTTTTGAAGGAAAAATTGATAAAGTGTATTTTCCATTTAATTCAAAGGAGCAATTCTATAGGGATGAGGTTAAAACAGGCTAAGGCGTCCTAAGATATTTAAACCTGACATTTATTAGAGCATAAAAGCACACTTTTATTGGTTCACTGCAGAATTTACAGCTACAGTTAAGAATATTACCTTACAGTATATTTAAAAAAATTCTATTTTCTGTAACATACTAGCTACCTTAGCTGGTAAAAAGTTTTTCTGATACATGTACACTATTTTATTGACTTGCACTTTGCTCCATGATAGATTTATTCCTTTAAGTGACACCAAAAGTAATAAATATAAGACTTCAGATTAAAAACACTTTTATTGGCACACTGGAGAGAGAAAGTAAAAGCAGTGTATAAAAGCTTGGCACAAGCAATCTGCGTTTGTGAAATGAGGCCAAATTAATGAGGAAAACCAGTTAAAATGGAGCTTCAGCATGCTGTTCATTTTCCAATAGTTAAAAAAAAAAAAAGACTGAAGGCCTGGCCGTGAATTTTTCACTAAAGTGCAAGCAGTAGTATATTTTGTTGCCTTATGGAAAATTGAGGGGTTTTCCTGATTCCAAAAATATCCCACTGTGCTCCTTGCCACAGTTTCTTATTGCTGTGGGTACTGCTCAGAAGTGTGCTATGGTGATGCAATTCACTGTCAGAGTCCATCATGCTGTGTAGGAGGGCTGGAAAAAAATGCACCACATTTCTGTTGCAGTTAGGTTACTTCAGGTTACTAGCACAGAGGCAGAGGTCTGGTCTTGTGTACACAGCGAGAAGCTCAAGAGATGTTTTGCCCTGAGGAGATGCCAGTTCTTTTTGCATCCCATAAGAAATGCACTCACAATGCAGATAACTATTCATTAGTATCCCAAAAAAGGTGATAGCAGTTATAAAATCTTATTTCCGATGCTGGGAACCCTGAGGTGATGCCATATGAGATGGATCTATGGTCAAGGCACAGCTCACGGCACAGAACCCAGCCACAGTGAGGTTCACCAGCTCAAAGATCCTGGAATTCTGAGAGAGCCTTGGTCAAAATACAGATTTCTCAACCAATGACAGCAGTCAGCACTGGAATACGCACTTAGCTTTGAAGGGTCCCTTGGACATGCACTTTAATAGTCTCATTAATAAAGCTGCAATTCCTGAACAGGTGCATACAATATTTCAGTGGAACAGGACAATATACTATACATAGACTCAAGATTGATGCACTTTGACTGCAGGTATGTCTACAAACTATAACTGACTGTACAGTTATTGACTAAATAGCAGTCACATGACATCCATGATACAGAGGCATTCATCTAGATTAGCCTTTATGGGCATCACAGAATCCTGCTATATTCTTCCAGGCTAACCAGTGCAAGGGCAGTTTGAGCTTTCTTGCTGAGATCTGAAATAAAGGCAAGCTACTTGTGCACAGACAAGAAGATTGACAGGTTTGGGGAAAACTGAATTGCCAATTAAAGTTAATATAATAAAAATGTTACAGTTTTCAATTTCTAGCCAGTAGTGATACAGAATAATAAACCTCAAATTCCATTTTATCTGGGAATATCTATTTCAATGATACCTATATTATTAATCAAATCCACGAAGAGTCTTAGATTTTCTGTTTTTAACTTGATTGTTCTCTCCATACCTTATACACTGTGCTTATTTAACTCCTGCCTTCCCTGACTGTTTAAGAAGTCTACTATGCAAGCCCTCCCTGAAGTCAGGGAGGAAGGTGGTTTTTTAAGATTTTTATTTCTAATTATTTCTAATTATCCTACTCTGATTTCATTGGTAATAAATTAAATTGATTTCCCCAAGTTGGGTCTGTTTTGCCCATGACATTAATTGGTGAGTGATCTCTCCCTGTCCTTTAGACCCAAAAATTTATTCTGTCCTTATTCTCTCCCCTGTGCAGTTGATGAGGGAAGGAATAGAATGGCTTTGGTGGGTACCTGGCAGCCAGCCACAGTCAAACCACCACAGAACCAGCCAGTGAGAGGTTTCAGATGGAAAAACAGCTTTTGGCAAGGCAATACACCCTGGCTAAAATGGAGAGATAAACAACTACTAGAGGCCAATTTAGATTCAGCGATCCTGGTGTGCAGCTCTCTGCACTTCTACTTCTGTTCTGTTGGTCATTTAACTTCCAGGAGCCAGGCATGCAATACTGGGGTAATGGTCAAGAAGGAAGTGTAGACTGTGACAATAACTTTTTGGAATCAAATGCAAATGGTCCTGGTGTTTAACAGAATAATAAGTATATTCAAAAACTATATCCTTTCTTTAAGGACATCAAACTAGATCAATTTAGTAACAGCACATAAATCCCTCGTCACTTTTACTAGCAAAAGCAGTAATTCATGCAGTTCTTTATCCTGGCTTTAAGGCTGGGAGAGTTTTGCCAATTTAAGACTTCTCTGACCACCCAGAACGGTGACATCTTGGGACACCTGAAGTAAAGGTGTTTGCAGTGATGTTTCACTATGAAAGTCTGGCTGCATAAATTGATCAGCATCATTTTTTGGTTTCTACCTGGTTAATTAGACCATGCCAAATTTCTGCTTTAGTGAGATAGTTTCTAGGTTTCGTATCAGTTTGTTTTCAAGCTCATTTAGATATCTCCGCTACCAGAAAACTTATACTGTGCACACATTGTTGAGCAGACTTAACAGAATCTAAGAATCCAGATTAAATAAATAGTAGAAATTCTTTCTACACATTCCAGAAACAAACCAATTATATTTATTTTATTATTTTAACTTTTTTAATATTTTTAATGGCCTTCAAAACTGCGAAGAACTGGCAGCATTGAACTCGGAGCACCCCTGTAGATCAGTCCATGTGATCTGGTGATAATCTCATGTAAATCTTCCCACAGCTTTGCAAATTGGCCTGATCTGCTCATTCCCATTATGTATTTGCAGTCATATAGCCATTTTTTTTTTAACTGAAAGTAGTGATGACAATTAGTTATCATGGGTGATGACAATTGACAATTTTCTATTAGTGGATGATGCTTATTTAAGTAAAAAAATTATTTAAATAGCAGACTGCTAACTCACTGGTTATTTCATTAGCTTTTAATCCTAAGTGAGACAAAATAGCAAAAGCAATGATATTTTTATCTTATGAATAAGATATTTTATGACAGTTCGAATTGTGCTGTTCAGCTATTTCTGATTAAAATCACTCAGATTTGAGATTTCGAGTTGTTTTGTGGCTGAAATGGCACAACCAGACATCCTGGCACTCAGAAGCATTCTTCCCTTATTGAATCTTTTGTAAACTACCTGTCTAGCCTAAACCACTCTTGATGCACCAATCAGTGTCAGTGCAAGAGTAAATTTGTTATTACTGAGGCACTGTAGCACCCTAACAGTGCCTCCCCTTTAGCAGATCCTGGCTCATGGGACAATCATAATCACAGAATGGCCTGGGTTGGAAGGAACCTTAAAGATTATTTAGTTCCACCCCCCTGCCATGAGCAGGGACACTTTCCTAGACCAGGTTGCACAGAGCACTGTCACATCTGGCCTTGAACATTTCCAGGGATGGGACATCCCTCACAGCAAAGGATTTTTTTTCTAATATCCACTTACTGCAGCCTTAAGTAAATAACCTTTTCAGATGGGAATGCATTGATCACGGAGCCTTTTCAGTTTTAACACCTCTGAGCACACCTGTATTTCCATTATTTTTAACTGGTTTTCCTCCCACTGATATGTCATTACTCGTGGTCCATCCAAACATAGGTTCATAATTCTGATGGACATGTAATGCTGACTGCTATATATAGTTATGGGAATAGGATATGCTGGAGAGTTGTAGCCAGAGTCAGCACTTAACATATCTGCAATGAGGGAGGCAGGAATTTATGTTTATGGAATTGGAATTAAGCTCCGCAGGTGTCAACTCATAAAAGTTCACTGAAACTTCATGGCCAACAGCCACGGAAATTAAATATCTGCTGAATAGGGTGTTAAATTAGCAGGGCTGCTGAAGCAGTCTTGCTGATACAACGTTGTCATATTTTAGTGTCAGAACTGTTTTGTGCATGTTCGTGACAAAAAAAAAGATGAATTTCTCATGACAGATCTCTTGTTTGGAGAGAGCAGGGCGATTAAGCTGTTAATACAGTTTTCTATTATTCCTATAGAAGTATTCAAAGAGTATTTCTTTAAATACAGCTCGACGTTGTGTGGCAAAGGTTGAGGCACCTGTGCAGCAGTGAATGAAGGCTATCTAAATATGAATGACTAATTATCAGGGAACAGGAAAACACTAGTTTTCTTTCATGACTGAGATGGCTTCATCCTATTCAGAATAAT
Source organism: Falcunculus frontatus (assembly GCA_013398115.1). Classification (NCBI taxonomy): domain Eukaryota; kingdom Metazoa; phylum Chordata; class Aves; order Passeriformes; genus Falcunculus; species Falcunculus frontatus. The sequence continues at coordinate 1,592,021 of VZRV01009350.1, forward strand.
CTGTTGGGAAAATAATTAGCATAAAGAAGATGGAGTTTTGATAAATAACTTTGATGTTCATAATTATAGTAATTTTTGTATAATTTTTTTCCTTTATGCTCATGTTTTATTTCAGTTTTTTCTTTCAGTCATAAAAGCTGATATTAAATTTTAAAGCAAACCTATCTCACTGTAGACAGATTCCTTAGGAAAAATGCTTATCTTTGTATGATAACAGTGGACTTAGCACAAATTTACTGTTGGGATTTCTTTCCATTTCTCTGAATTTTTTCTTCCCTACCATAATAAATCACACAGATTAATGTGTCAAGAAGGATGTAGAATTATTAAATTTAATAAGATATTAAAGGAAACCTTTTTCACTTTGTTTGTATAATATTTAATATTTTTAACTTTTATTCTAGACAAAAATGCATCCTCTGAAGTGTTGAGCAGAGTGGAAATATTTGAATCACTGTGCCATCTGAACAATTTCCTAACTTAGCTCCAGATTCTGAAGGAGTAGTGACTGTCAGAGGGCTCTGCAGGTTGCCAGCTTGAAGTGTGCTTGTTGTGCTTAGTGGTGTAAAAAGATTTTTATTCTGTCCTAGCTTTCTTTAAAGATCTATAATACATCTCAGTGTGCTGAGAAATATAATTTCTTACACATTTCTTTACACTGAATTTTTTTAAAAATCACTTCAGACGCTAGTAATTCTTTTCAGATCTATTTAAAGATGACTCTATAGAATAATTGCTACATCTCCCCTCTCGTTTGGTCTCTAAGGAATTAACTACTGGGTTCTCCCAGTAGCTAATTTGGTGTTAAATTGCTCATATTGTTCTCCTATCACAGAACAGTACTGAACAGCTATTTCTCTTGTTTTTCCTTTTTCCTTCCAGTGTTTGTGTGCATGTGTTTTTCAGTAGGAATGCTTGAAATTTGAGGTGCTTGCTCCCTGAAACCCTGCTTAAAAGTACCATCTTGTTGTGAAGGGTATTTTAATGCTTTTTTCTCCACAAATCCTATTATTCAGAAAAGTTTATCGGCTTTCTCATAGCATGTGTAGTTAAATCCTCTCCCTGTCTACTCACAGCTCAGTGATTAGGGGGATACCTATTTATGGGCAGCGACTCTACAAGAAGACACAGGAAATACAGGATGAATTGTTGCATGTGTCCTATTGAAATCCAGGGAGACTTTAGTGCAATAAAATGGTTGTTGTGCAGCTGTGAAACATCAGTAGGTGAAGATGAAGTTAGGGATAACTTGACCAGCACAAGTCCATGGAATCATCCAAAGGTGATGACAGAACTGGTCAAGGTCCTTGCAAAGCCACTGTCATATTTGAAAGGGCATGGAAATCACAGGGACACCTCTGTTGAATGGGGGAAGGTAAATGTCACATTCATTTCAAAAAATGGCTGAGTAATCCACCCAGGGAACTGCAGGCTGGTCAGATGCACTTCAGTCCCATGAAGGAATCTACTTTGGAATGTATTTTCCTGTATATGGAGCAGAATGTGGTGGTGGGGAACAATCATGGATGTACAAAGGGTAAACCATGCCTGACCAGTCTGATGACCTTCTAAGGTAAAACACCTTGGTCTGTGAATTAAGGAAGTGTAGCAGATATAGAATCATAGAATGGCCTGGGTTGGAAGGGACATCAAAGATCCTTTAGTTCCAACCCCCCTGCCATGGGCAGAGACCCCTTCCTCTAGACCAGGTTGCTCAGAGCCCCATCCAACCCGGCCTTGAACACTTCCAGAGATGGAGCAGCCACAGCTTCTCTGGGCAACCTGTGCCAGGGCCTCACCAGCCTCACAGGGAAGAATTGTTTCCTAAAATCTAATCTAAACATCCTCTCTGTCAGTTTGAATCTATGCCCCCTTGCCCTGTCACTCCAGACCCTCGTAAATAGTTTCTCTCCATCTTCCTTGTCAGTTCCCTCAGGTGCTGGAAGGCCACAATTAGGTCACCCCAGAGCCTTCGCTTTTCCAGGCTGAACAACCCCAATTCTCTCAGCCTTTCCTCGTAGCAGAGCTGCTCAATAGAATACCATTTACCTTGACTTTATCAAAGCTTTTGACACTTTCCTCCACAATATTTTTGTGTTCAAATCACGGTTTTATGGCCCAGATGGTCATCCAAAACTGACTTGATGGTTCAGCTGAGAGAGTGATGCAGTTCATACTACCCTAACTGTAGGCCATTAGCAAGTGGAATATTGATGACCGTTATCCTGGGATCTTGTCCTGTTTGATCTGTACCTGGCACCTGAGGACAAGTAGGCAATGGAGCAGGTTGTCCAGAGAGACTTCACAGACCTCATCCCTGAGGTTTTCAAGACCAGCCTGGACAAAGCTTTGAGCCACTCGTATGACCTTGTAGCTGACACTGCTTTGAGTAGAAGAATGAATAACAGACTTCCAGAGGTCCTTCCCAAACTGTGAACTTAAATATGAGTTTTGAGACGCTCAGTAACAGGAAATCACTGGCTGAATGATCTGTTAATAAGTGAATTCCATTAAATCCTCCTTTTCTGTGATCTTGATTTGGTTTTATTAATTTCAAATTGCATATTTCTCTAGAATATGGCAGAAATAACATAAGGATAGAAGGACGTGGCAAATGCACCGATACAGTCTCAAAAAATTGATTTGATTCCAGTTTTGGTTTTTGGTTTTTTTTTTTTTTTTCTGATTACTTAATGCTTTGGACATCATAGATTAAGAAAAAAAAAAAAATCTATTTGGCTCCTTGAAGCCAGATTCCTTAACCCCATACAGTTTGCCTTCCAGAAACACACACACATTTTCCTGCACATCAGGATAAAAAGAATTGCTGCTAATCACCATCACCAGAAGCCTATGGTAAAAATTAATACCATTAAAATAAAATTGATGTCCTTAATACCTGAATACATTCTGTATTTTTTTTTTAATTTATTTTCATTCCATTTAAGTCCAGTTGCTACTGGTAGTATGCAGTGGTAGCCTTCCTAGGGACTTGCTACCACCCACTCACTCTTCCAAATTTGCTGACTTCTCAGTAATTTCTTGGGTCCTTTAAAATAGGAATATTCCTCCATTTCTATTCAAAAAGGAAGTTTTAACTGTTGCTTGAGGTGTATTTGCTCAGAATAATTTTCCTGAACATTGAGTTCCAGTTTGGTATTCTTGATGTGTTTGAGACCTCTGTACAGGAATGCTTTGATAGCACAGCTGTTTCCTACTACTTCCAGATTCTGGACCATGGGGATAAAGTGAAAAGTCTGGAGAATATCATCAGGGAAGTGGCTTTTATTTCAGGGTCTGTTTAGTAAGAAGTAATAGGAAAGTTCCACACTTGTTTTCCTGAAAATTATTTCCCAGTTTTATTTGTGTTTGTGAAAGGATGAAATAGCAAAATAAAGTAGATTTTATCTGATTACAATTTGAGCAATTGCAATTGACAATTCAATATTTTTTGTTAAGAAAATTAGTAAGAAATCATGTACCACACTGTAATTCAAAATGATGAAGTTATTTATTTGACATCAGTGCAAAAGAAATGCCATGAAAGGAGTGAAGATTAAAAATTCTGCTTGTTTTCATCAGTTGTGAAGAAGAATGTAAATGTATGATAAAATGACCTGAGGGCAAAGTAAAGGCGTATTCAAAGCACCCAATTAGTGAGTCTGGCAATGATATTAAAGAAGTAATGATGAGACAAAATGTTTGAAATGTTGGCTAAGTGGTAGCAATGAGACAATTAGACACTGGTTTGGCAAAGCGATTCAAGCCTTCACCAAAAGCTGTTTTATCAGTGATGAGAATCTGTTTTATTGCTATCCTCAAGTTAAGGTAATCCATTGCCTTCGACAGCAGCATCAACAGTTGCCACAAAGCTGGGACCACCGTGCAAGCACACAGTGCTGTGCTTGTCAGGAAATCCACAGGCAGAAAACAGACCTGTTGTGTCTCTGTTCATTCCATTTGTCAGATTCTTTACCCTTTCTCAATATCCTAGCACTTCATTCTCCTACATAATTCCTACTTCTTTTCTTGTGTTATCTCCATATCCAGGTGTCCATTTTTTGTCTCCTTCTCTCTGCATATAAATTTCCAATTCACCTAAGACACTTACACAAACACTACTTTCACACCTCATTTATCCATTGTCCTGATTCTCATATTTTAACATTTCTCCATCAAAATTACCTCTTTCATTCAATTCCTTCTCCTCATCTGCATCCTGCCATGATGCTTGTTTTCCCTAGTAACATCTCGACATTTAAAATAAAAGCATTATAGTCCCTTGACCCACATTGTTCAATTTTATTAGTGCTTTGATTTTTGAACATGTTTTTTATACATGCTTTTTTAATAGTATAGTGCATGCAATTTCTCTTAAATTACTTTGATACCTCAAGATGCCCATGGTCTTCTATCTGAAAGAAAAATGAAGAAATAAGAAGGTTGAATAATGCAACTAGTTGTGGGGATTTGACCCCAGCTGGACATCAGGTGCCCACCAAAGCCACTCTATCCTCCCCTTTTCAGCTGGACAGGGGAGAGAAAATACAGCAAAAGGCTCGTGGGTCACACTAAGCACAGGGAGTGTCACTCACCAGTTACCAACAGGGGCAAAACAGACTTGACTTAGGGAAATTAGTTTCATTTTTTATCAATCACATCATAGTAGGACAATAAGGAGTAAACCCAACTCTTAAAAACACCTTCCAAGCAGCCCTCCACCCTTCCCAGGCTTAACTTTTTGCTGATTCTCTACCTCTTCCCCCTGCACAGCACAAGGGGATGGGGAATGGGGGCTGTGGTCAGTTCATCACACGTCTCTGATGTTCCTTCAAATATTTTAGGGCCATGTAGGAAAAAAAACGGTATGGAAATTGCACAATTTAAAAAAAAAAAAAGACAAAACCAAACCCATGCAGCAAAGCAGAGACTGTAGTATTTCAGTAGTATTTCAGGTCTAGATTTATCCTTCAGGTATTATTTGCTGGTACAAAACTCCAGCACAAGATTCTGGAATAGATGTTTCTGGAATAAAGAGAGTGAGTTTAAAGCAAAGCACCAATGCAGATATAAACATGCATAGGCAGGAGAGACACTGTCCTTGATGAGGAAGTTCTGAGGGGATTACCAATCATGAATATTCTGCAATTATCCATGCTGAATTTTTGATGTATTAAACCTCTGCACAATGTAACCAATGCTTTACAGCGAGCCATTATTTGTTCAGATAGAAAAAGATAAGAGATTATTCTGCCCTGAGTATGAATGAAGATAATTTGTCATGCTAAAACATCATTGATACTGGATCCTTAATATATCTGCTCTGAAAAAAAAATGGGTTTGAATTATCAAAAAAACCCCAGTATCAGATCATTTTGATAAAACTGAGAGAACTCTTCCCTTAAAAGCAGCAATATTTTTCAGTCTAAACAGCCTCCAAAAAAGCCACTCCATTTTGCTGTGTTTATGTGAGATTATTGTCACAGCCTGACTGCCATACCTACTTGGTTATTTGTGCTGGTGGATGTCTTTTTTCCTGTGTGAGTGTACTGTCTCCGAGAGAACCTCAGAATGCTTATATTTGAAACTCAGGGATGTTCATTTAGGTAAATCCCTTTTCTATTATTCTATATGTATATTCTGTTTGTTTCAAATCAGGGTAAGATATCCTATTCATGTTGTACCGTGAGTCAAATTCATATTGCTCTCACTTAACAATCCACAAATGACATCAGCCAGGCAAAACTGGTGAACTCCAAACTTGTATTATACACTTTGCCTCAGAAAATCTGTTGAGACATTATTGCAGTGACTTGTCCCCTAAGAGAAACAGCAAAGGCACTCAGAGGTGCATTTCAGATTAGAATTTGACTCTACAGAGAATCATAACTATCATTCAAAGAAATCCTGAATACCATGTTGTCAGACTAAATGATCAACTCAAATTAATGATTTATTGTTTGTCTCTCTTCCCTGACACAAACAAAGGAATCTATTGATTTTTTTGAAGCCAATTTTTATTGTGGTGAGAGGCATCACAATTGCTATTAACTATTATATTGTATGGGCAGTGAAATAGTCAGTGCTATTAGTTAATGTGCAAGCAAATATCGACCAGCAATTTTGAACAATAAATATAATGATACGAGACATGAGTGTTTGTTCAGCTTTTATTCTGACAATCCAACAACTGAAGAAAATCTCAGAGTTGGAATCTAGCTACCATTAAAAATTACACAGTGGTTTCTATCCATCTAGGTTTGGAAAAACTGGCTGTGATCCAAAGGTCTGATGACTTTAGCTTTAGAGAAAAATCAATGGTATGCAAATAGCTATTGAATTGTCCTAGACTAAGCAAAGCAGCTCAAAGATTTAAACAAAAGGAGGGGTTTTAATTCAAAGAACAAAGAATTGTTTACTACTATTTCCTTTGGATGGAGCCAGTGCTTGTATCAGTGGGGTTTTTTTTTTGTTAGGGAAAAGTAGTGGGATGCTGAGTGGCAGGCATATCTAACAGTACAGCTACCAGGAACCTTGTGATAGAAGGAGAAATATTTTAATTTTTGCATGTGAGAGCGTTGCTACAACAATGTCTCTGCCATGCCCCAGCACAGCCCTGTGGCACAGAGCCTCTCCTGATGCCCCTTGGCTTCCATAGGGCTGCATTCCCTTGTCTTGGGAAGGCTGCACCTGTCAAGCTGCACCCCACTGATGTCAAAAACATGAATGTAGTTTGTTACTCAATAAATATGATTTTGTCGCTACTACTGAAATGCCACAGGCCCTGGGCTGAGCTAACTTTAACAGGTGTCTCATGGTCAAGTCAATGGAAATGGCTCGCTCAGACAAAATAAGGTTTAAATTTACAGTACAGAAAAGAAATTAATATTTCTCAGAACAAATTATTGTATAGCTGGTGAATCTTTAATAGTAGAGGAATTATTTATTTGGTGAGTTCTTTTCAAGCATAAGTTATGCCCCTTTTCAGATCTGAATATTGGAATTAGAGACACTGCTGCTGGAGACATGCAGAAAAGTGAGAAATATTTCCTATCTATTTTGTGTAGGGCGGGATGTGGTGAAATGAAGCAGAAGAGTAGCTGACCTTTTTATTGAAAACCAAATGATTTTTCTGTTAACATTAGCCTATACCGCTAAAAGATGAAAGATTTATTATCTAATTACTAGGAAACACAAAGAATACAATTAAGATCTGAATCTGTGGCTGCATGTTTTTAATTCTTCATCACAGGCAGGTCTTTCATAAATCACTCATCTTTTATGAAACACATTATGAGAATATGCGTAATGTTCATTTTCTCAAAAAAGGAATTAGAAGGAAGTCAATTATTTCAACAGACTATATTATTTTTAAAAACTGTTTTCCATCAGTTTTGTCAGTTTTCCTTAGTGCAAAATTAAGCAGCGAATAGTCATACTGAGTGTAGCTGCCCTTCATTTTTTGTAAATTAAGGATATTACATTATCACCCAGGAAGTGTCTCTCACACTTGTCACTGCTGGGAGATGTCCCAGGGGTGTCCGGACTGCTCTGGGCCTGAGAGGGGCTGAACTGGGTTCCCAGAGTGCCCATTGCCCGGCTCCTGCTCCCGGAATGCTGCCAGGGAAGGGGCTGGCAGCCCCAGGCAGTCCCTGCGCGATACTGGGAGACTGTGGGGCAGCTTTCACTCCTTCCCTGGAGCAGAGGGTAGGGAGAAAGCTGAGGGGAGAAGCTGTGGAATAAAGTGGAATGAGACATGAGGCTGAGGACACCACCACAGGCAAGGGGGCAATGCTAGGAACATGGTTTTGTACATGTAGTGACTTTGACTGTATTATTAATAAGGCTTTTTTTGCATTAAATAATTTGGGTTATTTGACTGTGAAAATGCTAACTGGACAGGCAAGAAGCGGCATACTGCCTTTTCCTGTAACAGTATTCGGAGTGTAAGAGTATTTACCACAGTGTTGCAGTTTAGACACAAATTTAGGAGAAGACATTTTGGAATGAGTCATCTCCTCTAAAAGGGTTCCAACAATCCCTTTCTAGTAATACGAAAGGAATACTAGTGGAAGAAAGTGGAAGAAAGTGGGAAAAAAAAAAAAAAAAAGCCGAACAACAGAGTTGATG